>JBAIZL010000114.1:282500-550000 GCA_036971475.1 Prosapia bicincta | reverse complement strand
TTACCGCCAATTAAATAAATTTGTAAAACAGAATTAATAATGGATACATTTCATATTGAAAGTCACTTTAGCATCCGAACAATTATCACGCACAACATTTATCGGAATATTGAGGACATCATTTACTGTACAGTACTGTAGGATTGAGGTAGCATTTATACACCAGCTTTCTTCTGCAAAAAAAAGAAAATGTAAAGAAATTTATCCGAAAAAGTAAATTTCATAGAAAGTAATAACGTGAAAGTAGTCGAAAAATGTTGGAAGGAAATAAGGTTATGAAAAATAAACGAAAAAATACAACAAAAGAAACTTAAGAAACAAAATTGTACACTTGAAAAAACAATATTAAAGAAAACTAACACCTGTCATTATTTGTGCTGGGTCACACACGAACCGTAAATTAATCACAATAATGTGAAAATAACTATGAAGTGTTAGGGGATGAGAAATTAATATACAAATTAAACGAAAATATCAACAAAAGAAGAAACTTAAAAACAAAGTTTAACATCATGAACCGTAAGGTCGTCACAATAATGTGTACCTTACTGTAAACAGTTGGAAGGAAATGAAGTTGAATAAAATAAACGATAAAAAACCACTAAAGAAAAAACTTAAGAACAAAGCTGAATAGTTTAAAAAACAAACTCAAAGAAAATAATCTGCTTTCATTGTTTCTGACGATTCATGCTTGAACCGTAAAGTGGTCATAATAATGTGAAAATAACTGGAAAACATTGGAAGACAATGAAGTGTAATAAAATAAACGAAAAAGACACAAAAGAATCAACGCAAGAAATAAAGTTGTACAGTTACAGAAACAAAGTTAAGGGAAATGAAGATATGTCATTTTTTACGACGACCTATACTTAAACCATAAATTAGCCTCATAATAATGGGAAAATTACTAAAAAATATTGGAAGGAAATAAAGTATATTAAAATAAACGAAAAATAGAACAAAAAAAATCAACTCTAGAAACAGTTGAACAGTTACAGAAACATAGTTAAAGGAAATGAAGAAATGCCACTTTATACGACGACTTATACTTAAACCATAAAGTAGCCACACAATAATGGGAAAATAATTGAAAAATATTGGAAGGAAATCAAGTTTTATAAAATAAAAAAAAAACTTAAGGTAAAAGAAAATCTTGTAAAAACTTGAACAGTTAAAACAATAAAGTTAAATAAAATTAGAGGTTCACATTGTTTGCGACGAGTTATAAATGAACCGTCAAGTCTGCGATTAGGATATACACTTTTGATTTGATATTTTCGAAGATAATAATAACTTAATTGCATTGAAACGTATTTAGCGTAAGGAAATTTTTCAAAAAATTTAAACCCTCTAACAAAACATTGTTTAAACGCTCTGAAAGAGTACTGCGTCCTCCGTGGGCTTTGCTGAAACGTTTCCCGCTTGCACAGTTTACGGCCAATAAAACTAAGCTATCACTGGCTACAGTTATTCGAGAGCGGTTTACGGTTTTGGCCAGAAAGTAATGACGAAATAGTAACGAAATATACAGTACATTGCTTTCTTCAGTTAATTTTAGACATTTCGCCTGCTTTTATTGTACCATTTAATCGTCGCCTGGAACGGCGAATTATTCGCGATGGCTTTATTATCGCGCAATGTTTCGCTCCTTACAAGGTTTTTTTATTACTTTGAGGAATAATTACAAAATATCCCATTCATAAAATTTGGACATGTTTTGTGTTAATTCCTTCAAGTGAAGTTGTTGCTTTTATGTAAAACAGTTGCCGTGACGGAATAGAATTCCTTCTAACAGAATTTCCTTTAACAGTCTACGTCTAATTTAGAATTAGAAAATAACTTCCTCATAGATGGCACAAGTAACAAGAAAACCATCTTTGCTCTTTGTAAGAACCACAATATAGGGTTCTTGGTTTTGATATAGTCAAACACAAAATTTTGAATCAACTTACTTGGGATTCTGTGATATGTAAAGTATGCACAAATTTATTTTGATTTGTAATTATTTATTAAAAAGTTACTACAATTGTATTCTTGTTTGTCAACTTAAGTAAAAAATGGCGATGATTTTTTTATATTACTTTTTAATCAGTAATACTACTTCCTATATTAGCCACTAGTTACCCTCAGTGTTTTTACTGTATTTAGAAGTAAACAATTTATTTTCTTTAGTATGAACATTCAATTTAACTCCATGGAATGTTTCACTAGGTTAATTAAAAACCAAAGTTGTGCTAATAACATTGCATGCTCATTCAATATTAATATTTACTGACGTAATTTAGTTTCATAATTTGCAATTTATTTCTTGTTTGTTGAACCTGTGTAGTTTCCTACACAAATAATCTCATAGTATATTTGCCCAGACTAATATTAAATAGACAAGTTTTATTCGTTAACCTCAAGAGTATATTATTCAATTAAAATGCCAATTTGTCTATTTTAATTATTAGGTAGGTAAATAATAATATCATATTATTGTACAATTATTCGGAGTGTCTGTTTATCGAGATTCTACTTACGCTCTGATCATGATGACTTCGTTACCAATAGCTTGTGAGGGGAGTGATGGAACACTAGATCTTCTCCGGTGCGCTAACTCCATCAACGCGCATGCGCGTGACGTCACAGATTTAGGGTTAACTGCAGCAGAGGGGGAAGTAGTATACTTCGTAGGTATACTTGAATAAAGGTAGATATTAATGTTGAATAAAATTATTACCAAATCTATCCTGACTGGATACTTCGTACGTATACTTTATTAAAGGTAGATATTAATGTTGAATAAAATTATTACCAAATCTATCCTGACTGGATACTTTGTACGTATATTTTAATAAAAATAGATATTAAGGTTGAATAAAATTATTACCAAATCTATCCTGACTGGATACTTCGTACGTATATTTTATTAAAAATAGATATTAATGTTGAATGTAGAAATTAAATTTAACTTTCCCATTTTTATTCAAAAGACATTTATACGTTTTTTATAATACCTAACCTATCACAACAATTACGATTCATAATAACTAGAATGTTTCAAGAAAAAAATTAAAATGGAAGTTCGGGATTTGAACCCGGAACTTACGATTAGTATGCCTGTACCTTAACAACTAGGCCACGGGTTTCTACTGATATTGTTGATACAGTTTCTCTTATTACATTGTGGCTCATTCTCTGGCTCATAGCTTCCCCTACATTCTCTCCCCTCTCGAGGAACTCAGTTGAAGGTTGCGCATGGAGTTTCCGCACCGAAGAAAGTCTACTTGATGAAACTCTCTAGGAAACGAGAGAAGAGAAAGTTAGCGCATCCGTGGAACAACTGCTCTGACCAACAAAACTGAGTTTAATGTCTTTCCGTTTGTATTATGGTATTTCAAAATCATCTCAATGTTCTAACGTTGATGTCTTCAGGATGTCTAAGCTATCACTATCACATAGCCCATCAAGGAAAATTACATATACAGCCAGAGCAGGAAAATCATTAGACTGTATAGGCTAATCTTCGCCTGGTGGGTAATACAGTAACATCCATCCCACTCTGACTGAGTAATCTTTCTTATAAACATCTCCTGAGAATCATGGGTCCTGGGTCTACTGGAAATCCTAGTAGGACAGGAAAGGCTATATAACTGTGTACTCGTGTAATATTAATATATATATATATATATATATATATATATATATATATATATATATATATATAATATAGCCTAAAGGTGGATTTTCCAAGATACATTTGTATTATTATAAAAACAGGTGTATCACATATTGTCTCTTTGATTGTATCTCAGTAAAACTAAGGCTCTTTCTCATAATATTACTTGGAATAGAATTTTTTATTGAAATACCATCCCCGCACCAAATGCATTAAAGTATACTTCCGCCTAACGGAGAGAAGTTATTATTTAAACTACGCAACTTTACTTCTCTCTATGAATAAATAACTTTTCCTGCTCTCACAGAAGTATAACTTTTTATTTTTACTCAATATGCTGAATATTCATAAAATATAAATGTTTATCTATTGGTTACTACAAATGTCAGGGCAAAAATATCGACCTTTATAACGTAAAAAATATCGAATTGAAACTTTTTAATTTTGAAATTGTTATCCAAATATAATCAGCGCGCACACACACACACACACACATACACACTTAAATGTATGTACACTCACATACACACACACACTTAAATGTATGTACACAAACGCACACGGACAGACGTAAATGTATGTACACAAACACACACACACACTCACACACACACACACACACACACACACACACACACACACACACACACACACACACACACACACACACAATGTAACTGGCTTAATTTGAGAAATTAAGCTATACATTGGATATTATAAATATAAAAATATAAAATTTCAATCTTCAATAACAATACAGTGTCATAAACAGCTATTTCAAAGAATGTTTGTAAGGTTCAGCCACTTGTAAAGCGAGGAGATTTTCATTGATTTGAAAGAGATAGAAACCGACCAAAAAAAAAAAAAAAAAATAGAACGCCAAAATTCACGTAGAGCGCTTATCGACATCGGAATATGTGCAGAAAGAAAAATTATGAACATCAGGAATGAGAAAATCACCTGAATCCAAAATTTTAAAACGTGTTGACCAAATATAAACCAAAATGGGTAAGCTACCAATAACCGGAAGCTCTGACGTCAAGGATCACGTTGTTCCAAGGGAAGGAGTCGAACCATATTACGTCATTTTTTAACAAGTATGTTGGTTCGGTCAGTGCAACAGGTGAGAAAGATTGTGTAAGGAGGGTAAAGGCAAAGCGTATTTAAAATTTTCAGTGGATCTCCAACTATCATAAGCGCTGATCCACGTTTTTAATGATTTAAGGGAGTAAAATTCCAACATAATGTGCTGAGTGCGGGCAAAAGGTGGCTGCAAAAATGTAACGTTGCGATTCCCAAGCCCTAAAACGTTGGATGATGGTCCCTAAAATGGGCTAAATTCAAACAAAAATTTGGAGCATTTCATTAGACCATGAACTGAAGGTTTCAAAGTTTATAAACCGTAAACAGCTTTTTAAAAGATATTAATTGTAAAATTCTCCAAAATATATTTTAAAACTGTTAAAAGTGAAAACCATATAAAAGTAAATATCAAGTTATTAGGAAACTGTGTTAAAATCGGGAATAAACTCAGTGAAACTCATTTAGAAAAACAGGGTTTAGAACTGTAAAATTGTATAAAATAAATTCGCGTGATGTGTGACAATGAAGGAGCTGAAGAAAGAAGGCCATGGAGAGAAGCTACAAGGCGCAAAATCTGGTAGCCCAAACTATGTGGAATCTATCAGGATCCAGAAGACGGTACGATAACCCTAGGTTCACTATCTTCATTTTAAAATCTATAAATTTTTAAATTCACTTATTTTTGGGGAAAATGAAAAATCAAGTAATTCTTTTTAATTAAAAAAAATAATGAGTAAACTATGTTAAAAAGATAATGGCTTTATTTATATTAGAAGTGACACTATGGAGGTGCGGCGTCATTTTGGCCTGATGTCATCAAATCCGAAATGGCGCCCAAACGAGTAGAGATGTCAACAAATTTGTTTTTTAAATACAAATTGTTGGGAAAAAATGTTTTTTTTGTTTTGGTTTATATAGGAGATTAAAATAAGTGTACACAAAATAGATTAAAAAATATATATTTGTAAACTGGGTTAGAATTAAAGAAAATGAATTAAAAGGGTTGTTCACGAGGTGTACTGTAATAAAATTAACAGATAGATAAACAATGAGGTAACTTGTAAATAAATAAAGAGGTCAAAATTAATAAATAATCACAAAAGGGTTTTATATGTTACCTTGGTTATGATTAAGGATATTTTAAGTTTGCCAGATTCCTAAAATAGGAAAATTAAACATTAACTAGTTTGAATGGGAAAAGATAAACAAATTAACCAAGCATAAAGGGTTGCATGTGAAGCAGGTTAGAAATTAAATAATTAATATTAGTATACAAAAATTTCAATATGTAATTTTTGTTGAAGTAATTTTCAGATTTACAGAAAGTAAATAAATATTGTTCAAAAGCAAATAACAGTCAAAAAGTATATTTTCCATATTAATTGATAAGTAAAATAAGTATGATTTTTATATATATGCTGATTTTACAAATGGTGTGTTACAATTAGGATCTATATATGATGTTTAAAAGTAGGTTAAAGTTTCTGATGATATTAGTCCATTAGTTCTCAATTTGATTTATATGCTTAATAAGATTTGTGGATAAAATTAGGGGGGGTTATTTATTGATTTTAAAAGTTTAATAAGTGAGTAGTCTTTATAAATTGTTATATGTTTTTATTTGGGGTTTTTCCTTCATAATTATTTTTTTAAATATAAATAATGGGAAAATGTCCGAAATGTTTAATGGTAAATCAGGAAGTAAATTTTTGCCTAATTGTTTTCTAAACATGTAGGGTTTTCTTGAAGGACGAGGAATCTTAAACATTAATAGATTTTCTATAAACTTTGAGTACGAGAAAGAATATGTGATAATGTATGTCCTAATATTGAATTTTGAGTATGTGAACAATTCTGGTAAAACGTGAGATTCATCTACATTGGGGACTTTTCCCAAGGAATTAATTACAAGTGTTAATATGTTTCTCTTTCAGGTATACATTTTGTGTAAATTGCTATAATTTAATTTTAACTGTAAATCGTACGTTTTCATGGATATAAAAGTATGCTGAAACTAAATATATTTAGTTAGAATATATATATATATATATATATATATATATATATATATATATAAATTGAAATTGTAAATTCAATTATAATTCTTGTATTTGTATTCTGGCTTAGTTCTTTATTAATACACAAGAATACATGTTGCGATATATATATATATATATATATATATATATATATATATATATATATAGTTGAATAAACAAAGGGTAACAGGTTTTGCCAACCTGGTAACTCAGGGATTTACCAAGTTAATTCTAAGGATTGTGATAAAATGTATATTGGGCAGATACGACATTTAAGGAACATATTAGGAATATTAAATACCAAAGATCTGATATGTCTAGTATTGCTGCCCATATTTTAGAGACCAATCACAATCTAGATGTTAATAATGTCAAGTTAATTAAGAATGTTAGAACTAATAAATTGTTAAATAGTTTCGAAAGTTAAAAATTAGTAAACATAAACCTGAGAATTTATTAAAGAATGGTGCTATTTCTCATTCAATTTTATATTTATTTGTTAAATAGGATTATGATTTTTATATTAAATTTTGTGTTGGTTATAATTTCAAAAAAAAAAAATAATTTAGAATTCATTGTATTTTTAATTTATATTTTAGTAAGTTGACGTAAGATATCTTGCTTTCACTCGATGGGCGTGGCTACGCCTTGTTTAACAGGTGGGGCCGCGGCGGTCGGAGTGGGAGTGACTAGTTCTGTAGATTATAAATAAGGTATTTTTCTAGCGTTAATCAGTCTTGTATGTTATCCCCTTGAGGACGGTTACTTTGTAACTGAAATGTACATAGGGGTAAAATAAAGAAGGTTTGTGGTTAAGAGGTTTTTGTGTATTTATTATTAATTCGTCAGTTAAAACCAAAGGATTAAAAGGCATTTGAATATTTAACTTAATGAGCTAGGGCCAAGACGTTAAGAAAGAAATAATAAGTTCATTTATAAAGGTTTTGTCGTATTTGGAAAATTCTGTAAATGGTAAGAAATAGGTTTTTAAGAAGATAATTTTTGTAAAATGTAATAGTCTGTGCTAAAGCGTGTATATATATATATATATATATATATATATATATATATATATATATATATAAAACAATTTTCTTATACAATCCAAAACCCTAGATATTAAGTTGAGATGCCGAGAATTCAATTTAAAAAAAAGAATACACTCCCCGGGACACGGTACTTTAACGGTTAAATTTCCGCGGTTAGTTTTTTTTAAAATGTATTCCCGTGAATGGTTCACTGGCAGATTTTGGCAAGCGTTAGCAAAGGACTAACTCCAGTCGGCAATCCATGTTTGAAATTGTTACCTTCGTTACGGTAAAGGCCGTCGCAAAATATACACACACACATGAGTTTAGTTCACTCGCTCTTCAACTGTTGTTGGGTTCACCTCGTGAAGGCTAGATGAGATTCTAGTGAAACGTCGGAACTGCGATTTTATGCACTCCAGAATGAACGGATGTACTCCAGATAATAACTATTCATTATGTTTTTCATCCGTGAAGAAATATGTATCATCTCACAGACACACACACACACGCACGCACGCACACACACACACACACACACACACACACACACACACACACACACACACACACACACACACACACACACACACACACACACACACACACACACACACATATATATATATATATATATATATATATATATATATATATATATATATATATATATAGATAGATTGATTCAGTATTCCTTGATATAATTTATTAAAAATATATTTGAATTCGTATTTTTTCTGTTTGGAATTACTTTTGAATATTTTAAAAATATTGGCATTATTATTCAGCGAAAACACTCAACTATATTATTAATTAATAATAAATAATCACACAAACTTATAATTATTGTATTAATAATGTATTTACTTCAATCTAATATTTGTTCGAGACGTGTAGAGTTGGTTTATTTATTACAATTATTTGGTAAATGATTGTCAAAGCCTGAAATTCTAATTTTATTTATTTTCATAGATAATGTAGTTTTAGAATACATAGGTTTTCGAGAACAGAAGACTAATATACAACAAGCATTAGTAATAATATTATATAATATGTATTTTTTACTCATTAGATGAAAGATAATATTGCATGCAAGTTTATTGAAAAACAATTGTTAGTCGATAATCTAATTCAATCTTTCAGGCAAGTCGCTTCCTTAGTGGTAAATGTTTTTAATGCAATTCCGTTAAATACATCGCCAAGGGTTTGTTACAGTGGAATGAATAATTGCAGCGTGCAGCCCGAGGGGACGTTTCTGCCCCCCGCTCAGTCTGCGAAGGGATGAACTCTGTTATTTTATTTCGAAGCAATTATATGATCCAATTTAGAGCGAAAGATTTTTCGCTGCTAAACAAAGAATCGATTCTCGAATGTTTGCAAACCGTATCTGTAATTAACTTCATTTTCAGTCCAGTAAAATGGCATTTGGTTTTTCCAAATGCAAACAGGTAAATTGTTTAAAAGGCTGGAGTCTCTCTACTCAAGCATTAAAAATAAATTAACTTTTTAGGTATCTGTGTATAAAAATACGTATTTTATCTTTGAAATTACTTGAAATGAATTCATACATTAAACAATAGTTTAACCTCGTAATAAACAAAATATTTTGAATAAAATAACAATATATTATTTGGACGAGTGCAAATTGGCTAGTGAAAAAACTAAGAGTATCTAAAACGTATAGATATTGAAAACTATTCTATATTCTAAACATATATTACCCGACATAAAAAAGAATTCAGGTCAAATCAACCTGCGATTAGAAAATCCATCATTAAATGTATCTTAAAATCCTTTCGAAATAGTGTAGTAGGATAATGTCAAAAAACTAAATTAAATACATCTTATAAATAATGCATCTAATTTGTAGCAATAAATAAACACTGGTTTAAGTAAAAAAAAAATATAGTAAATGAACTGTGACCGAACGCAACATTAATACATTTGTATTTGTTTTGCCAAATGTAAACCGGATGTGAATACGGGCCAGGAAATTCGTGCCTATTTTACAGTTTAATTCTTTGTCTGTGAATAATGTCCAGTGAATGCATGTTGCTTGGTTTATGGTAACATTATTCCGGTTTCTGTTTGTTTTCTGCAGCGCAATGACCATTCAATGGGGTGTGTTGTAACACCAGACTGCGCATTGCATTTCCCTGAAAAGCTCGATTAATTCTATGCAGCACATAAAGATGAGTATATAAATCTCCCCTCCGTAGTAACCCTACTTGCACGAGGGAGTAGATGCATTAGTTTTGCCTGCTCTATAGTCACAAGAGCAAGCCAGAAGAAGGACCTGTTGCACAATATGCTGACTCATTTCCAGTACTCAGAAAACAGATTGTACGGTCGGGATAGGGAAACGATTCTGCGTTCCCATACTTTATTTCTCACGATTTAAGTTGGTATTTATGTGCTGATTATTGATGATAGATCGGAAGAGTGGACCAACAGATAAAAATATGAATAGGGCTCGATATTCAATGGATCGATACTGGTACTCTCTAATTGAAATCCTCATCTTACACTAAAGCATTGGACATGATTTATGTGGTCTATTTGTATGCATGACCTACGAATACCCTAAACAGATTTTCATATCTACTTTAAGGTAATCCAAAGGATGGGTGAGGAATCGTAAATATTAAATACGATTAAAAGAAAACCAGGACCATCTTATGAGGCACAAAACTAATCGTTCAGAGATATGTTTCGTATAACAAAGGCCCACTACGAGAGTCACTCTTGTCTCCAGAGCGTACGCCTAGGCTCGGATTGTCATCTACTCAAAGATTTAGATCTGAAGTAAATAAAATCAGAACAGCAAGTTGATAGACAACATTAGTATTATTAAATACACATGAAGGATAAGTTGATGATGATAAGTTTTATCAAAAGGGAAACTGTCAGTTTCTCCTATAAATGTGCATGCATTAGGAACAATGTCGTTGTTTTAACTACTTAACTCAATTCCTTTCTTAGGTTTAACACCTACCACGACAGTTCGAACGATATAGACGGGTGTAGTGTTTATTAACAGTACGAAAAAATGATAAAATAAGAAGAGAAGTTTTTATGTTCATCTAATCTAAAATAATTTTTTATACTCATTCTGAATTCTCTATATTATAAGTTTAAATTTATATATCTCAAAAAATGTAGCTGTAAAATTGATTTTACAAAATTATATGATATAATATAAAAATACAGAACTAAACAAATAATATAGTTTATTGTTAAGTAGATTTCTACTTAAATCAGAAAAGAGAAAATTGATTTTAGTTTCTTTTTTTTATAATTAAAATTTTTAATATATATATATATATATATATATATATATATATATATATATAATAACACAAACCACAAAACAAATACAGAAAACATAACCTATCAGGAATTTATAAAATTACATATAACGACTGAAACGCATTTTACATAGAAAAAACAACAAGATCATTTAAAATAAGATTTGAAGGACATTACAGAGCCTTCAGAAATAAAAATACAAAAGCATCAAATGTTGCAGCACACTTAATATCACATAAATATGAAACAACAAATTACGAAAATAACCTAATCATACTTGAAATAAATTATAGAACTAAATTCACTAGAAAAATACCACTTTTATAAAAACATACACAACAACTTAATGAAACTACAGACATCATATGGAGGAGACGTACTATTAAAAAACATTATACACTCGGCTCAATAAGGAACATCCAACATCACGGACGGTACATCAACACCAGAAAAATAGAAAATATTAATTCAGTGATTTGACAATGGTCAAGTGACCGAAAGGTGCCTCATCACATAAGGTAAAATTATTGCACTCAGTGATGGAAAAAATGTATTTAAAAGTAAAAACAATAACTTCATATATATATATATATATATATATATATATATATATATATATATATATATATGTAATAAGATTATTGTTGAAAAATATAAAGCGAATTTTTATTGCAGTTTTCCATTTGCTTTTCTATGTATGATGTTGGACTATTTTTTTAATTTTTACTACAAGCTTTCTTTTTTTCTTTGTTTGCATTGTGTCGTAGTTTCTTTTCTGTTTCCTTCCGCATTGTCCGCTTATGAAGGAAGGTTTACCTTTATTCAGTTTGTTTGTTTATTTCATTCTTTTCGTTCATTTATAATCCTACATCATTATTGTTGATATTGTGTGTGTAGCCATGGCAACAATTTAAGATTATGTAATAAAGGTTTCGAAGGTAACCTGATGAGGATAAAACAAAAAATCATTGAGGCTACAGCGTTGCAAAATTTATTTCATTGGGAAGGTTAGCACATTGCCAAAGTGCTAGACGTCGAACTTGAAGATACTCAGATCGAATCTGACCTAAAGCCCCCCCCCCAGTTTATATAATTTAAATATTCATTAAATATTTTTATTTCAACTGTAGTAATATCAATATCGTCCACTATAGGTTAAACCAAATTTATTTGAACTTTAATGGATGAATGAAAACGTATTTTATTAATGACAAAAAATTTCTACAAGATATATATCAGGAGAGTGTGAGAAGATAGGAGGAATTGAAAAAAATTGATGTTTTTATTCAACACAACATGATTTTACGATTCCGTCCTCCATATCATAGAATAATAGTCCTACTTAAGTGAAAAGGCTTACAAATTTTTCCTCTTTTAAATATTTCTTTTACGTTGTGAAACAAAAAAACCTTTTCTGAAACATAGGCAATATAAACAGAATTGCTTTAATTTCACAAAATTAAATAATTTTTTAATAAAGAACTAATGTATATAAAACTGCAATTTTGGAACATTAAACCCCTTGCAACAGAGCATCGGCTGCAGCTAATGAGAGGCAGCAGTTTACAGCAGCGCCAATGAGAAGGTCATAAAGATCTGATAGGCCAGTGATATCTGATTCTGTGGTTTACGGTGAACATGGAACTTCAACCTGTAGCCTATAGTCCCTCAACAGATTGGGTGTAGTATGATAAATTTTGAATGTAAATTACTGTTTTGGCTCAGTTTTTCTGAACATGTGTCGTTTTAATAGTTATAGCATAGTTATTCTTGTAGTAGTTCGGATGCCTAACAGGTGTTGTATGTCTGAATGCAAGGGAAGTTAGTGTACTGGGTAGAGATTTCTATTAATTTCGATATAGACTACAGGAATATCGGATATGGTTCTCTGGTTCATATTGAACTCTGAAACATCTAACAGCTGACTGAAAACACAATAGGTACCTCGCTGTAACCAGCAATATTCAGGATCAAGGTTATTAATTATGTATGAAAGATTGTAAATACAAATATATTTCATAAATAAAAAATATCTTGCTGTGTGAATGTGTGTGTGTGTGTGTGTGTGTGTGTGTGTGTGTGTGTGTGTGTGTGTGTGTGTGTGTGTGTGTTAGTGTGTGGTAAATGCAAGCATATATTATACAACGCTTTCGGTGTTGACCTTGAATACCATGCACACAGCATTTATTTTATTTAGTTAAATGGTTTTTTTTAATTTTTCAAGCATTTTTTGTTTTAGTTGGTGAATGCATTGCTGGCGAGAAATGCAAATTTCTGGGAATGATAAATTTTTTATCAGTTTAGAAATAGTGAATGTTATTTGATGTGATACCATCATATGCTTTCTTTTCGTGATTCTTAGTGCGAGGCTCACTATTAGCTCTTTATGTGTTACATGCAGTCCATCCGATACGATCCTCTGCATACCTCCGATTCAGCGGCTGTATTGGCCGGGCCCATTCCAAACAATCGCGGACAGAGCGTATGAAGAAGAATATGGTAGGATGAGTAGAGAAAGGGAGAGATGTAAAGTTACCCTGGTAGAAAAAGAGAGAGTGAAATGTTACCTAAAGCGAACCTACTCTCTACTGGAGTTAAACAATAGTCTTACCCTACCTAATGCAACATGTATTTAAGGTAAGTCGTTCAATGTGGCACTAAAAGTTATGTCTTATGTATACGCCATTATTATTAAATAAAAGCCAAACGATTTTATAAAGTATAAAAAGGTGAAAATAATAAATTAAACTTTAAAATTATTCATGTTATGTTTACGATCGTTGATGAAACAAATCCATTGTTGTGATATGATAATTGAAATATTAAAACAGTCATTCTTGAGATAAATTTCCTTACGCTTCAAAATTTGCATTTAACTTTCAGACTCGAAAGACATATTTTATCCAATGAAAAAATCCGTTTAATATGCTGCACAATCTTTATTGTGATTTATGCTCCCATTGCGAGCAGTTATGAGAGACGACAGAAATCACTCCGCTCATTCCAATTCAAAGCGAAAATAAGATGCACGGAATTAAAATTACATAGCCCTAGTTTTGCATAATGTGACTTATGTTTAAGCCCCTTCTTATTTAACTCCATGCATTCGTTTGGTAATTGCATGCCCACACAACTAATTATAATGCAAATACTTATTATTAGGGCCTTTACTTGAAATCATTTTAATTTTTAGTTGTGTACAAAAAGCCAAAGAGTTTTGTGTGTGACAATTTAATAGTCGTTTTATATTTATATCCTATTTAAATATTTTATCAAACAGTATAAATGTCAAGAAATAAATAGACGTTTATATTTTATTAACATTTCGTAAATTGAGTAAAACTATAAAGTTATCCTACGTTGATAACAGCAAAAGATAAATTATTCATTGTGAGAGACAATGTTGTGTATAAATTGTAACTTCTCTCCGTTAAGCGGAAGTATACGTTTATGCATTTGGAGCGGAAATGGTAATTCAATAAACAGTTCTTCTCCAAGAAATATTGTCAGAAAGAGTCTTAGTTTTACAAAAAAAAAAACAATACAATTTTAAGCAACCCTTATTCCCCGTAGTGCTGAACGAAGGTGACCTAATTTTGTGTCTTATAACAGCTCTGGTAAGAGGGCTGTTGGTGAGCACAACCCTTAAATATTAATTGAGAAATTCCCTACTAAAACCAATACAAAAAACCTTTTCCGTGCCGTGGACGTTTGACATGCAGCTCAGTGATAATATAACAAATATGAATATATTAATCGCACAGATTGGCGTAAATAGATGACGTTTCCCATCTGACGAAACAGCCTCACAAAGGTTTGAAGTTGAAAAAAGTACATTGTATCTTGTTAACGTAAGTTTCACATGGTAAACAATTATCTATTTATAAATAAATATATCAAATATATAACTGGTTTTTAAGTTTACAAATTTAGAATATGCTATATTGTTTTATTAAATATTAAACAGTTGTTAAAATCAAGTCTAGTACTACTTTTGGTATCAAGGGGAAAATTCAACTTTAATAAATAAATATAAAAATTGTAAACAGAATTGCTCATTAAACTAGTATTATAATTAGGTTAAACTAGCCTCTGAAGAAGCATGTGGTCAGAAAACGGTTTAAATAACTTGTCTTTAATAATGAGATATAACTCCTCCTATTTTTACGAGTGAATCCGAAAGAACATGTCATTAGGAGGCTAAATTATAAAATATTAATTATATTGAATATGTTTAAAATTTTATTTTTATATCTCAATGTCTTTTTCTTGATTATTTATCATAAAGTTACGATAATATTAATAGATTTAACTGAGTTACAGCCGTTGTGGTGACCCAAGTAGTATAAGTGCAGCATAATTAGTATAATTATTTTGAAATATAACTTACATACTCAACTAGAGTTGAGGGGGGAAGGTTTAAAGCGGAGAAGTGATAGCTAAACTGAATGTCGAGTGACGGATATATTCACGCACCGAGAGTCAGATTATCCAAATAAATTTATATTTGCGATTGAGCATTCTGGGAGAATGTTTAACACACGTAACTGCTAATATAAACTCAATACGACCTTTTATTTGATCCGTGTAGCTATTCATTTTTTTGGATATAATATAATTAAATTGAGATGAGAACAAATAACGATGCAGTGTTAAAGTTTGTAAATTGGGAATTGAGAAAAGATAATATTTCCAGAGCAACTGTGGTGAAACGTAGTCAACAGGAACAATAAATTCCGAAACCTCAGTAGTATTTGCTTATTTGAGTGAAAATATGGGTTTAATTCGAACTATTTGTAGAGATGTTTACATTAATCAACTGAGTTAGTTGACCATAAAGCCGAAAAGTATATCTGGTTATAGTTTATCAATATAGGATTAAGCTGTCTTACTCGCGTTATTATGTTATTAATGTTTAGTTTGAAAATTTGCCATTAAGATATTTAATATATATATATATATATATACACAAACACACATATAACACTACACTATAACACTACACATATAACACTACCTAATAACACTACACACACACTAACACACACACACACGACAATAACATCACACACACACACACACACACACACACACACACACACACACAACAACAACAACAACAATAACATTACACACACAACAACACACACACACACACACACACACACACACACACACATACACACAATCATACACACACACGCACATGCACACACACACACATACACACACACTCACACACTAACACACACACACACACACACCAAACACACACACACACGCACACACACACACAAACACACACACACACACACAGTAACACACGCCAACAACAACACATCAATAACAACAACAATACACACACAATACGCACACACAAACACACATACAACACACACAACACATACACACTCACACACACACAACATACACACATTCATACACAACAATTTTATATAGTTATATTTACAATCATATCTGTGTCCTTTATAGTTATTAATATTAAAACTGAATATTGCTTGATACGGCGAGGTTTCTTATTGTTTTTTCTGTCAGCTGTTACACGTTTCAGAGCACATTATAAACGAGATAATCGTATCTGATATCCCTATAGTCTATAGAGAAACTCGGAGCTCGCACTTTCGGCTCAGTACACTGACTGCATTTGGAGGTTCCATGTTCACCGTAAACCTCTGAGCTCAGATGTAACATGTTTGTCAGATATTCCTTGCCTTCTTGTAGGGTTAATTATTAGTTACATAGCATAGGCTGCCGTAACAGGCAGCCTCTCATTAGTTGCAGCCGATGCTCTTTTGCAAAGGGTTTATTGTTCCAAAATTGCAGCTTTCTATTTAGTTCTTCAATAAACTTTTAATTATATAAAATAATGCCGTACTCGTTCTGGCTATATTGCAGAAAACATTTGTTTTTACTCTGATTTATTATGATTATTTTATTTGCGTATTAATTATTAGGAGAATGTCGGATAATATTGGCCAAATCAACTTTTTTTCATATGACGTTTTATTCATGAACCTATACTATTTGGCATATTTGCTGTTCTAATAATTATGACTCTACCCATAAACCACTAAATACTTTTTTTCACGTTGTAGAAGAAATATTTAGTTTAAAAAAAAGTTTGTATCTTTTACACTTTTTGTAGGTTTTATATTTTTATATCAATATTAAATTAAAGTATAAATCCATATATTTAGAATTTTAAAATTTCACTTTTATTTCTGAAAATTGAGAATGGAACTGAAACAAAATTTTAGATACGGATGAACATAAAACCTTCTCTTATTATTTTATTACTTTTGGTACAAACATTTTACTAGTAATAAACCCTACGTCCTTCTAAGTCGTCACAATTGTTGTGGTAGATGTTAAAGCCAAGAAAGTAAAAACGTTGAGTAGTCCAAGCAAATATATTGTTCCTGAAGCATGCACATTTATAGAATAAAGTGACAGGTGTGTTGTGACAATAGCATTACAGGAGGTTCAAGAGCTGACACGTGAGATTAAACCCAAATCTATAAAGCAATGTTTTTACCAAGGATAGTAGAAGTTTTTCTATCGAACACTATAGTCACAAAGCTGAAGCCGCCAGTATGTAAGACCGTTATGCGTTAATGAGGTCCTTTTCAAAGTGTGGTAATTAGAAATCGTACTGCTTAAACAATTTACACCAAATTTTAAATTACTTACTCTGGGAAACCTTAAACTGTTTCAGCTAACAGTGTATATCAAAACACTATAGTTAATGTACAGGTGGTTAATTTTGGAAATTAAACTAACTGTTGAGAGATCTTAGAGCCACGCTAATTAAAAAGCAACACGAAAACGTTGGGCGCAATCTGAAACGTGGCGACAACGGATGGCTTTTGCAATAAAATAAAGCACGGTTCTGAAACGCAGTTGTGAATCTGTTTTTAATTAAATTAAACTATCGAAGAAATTAACAATGAAGATTTTTTTAAGTGAAAACCCAAATTAATAGAATGTTTTTTAAATTAGTTTTATTTTAATGGAAAATATGTTCACTAACCCTAGAAATATTTTCAAACAATGAAGTAAAAATAAACCATCAAAGCAATAACCAACCTGCAACTTATAACTACAAAGTATTTTTCAATCCATAAAAACCGCTATCAATCTCTGAAAAGGGACATTTTCAACATTCGGGTAACGACCATTATCTCTCTAATACATATGAGCTCCATGTATTCTTTGCTTTTAATCTTTAGTATGAAGATGTTTCTTGTATTTATTTGCGTATTTTCACTATACTAAATATATAAGCTACCTGTAATTATTGTGGTATTACCTCTCTAATACTTCTATGCTACATGTATCTATTGTACATTATATCTCTAATACGTGTAATTTAACTTTATTTATTGTATGTTGTCTCTCTAATACGTATAATCTACATGTATTTATTGCAAATTGTTCCTCTAATATGTACATGCTACTATACATTGTCTCTCTAATACTTATTATCTACACTGTATTAATTGTATAATGTTTCTTTAATAAGTGTAATCTACTTGTAATAATTTTTTTCTCTCTATAATTCTTATATTATATTGACACTCTAATAATAATATAGGCTATTTATATCTATGGTACATTCTACCTCTAATACGAATAATCTTTAGTGTAAGATGAGGATTTCAGTTAGAGAGTACCAATATCGATTGAATGAATATTGGCTTATTTATATTTTTATCAGTTGACCCACTTTCATGATCCATCATCAACAACCAACTCATGAATTTCAACTTAATTTTGAGAAATAAAGTAAGGGAATGGAAAATAGTTTCCTTATCACGATCGTACAATGTGTTTGCTGTGTTCTGGCAATGAGTCGGCATAGCGTGCAACAGGTCCTTCTGCTAGCTTTCTGTTGTGACTATGGAGCCGGCAAAACTAATACTTCTACTCCCTCGTGCAAGTGAGAATACTACGGAGGGGAGGTTTATAGTATACTAACCTTTATGTGGTGCATAAAATTAATCGAGCTTTTCAGGGAAATGCAATGCGCAGTCTGGTGTTACAACACACCCCATTGAATGGTCATTACGCAGCGGAAAACCAACAGAAACAGGAAATATGTTCCCATGAAGCAAGCAACATGCATTCACTGGACTCCGTTCACAGACAAAGAATTAAACATTAAAATAGGCGAGTATTTCCTGGTGTGAACACAGTTCACATTTGGCAAAACAAACACAAACAGATCAACATCGTGTTCGTTCATAGTTCATTTACTGAAGTTTGTTTTTATTTAGTTAAGAGTTTATTTATTTCTACAAATTATTTGGAGGATTTATAACATTTATTAAATTAACTTGTTGATATTTTTAAACAACTATTTCGAAACGGTTGTAAGGTAAACTGATTGATACCTTTTACTAGTCACAGTTTCATTTACCCTAAATTCTTGTTTATATCGGGTAGTATTTCTTTATACTATAATAGCTTTACATTGTGTCTATACAACTTTATTATACATAGAATGCAGTATAGTATCAACGTTGATGTATTGTTTCAATACAAACATTTTTTGTTTATAATAATAACTCACCGAAAAGGATCGTATTGTTATCTGCACAAATATGAATGCTTACCGCGAACATTATCGGAAAATACCTATTAGTAACCAAATTTCACAACTGACAAGGCACATGGATAAATACTTTGATCGTCTGGAAAAATATATTGTCCATTATTTTAATTTTGGTCTTCAACCACGACGTTTGGCTGCTAATCATCCAAGAGTTTTAGTAAGCCTATGGAACTCTGACTACACAATTGCTTCCTTGTTTTCCTAAATCGTGTGTATCTTGAATTAATCCTTAGTATAGTCGAACAATTATAACGAGAAAACATTCACAGTGTCGTCACTTAGTAAAATAGTTTTTGCACCAAGTGAATTTTCACTCGTCAAATTATTAAATTATGATTTTATTCCAAAGGCAATTTATTTATTATGAACTGAAACTATTGTTCTAATTTAAAACAATTTCTTAGATACAATAAGTATTTTTATACATACGTAAACAACAATTTATTTATTTTTACTGTTCGAGTAGTAATTAGAATCTGTCTAGCCTTTGAAGCCGTTTACCTGTTTGCATTTGAAAAAACCAAATTTTATTTTACTGGATTGAAAGGGAATGTAATTACAGACACGTTTTGCAAACATTCGAAAATCCACTCTTTGTTTAGCAGCGAAAACATTTTCGTTTTAAATTGGCTCGTATAATTTCTTCGAAATAAAATAACAGTGTTCATCCCTTAGCAGGGTGAGTGGGGGTAAGAACATCCCCTCTGGCTGCACGCTGCAGCTATTCATTCCAATGTAACTACCTTTGGCGATATGTTTAACGGAAATGCAATCAAAACATTTACCGCTAAGAAAGCGATATACCTGAACGATTTTATTTGTTTTTTTTCAAATAATTGTTTAACAAATAACTTTTATGCAATATTACCTTTCATTTAACCACAAACCAAACATATTATGTAATGCTTGTTGTATATTACACTTTTGTTCTCAAAAATGTATGTATTCTCAAAGTCGTATGTATTTTCAATATACATTATCAAGAAAAAGAAAATAAAATCAGCTTGTCTGACATTGACAATTTTTTATCAAATAGTTTAATAAATTAAACCTATTCTACACGTCTTTATCAAATACTAGGTCCAAATAAAAACATTAATATAATAATTATAGTGTGTGAGTTGTAACGGGCTAAAATGTGACATTTTACAGTTGCAAATCCAATTGTAAATGTCAAACATTTTAAAACGTTTTCCAGTCAAAATAGCGAAGCCAAAACAAAATAAAAATGTCTTAGGCACAATATAATTCTATTTAAAGTGTTTAAGAGATAGAAATAAAGCAATTTTCAGGATTAGGGGGGAAAGGCTAAAATTCACCTGAGAGACTATCGACATTCGAGGGGACGCAAAATGAAGAACGAAGAACAAAGTGAAGAGAACTAAAACCAGATACGGAGCCTCTCTCAGGAGTTGAATTAAAAATTAAGAAATTTGTAGATATTTCGACAACAGGCGAAAAGTTCACATCCTGTCACACCACGGTTTGGAGACTTGTTATTGGTCTATAGCATCGGGGGGGGGGGGGCTGACAACACCTGGGAACTTTCAAAATCTTGATAGCGTTAGTGATAGTGCACTCCGTTTTGTTCAACTCTTACGGTGTTTGAAACAGAGAAGTAAATTGGAAAAATGCAGTTCTAAAAGCGAGAGTGATATCGCTGAGATGTAGTGCAGTGTGTTTTAAAACCCTTTTAGGGAGGAAACTCTCCAAATGTCATTTAACAGCAATGTCGTAGCGTCCTCGAGAAAATTCGTTGCATAAACGTAGGTCAAATAACAACTTGAGTCAGTGCTAGTATATAAAATGAAGTGCCTAAAATTGAATTATGTCAACAATTTAGAGTTAAAAGTAACTAAATTCACTTATAAAATTTAATTTTGAAGTGTAATGTTAAACAAAGATTAGATCAAAACCGGGAGGAAAACTAATTTCTAAAAGTTTAGAGACAGTGTTAAACGAGTATTAATAGACTAGACCCAGGAGTTTAAATTAAAATTATAAATAAAGGTGTATAATTTCGAGCGAAAAAGCGTATCGTTGGTTTTGGTCAGGCGGAAACATGGGAACAATGGAGCAGATTTGACGCCAGTTTTGGACGAGTCTAACATCATAGATGGCCAGCCACAAGAGAGATATGAAACTTGCTTGTTTACAAAAGAAGTTACAAAGATTATAATGAAAGAAACGAGTTTTGATTTTAAAATGTCTATATCTGATTTAAGATACCAAAGGCAAATGAAAGGATTGAATAAAAAAATAAGTCGTGATGAAGTTTCGAAAATAATTAAAATCTTATAAAGAGAATTAAAATAAATTGAAAGGTAATTAAACATTTTCAATTAAAGACAAAACTTCTTCTAACCTAGAAAGGATAAATTTTGATCTTAAAATAAATATGAAATATACTAATATTTTGAAAAAAAAGTAAGATAAGAATAAGGTTATATACAAAATTATTTGTTTACTAAAGCGGTTATACAACAGATATTTATACAAACAGAAGTTTAAAGAATTGTTACATGATTAACTAGAATTTTAAAGATATAAAAAATTTACAAACTGTGCTGTAGCGTAACTTTTTCTACTACCTTGCAACAAAATAGTGATTAATCATATTCTTAAAACAATCTTACACGATTCTAAACCAAAATAGTCTGTTAGTCAAAATATGCCTTCAAAAGAACTCATTCCACGGGAACGATGTTTGCATGTGTGTATGTGTGTGTGTGTGTGTGTGTGTGTGTGTGTGTGTGTGTGTGTGTGTGTGTGTGTGTGTGTGTGTTTGTGTTTTGTATGTATGTGTGTGTGTGTGTGTTGTGTGTGTGTGTGTGTGTATGTGTGTGTGTGTGTGTGTGTGTGTGTGTGTGTGTGTGTGTGTGTGTGTGTGTGTGTGTGTGTGTGTGTGTGTGTGTGTGTGTGTGTGTGTGTGTGTGTGTGTGTGTGTGTGTGTGTGATATGTGTGTTCTCACGGACCATACCTTCCCCGCTGCTCCTCCTTTTCCCTCCGACTAGTCTTTTCTCTTACTCTTCACCTATTTTCTTCCTGTTACCACACCTTGACCGTAAGAGAGTAATCGTTTATTCCTTGACTACGAACCTTGGTTCGAGACCTGTATCTCAAGGAATAAACCTCTCAGGAGAACCAACTCCTGATTTTTTTATGAAAACCAATTAGCCTTCCAGAAGCCTCTTTAAGCTCCTTTCGGGGTAGTGGAATCTTTGAGAGACATTTGTGACTTAAAGACTATGCATGGATACCTAGTAAACTTATTTTATTTTAAATGAAAATACAGCTAATTGGAAACTATAAATTTTTCATTATCTGTTTGGATTTAGAATTACTCATTATTATTTGATTTATTTTAATTAACAGGATTTAGCTTTTTTAATTTTACCTAACCTTACTTTTGAATTACCATGACTATCTTGTTTCATGGTATTAGTACAGAATATATCCCATTTATTATGTTTACAATTTTATTATTATTTATATTAACACACACTCACACACACACACACACACACACATATATATATATATATATATATATATATATATATATATATATACACTTACTATATCCTTTTCTAATATTATAATCAAAATCCCAAATTGCTTAATATGTTTACTATCATTTAATTAAATTCAACACTTATAATTAATTTGCAATAATTTTGTGTATTCTTGTTAATTTTTACGTATTTTAGAGTCTTGATCATTTTCAAACATTTTAAGGTTAATTTCTAGTTACTTTAGGCTATGTCTTTTAACAAAAATCCTTTTAATTCACTAATAGGTTAACCTAATTAGTTATAACATGCTAGGCATTTATTAAAATCTTCCTGCTGATACTTATATAGTAAGACAAAGGATTTCATACATTTTTCAAGAATAAAGCCATACCAGATACAAATTATTAAATAGCAATACGTTTATTTCCAATTCAGGCAAACGGTTGAATGGAAATAAATTTAGAATATTTGTTAATTAATTTAGGTAACCTAAGAGAGTTTTCAGTCCCTTAGGTTTGTTACATTTGATTTTAAGTTATTATATTTTTAAATAAAATTTCATCTATAAGAAAATTAAATTATTTGTATGACCTTATACTGCAAAACGTTAGGTATCTTCTATGGTCGGGTTGTCTTTAGGCCTCTTCACAGCTCTCATGGGGTTTGGATGTAGGCTTCACTGCATTGCATGGCGTCGGTGAATTTTGTTAAGTTCGGCTTCTTTTTTCATTTACTTGGTCGAGATGTTGGTAGAGATATATATGAGCCTCAGCTGACATATTGGTACACTTCCCGTGTCACATCGTAGCATGTTATACGGACTTCTTACCGCATATTGGGTCGTTAATGGTTCTGCGTGTATCAATACGACCGCAGCCGACGGCCGTCCAAACTGTACTCCTCAAACGTCACTCTTTTGGCTTCATCTTTCCCAATTTCTTCAACCTTCCGTCTTTCGGATATCCATCTTATATTTTTAACCAATGGGAAATCCGTTGCTATGGCGACTTACTTTGTTTGTTTCGTAATTTTGAATTTTAATTAGTTTAAATTTTTGTGAAAAACTTCTCTTTACTCCAATGTGTTATTTCAATTTTTAAACTTAGATTTAATAATTTGTTTGTCTTTATTCTTCTAATCTAATTAACTTTCTGTTTCTTCTTGCTAACTCAAACTTCGACGGTAGCGCTGTCGCTGCAGTGTGGCAAGATCGTATAAACAGTATTCCGACGCGGTTTTTTGCCGAAACTAATATAGCTCTAATCCTGGATAACCTCTATTTTATGCTATTATGTTTTAAATCAAATTTTGCATCTTTACAGAAATACTACTCTCCCTAGCTATGCCTAATTTACTTTCCGCACATTTTTATACTTATATTCACTATCCCTGATTATATTTGGTCAAAATTAATTTAATATTATACATTTCTGACTGGGTCCCATAGTCCTCACTTTTACTGTTTCATTTAAATCGGTCTATTAGCCGTTAGCCTAATTAATGTTGTGTTGGTTTATAATTTATTGTAACATTCCCAGTTTGTCTATTTAGTTCTAATTGCTTTAGTTTACATTGATTTTCCCTATATTTAACATGTTTATTATAATACTATGACATAACTGGAATATTAGTTGATTGATCTATTTAACTATTCTAGGCTCAGTTACATTTATCTGTACTAATACCAAATTTATTTGTATCGGTCATTCTGGCAGTTGCAGTGTGTATAGGTGTGTGTGTGTGCGTGTGTGTGTGTGTTTAAAGGATTTAGTTTGAGGTTTACGCTGGATAATATTTCTAACATTTTCAAAACATTAACATCTAATACGAAACTGAAAATATATGAATTCATAACAAATTGTGATAAATTATATCAAGGAGTACTAACCAATTAAAAACTATAACAATTTTTATACATATTATAGTGTGTTTATATATATAAATATATATATATATATATATATATATATATATATATATATATATATATATGTATGTATAAAATAATTTATTTTAGTTACATATTTGTTTTAACATACTCCAAATTAAAAATACTTGAAGAAAGATAATTCAGGTGTTCTATGAAGTTGTATTTCACCACATAATTCTTCTATGAATAAAACTCATTTAAAATAATTTCAGCGATAAATTACGTATTTTTATACACATATATCCAACAATTAATTTTTTATAATGCTCTAATATAGAGAGGCGAATCTGTCTCCAGCCTTTTAAACCATTTACTTGTTTGCATTTCAAAAACCAAATTGTCATTTTACTGGACTGAAAATGAAGTTAATTACAGACACGGTTTGCAAACATACGAGAATCCACTCTTTGTTTAGCAGCGGAAACATTTTCGTTTTAAATTGGATCGTGTAATTGCTTCGAAATAAAATAATAGTGTTCATCTCTACGCAGACTAAGCGGGGGTAGAAACGTCCCCTCGGGCTGCACGCTGCAACTATTCATTCATATTTAACAAACCCTTGGCGATGTATTTAACGGAAATGCATTTAAACCTTTATCATGAGAAAGTGAAGCGCCGGAAAGATTTTATTTGTTTTCAACTAATAATTGGTTAACAATTAACTTGCATGCAATATTATCTTTCATTTAACCACAAAACCAAAATTTTATGTGATGTTATACCTAATGCATGTTCTGTATTGCTCTTTTGTTATAGAAAACCTAGACCTATGTACTCTCAATGGTGTCTGTCTGTTTTTGTGTGTGTGTGTGTGTGTGTTTGTGTGTGTGTGTGTGTGTGTGTGTGTGTGTGTGTGTGTGTGTGTGTGTGTGTGTGTGTGTGTGTGTTACTAAATCACATAAAAATATCTTTACACATTAAGCTAAAATTTTACATAGACATTCTTAAGGTCCCCGTTTAACACATATGCCTATTTTTATTTAGAAATTCCATTAGGGCACCTCCCCTTAACACTCAAACATCTATACTACATTTAATACTTACCTTGATTGATTCAGCTGATAATCACCTGTAACAGTCCCTTTTAAATACATTTAAACAGCTGATAGTAATTGTTTTTTGTCATTCATCTTTCTAGGTTAGTTTACTTTAGAAATGTAATGTTACAAGCAGCAGTTTTTCCTTCACTTTTCTTCAAGACAATAATCAGTGAGTTTATAGTTTCATATATTTACTAGGAACTCATTTATACTATTATGTACAAATCTAATGTTGTCTGTCTGTGTTTGTATTACTTATTGAACTGTAAATACAAACTACTAAACCCATTAAACTGAAATTTGGTATTTATTTCCCACTCCCACGTGTTCGATTTTAGCGAAAGAAATTATACCTGGTGACGAAGAAAGTCATCAGAGATACGAAAAAAATTATGAAAATTCTCGCTCATCTCCCAAAGCTTACAGTTTTGGAAAAATGTAATTCCTCCCAATCGGGGTGCTAATAGTGCTGGTAAAATTGCACATATCCACCCCCAATATAATGCTTATAAAATGAATCAAAAACATGTCCTGGAGCTATATTGACAATTATTGTTTTTCATTGCCACGGAAGGTTAGTTTTATATACCTTGAAGGATCCAGTCAAGATAGATTTGGTTGTAGTTTTATACGTTTAACCAAATGTACCCATTTGAGGCTAGAATAGAGATCACGTGACGAGATATTGCTCCACATAGGTAGACGTTTAATTAGGTAATGTTAAAATTACAACCAAATATCCTGAAAGGACAATTTAAACGAAGGTATATTTTAATATAGGTATATATTATTTTATAAAGTTACAACCAAATCTATCGTAACTGGATACTTTATAGGTAGGCCTATATTTAAATATATGTATGCGTAGTTCGGCGCACCCTTGATACACGGACGTATTACTTCTTATTACTCCGCACTGAATTTTGTATCCAGATATAATTTAATAAGAATTTTATTTATTTCCCTGAGCGAGTTTTCATTATTTTTGCCACATCCCTGATCACTTCCTGCGTCGACCGCTATACTTTCCCCCCTATAGAACATGTGGGAACGAGAATATCAGAAAGTTTACATGCATATTCTTAGGGTCGCTGGTTCTCACTTAGGCCTATTTTTATTTAAAAATTCCGTCACTTCACAGCCTCACTGACCTTGAAAACTCCCTTAATGATCGGCATATAAACTATCGTTTGATATATTTATAGGGACTTAACTTCGGTAAACTAAATTCAACCCAAATACATGTGTGTGTGTGTATGCAACTTTTCTAAAAATATATGTTTTACAAATACGTAATATGCAAAATAAGAAATAACATATAAATTATAAAGTATAGTTTGACGTTTTCTCTGGATAGTAGCTCCATTATTTTCAAAACATTTAAAAATAAATCTAAACCTAGTATATTCGAGTTCAAATATAATATTTGTTAAAAATTATATCAAGAAAAGCTAAACCATTATATATATTTACATATATATATATATATATATACAACTCAAAGACGATGTGAACCAACAACAGTTAAACAGTCACTCGCTCTTTAACTGTTGTTGGGTTCACCTCGTCAATGCTAGATGGTATTCTAAAGAAACGTCGGAACTGCGATTTTATGAACTGCAGAATGAACGGATGTACTCCAGAAAATAATTATTCATCATATTTTTCCATCCGTGATAGAATACGTATCAAAATATATATATATATATATATATATATATATATATATATATATATATATATATACGAGTAAATTATTACTTTCCTTACACCTATGTTTTAACTTACACTAAATTTTAAATAGTTGAAGAAACATAATTATTACTTACAACTTTTTTAAAAAAAATGTTTTAACTTGCCTATAGTAGCACTTACTTTTTTTGTTGAGGACGGCCGTTTCGGGAGATGTGTCCCTTTGTCAACTCAGACCGTAACTGTCTGACCGTTACGGTCTGAGTTGACAAAGGGACACATCTCCCGAAACGGCCGTCCTCAACAAAAAAAGTAAGTGCTACTATAGGCAAGTTAAAACATTTTTTTGAAAAAGTTGTACGTGATTACTAGTAGCTCACGCGAAGATGGAATCATCAAATGATAATTATTAATTAATTCTATAATACAAACAGGTGTTCTACTAGGTTGTACTTTGTCACATGATTTAGTGAAATTTATATAGATAATATGATTTTGAAATTATTTAAACATAACTTCTAAGTAGGCTCTGAGTGAATGAGAATAGGGTTGTTATTATTAAGCCTCGTGTTTGGGTTTTGTAACTATCAATACCTCAATATATCACGGACATCTGTAGTCGTTTGCAACGCCATATACTGTTAAGAAGGTCGTTTGATATTTTAAAACATATATTTTAACATACCATAAATTAAAAACATAAATTTGTTTCACAAGATAATAATTAGGATTGGCTCTATAACCTTCTTTCTTACTCACTAAACTCTACCGAAATTCTACCGAGTATTCATCAGGAACACTTTGTTTAGAAAATAAAATACTATCAATAAACTCATATTACACAACAAATCATATAAAAATTATATACTTATAAATACATTTCTTTCCTGTCTTTCTTCAAATTAATCACACACAGGGGTGTGAAAGCTCTTCTACTCCAGTCTTCAGACCACCATATTTATAGAAGTTTAAGACTTCTTCAGACCATAGAAGTTTAAGAGAACCGATAATACTAGTAACAAGTTTACCATTCCTTACCAATTTTTTTTCTGTCACTAAAGTTATTCAAACATATATTCTAAACAAGAACAAGGTAGTTTTAAATGACACAAATTATAAATAGAGCTTCAGTTTGAAAAAGAAACCAATATAGCTCGAGGACACAAACTCACGGATAAGTGGTGATATTTTATTTTATAAAATATATTTTCGAAATAGTTATTTAGGAAAATGTTAAAAACTAAATAAACTAATTTGAATAAATACTGCATTTAGTTTGTAGAAATAAATAAACAATTGAAGAAGTAATGAAAATCTTTAGTAATGAACTATGAACGAAAACGATGTTGATCTGTTTGTGTTTGTTTTGCCAAATGTGAACTGGGTTCACACCAGGAAATACTCTCCTATTGTATAGTTTCAGTAGCAAAACAAAGAAAGAAAATATGTTAATTATTAGAAAATCAATAGAGTAGGTCAAATTGTACGAGGTTACACTATAAAGTCCCAAAGAGCCACCCACTCCTTGTTGGAGCAGTATGGGGTCTGCTTTATTAATAAACACGACACTGAATTTAAGTTTAACACCAAAGATAATTAAAAGAGAGATAACACAAGTTTCATGAGTAGCAGTTAATTCTAAGCCACTTACCAATCAAACTGTATGCGGTTCTTGTAGAGCGGAGAGTCGTTCGACACAACAGGCCTGTTTGGAATCCTACAGAGATGAACGAGGTTTCTCAATGGGTGGTATAGGCTAAAACTCATTTACTCTTTATTTTAATAACTTTACTTCACTTATAACAAGATAAACCGTCTTTAATCATTAAATGTTTATTCCTTCAAGCGGTTAAATCGTATACTGCATACGTATATGTATGCTGAATGTTTGGAGCGCTCAAGGTATCGTTAAGCAACCTGACCTAAAAGGAAATGCATAATGATCCTCCAGCTGTTACTTTTTTAAGGAAGGGATATATATATATATAGTGACACAACAACAATAATTTGACAAACCAAAAGGGGAGGCCTGAATGTTTGGGACGCTCAAGGTATCATCATGCATTATAATTTATTTACAACCTGACGTAATGGGAAATGCATAATGATCCTCCAGCTGTTACTGTTTTAGGGAATGGAACTATATATAGTGACACAACAACACTAAATTATCAAACTGACCGGGGAGGTCTGAATGTTTGGGACGCTCAAGGTATCATCATGCATTATAATTTATTTACAACCTGACGTAATGGAAAATGCATAATGATCCTCCAGCTGTTACTGTTTTAGGGAATGGAACTATATATAGTGACACAGCAACACTAAATTAACAAACTGACCGGGGAGGTCTGAATGTTTGTGGCACTAAAGGTATCATCATGTATTATATTATCCGAACAACCTGACGTAAAGGGAAATGCATAATGATCCTCCAGCTGTTACTGTGTTAGGGAAGGGACCTATATATAGTGACACAACGACAATAAATTGAGAAACTATCACGGGAGGACTGAATGTTTTTGACGCTTAGGGTATCGTTAGGCATTATAATATCCTAACAACGTGACCTAAAGGAAAATGCATAATGATCCTCCAGCTGTCAGTGTTTTAAGGAAGAGATCTATATATAGTGACACAACAAATATAAATTGACAAACTCACTGGGGAGGACTGAATGTTTGGGACGCTTAAGGTATCGTTATGCATTATAATATCCTAACAACCTGACCTAAACGGAAATGCATAATGATCCCCTAGCTGTTACTGTTTTAGGGAAGGGACCTATATATAGTGGCACAACAACAATAAATTGACAAAGTATGAGGGGAAGACTGAATGTTTCGGACGCCCAAGGTATCATCATGCATTATAATATCCTAACAAACCTGACCTGAAGGGAAATGCATAATGATCCTCCAGCTGTTAATTTTTTAAGGAAGGGACCTATATATATTGGCACAACAACAATAAATTGGCAAACCAACACTGGAGGGCTGTATGTTTGGGGCGCTCAAGGTATCGTTATGCAATATAATATATTAACAACATGGCATAAAGGGAAATGCATAATGATCCTCCAGCTGTTACTGTTTTAGGGAAGGGACCTCTATATAGTGACACAACGACAATAAATTTACAAACAAACAGCTGAAGGCTGAATGTTTGGGACGCTCATGGTATCGTTATGCAATATAATATATTAACGACCTGGCGTAAAGGGAAATGCATAATGATCCTCCAGCTGTTACTGTTTTAGGGAAGGGACCTCTATATAGTGACACAACGACAATAAATTGACAAACTAACACTGGAGGGCTGAATGTTTGGGGCGCTCATGGTATCGTTAGGCAATATAATATATTAACAACCTGGGGTAAAGGGAAATGCATAATGATCCTCCAGCTGTTACTGTTTTAGGGAAGGGACCTCTATATAGTGACACAACGACAATAAATTTACAAACAAACAGCGGAAGGCTGAATGTTTGGGACGCTCAAGGTATCGTTATGCAATATAATATATTAACAACCTGGCGTAAAGGGAAATGCATATGATCCTCCAGCTGTTACTGTTTTAGGGAAGGGACCTCTATATAGTGACACAACAACAATAAATTGAGAAATTAACTGGGGAGGGCTGAATGTTTGGGACGCTCAAGGTATCATCATGCATTATAATATCCGAACAACCTAACGTAAAGGGAAATGCATAATGATCCTCCAGCTGTTACTGTTTTAGGGAAGGGACCTCTATATAGTGACACAACGACAATAAATTGAGAAACTAACACGGGAGGATAGAATGTATGGGACGCTCAAGGTATCATCATGCATTATAATATCCGAACAACCTAACGTAAAGGGAAGTGCATATTGATCCTCCAGCTCTTATTGTTTTAGGGAAGGGACCTATATATAGCGACACAACATCAATAAATTGAGAAACTAACAGGGGAGGGCTGAATGTTTGGGGCTCTCAAGGTATCATCATGCATTATAATATCCTAACAACCTGACATAAAGGGAAATGCATAATGATCCTCCAGCTGTTACTGTTTTAGGGTAGGGACCTATATATAGTGACACAACGACAATAAATTTACAAACAAACAGCGGAAGGCTGAATGTTTGGGACGCTCAAGGTATCGTTATGCCATATAATATATTAACAACCTGACATAAAGGGAAATGCATAATGATCCTCCAGCTGTTACTGTTTTAGGGAAGGGACCTCTATATAGTGACACAACGACAATAAATTTACAAACAAACAGCGGAAGGCTGAATGTTTGGGACGCTCAAGGTATCGTTATGCAATATAATATATTAACAATCTGGCGTAAAGCGAAATGCATAATGATCCTCCAGCTGTTACTGTTTTAGGGAAGGGACCTATATATAGTGGCACAACTACAATAAATTGACAAAGTATGAGGGGAAGACTGAATGTTTCGGACGCCCAAGGTATCATCATGCATTATATTATCCTAACAACCTGACGTAAAGGGAAATTCATTATGATCCTCCAGCTGTTACTGTTTTAGGGAAGGAACCTATATATAGTGACACAACAACAATAAATTGACAAAGTATGAGGGGAAGACTGAATGTTTCGGACGCCCAAGGTATCATCATGCATTATAATATCCTACCAACCTGACGTAAAGGGAAATGCATAATGATCCTCCAGCTCTTACTGTTTTAGGGCAGGGACCTATATATAGTGACACAACGACAATAAATTGAGAAACTAACACGGGAGGATAGAATGTATGGGACGCTCAAGGTATCATCATGCATTATAATATCCGAACAACCTGACATAAAGGGAAGTGCATAATGATCCTCCAGCTGTTACTGTTTTAGGGTAGGGACCTATATATAGTGACACAACGACAATAAATTTACAAACAAACAGCGGAAGGCTGAATGTTTGGGACGCTCAAGGTATCGTTATGCAATATAATATATTAACAACCTGGCGTAAAGGGAAATGCATAATGACCCTCCAGCTGTTACTGTTTTAGGGAAGGGACCTCTATATAGTGACACAACGACAATAAATTTACAAACAAACAGCGGAAGGCTGAATGTTGGGGACGCTCAAGGTATCATCATGCATTATAATATCCTAACAACCTGACATAAAGGGAAATGCATAATGATCCTCCAGCTGTTACTGTTTTAGGGAAGGGACCTCTATATAGTGACACAACGACAATAAATTTACAAACAAACAGCGGAAGGCTGAATGTTGGGGACGCTCAAGGTATCATCATGCATTATAATATCCTAACAACCTGACATAAAGGGAAATGCATAATGATCCTCCAGCTGTTACTGTTTTATGGAAGGGACCTCTATATAGTGACACAACGACAATAAATTTACAAACAAACAGCGGAAGGCTGAATGTTGGGGGCGCTCAAGGTATCATCATGCATTATAATATCCTACCAACCTGACGTAAAGGGAAATGCATAATGATCCTCCAGCTCTTACTGTTTTAGGGCAGGGACCTATATATAGTGACACAACGACAATAAATTGAGAAACTAACACGGGAGGATAGAATGTATGGGACGCTCAAGGTATCATCATGCATTATAATATCCGAACAACCTGACATAAAGGGAAGTGCATAATGATCCTCCAGCTGTTACTGTTTTAGGGTAGGGACCTATATATAGTGACACAACGACAATAAATTTACAAACAAACAGCGGAAGGCTGAATGTTTGGGACGCTCAAGGTATCGTTATGCAATATAATATATTAACAACCTGGCGTAAAGGGAAATGCATAATGATCCTCCAGCTGTTACTGTTTTAGGGAAGGGACCTCTATATAGTGACACAACGACAATAAATTTACAAACAAACAGCGGAAGGCTGAATGTTGGGGACGCTCAAGGTATCATCATGCATTATAATATCCTAACAACCTGACATAAAGGGAAATGCATAATGATCCTCCAGCTGTTACTGTTTTAGGGAAGGGACCTCTATATAGTGACACAACGACAATAAATTTACAAACAAACAGCGGAAGGCTGAATGTTGGGGACGCTCAAGGTATCATCATGCATTATAATATCCTAACAACCTGACATAAAGGGAAATGCATAATGATCCTCCAGCTGTTACTGTTTTAGGGAAGGGACCTCTATATAGTGACACAACGACAATAAATTTACAAACAAACAGCGGAAGGCTGAATGTTTGGGACGCTCAAGGTATCATCATGCATTATAATATCCTAACAACCTGACATAAAGGGAAATGCATAATGATCCTCCAGCTGTTACTGTTTTAGGGAAGGGACCTCTATATAGTGACACAACGACAATAAATTTACAAACAAACAGCGGAAGGCTGAATGTTGGGGACGCTCAAGGTATCATCATGCATTATAATATCCTAACAACCTGACATAAAGGGAAATGCATAATGATCCTCCAGCTGTTACTGTTTTAGGGAAGGGACCTCTATATAGTGACACAACGACAATAAATTTACAAACAAACAGCGGAAGGCTGAATGTTGGGGACGCTCAAGGTATCATCATGCATTATAATATCCTAACAACCTGACATAAAGGGAAATGCATAATGATCCTCCAGCTGTTACTGTTTTAGGGAAGGGACCTCTATATAGTGACACAACGACAATAAATTTACAAACAAACAGCGGAAGGCTGAATGTTGGGGACGCTCAAGGTATCATCATGCATTATAATATCCTAACAACCTGACATAAAGGGAAATGCATAATGATCCTCCAGCTGTTACTGTTTTATGGAAGGGACCTCTATATAGCGACACAACAACACTAAATTGACAATCTAACATTGGAGGGCTGAATGTTTGGGACGCTCAAGGTATCACCATGCATTATAATATCCTGACAAACTGACCAACAAACTAATATCAACAAACTTTACCAGTAGCTTTTGGCAAATCCAATTAAAAACCAACTGCAGGGACTTTACGGGATTCCTACATAATGGACTGTGTTATCGTTTTAATACGGTACCATTAGGATTAAGCTCTAGTCTAGCTAGTCTTACAAGGAGTTTAGATTCCATACTAACAAAGGAAGCAACGAAATTTTTGATTATTCACGTTGATGATATTTTATGTTTGTCTAAATCATTCCATGAACACCTAGAACAACTAGAGATAATTTTTAAGATTTTTAAAGATGCAAACGTTACTGTCAATTTCAATAAGTCGCAGTTTTGTGGAAGGGATCTTGAATATTTAGGACACACTTTAAAAGTGGAAGGAATTCAGCCAAGTGAAGAAAAGGTCAGAGCCATAAACCAATTTCCAAGGCCTAGAAATTCGAGACAAATAAAAGGATTTCTGGGGCTCATAAATTTCTATCACCGTTTTGTAAAGGGCAGCGCATCAATTACCGCACCATTACAACAACTCTTGAAGAGGGGATGTAGGTTCAAATGGTCTAAAGAACAAGAAGATAGCTTTATACAAATAAAGAGGATATTTTTTAGACCGGGTTATGTTAGCACATCCAATACTAAATAAACGGTATTACCTGCAGTGTGACGCGAGTGGATATGCTTTAGGCGGACAATTATTCCAATATGATGAAGAAGAACGTATTACCGTGATTGGGTACACAGGTAGAACATTTAAAGGAGCTGAACTGAACTACAGTACGACAGAGAAGGAGCTTCTGATTATTGTGCATAATCCCAAAAAATTCAGATGTTTTGTGTTGGGGAACCCTTTGACGGTGATTACAGATAATAAGGCCCTATCATACATTAACAACTGTAAACTGTTAAACGCTCGTATGACCCGCTGGTTGTTACTTATACAGGAGTATAACTTTGAAATAAAACATTGCAACGGAAAAGATAATATTGTAGCCGACGCATTAAGCAGACACCCAGGTGAAGACAACATAGAAACAAATCAAGACAGTAATTTCATTCAAATTGCAACAATACATAATAAATTTGACCACAAAGTTTTGGATATGTTGAAACATATACAAACCATTCAAAACAAAGACCATAAAACAAAACTTATAGTTAATAAATTAAAGAATTCATCGGACAAATTACACCAGCATTACAAATATGGGAAGGCAAGTTATATCGTCGAGATAAAGGTCATTTTAAGTTATACATACCAGACAATATCAAAAGGAATCTAATCACGGAAATACATACTCACTTTGGCCATTTAGGTATTAACAAGAGTTATCAAACATTTGAAGAAGATTTCGCAGCGGATCATCTAAGTAAGGACATCGAACAAATAGTCAAATCATGTGAAATATGCCAGATATGCAAACATGACATACGACATAGAGTTGGGGAAATGGATTGTATCATACCAAAAGACAAAGGAGAATTGTTATCTATGGATTACTGTGGTCCTTTACCAAAAGGAAAAAGTGGTGCAAAATATATTTTGGTTATCATTGACGTATTCACTAAATATGTACAGCTTTATAAAGTCAATAGACCTACAACGACTATTACACTAAGGAGATTGCAAGATTACTGCAATAGATATGGAAAACCGCAGGCTATTATCACGGATAATGGAACGCAATTTACTGCAAGAAAATGGAAAGAGGAACTCCGACGAATTCAGATAAAAACACTACACACTTCGGTGAGGAATCCACAAAGTAACAGAGCCGAGAGAACAATGAGACAACTGAATCAACTTTTCAGAATATTATTAAAAGAAAATCATAGAAATTGGGAATTATTATTGGAGGACGTACAAACAATAATCAACGAAACATTTCAAGAAACAATTAGAGTTACTCCACATGAAGCACAGTTTGGAAGAAAACCGAAAAGAATATGGGACGAATTTATAAAAATGCCAGAGAATGAAAGTGAAAAAATTGTCGACCCCGCCGAAATTTATTTACGAATGAAAAGGAAAAGGGAAAACTGTGCCAAGAAGTTTAATCAAGAAAACCAGTTAACCGAATATGAAGTAGGAGATTTAGTGTTGATCAGGGCACTAAATACATCTAATGTGGAAAAGAGGATATACGGGAAATTTTTAGAATTATTCAAAGGACCATATAGGGTAATTGAGAAATATGGGAAGTCTAGCTACCTAGTTGCCACTCTAGAAAACCATGTTGTAAAAGGAAAATTTAATGTTAGACGTTTAAAAAAATATATCAAATCAGTAATAGTGGATTAGAATTAAATAAACTCCAATAAAATCTGTCAGACTATTAACTATAATAAACTGTTAGATATTTTGTTTAGAAATAGACATGTGTAAGATTGTAAATATAAGGGGACAAAAATGTTGAGGGTCAGCAGTAGAAGGACTTTGAAAAAAAAGGTTTCTGTTGTGGAAAGAGACAATAAGAAACAGGTAGCTAAGAAGGAGAATTTGTGTAAGAGACAATGAAAAGGGACTTTATGGGTAGATTTGTGAAAGCAATAGAGTTGTAGCAGTTTGAGTTTCATGTCACTAGTGTTTAAGAAATTAGAATAAGTTAGTAAATATGTCTAGATTAATCTATTTAAAAATTTAAAAAAGGGTTTAAACAAAAAGTTTTCATTCATTTAAATCTAAAAAAAGAAAAAAAAGCAAATAATAGAATTGTTTAAATTTATAATCACAGAAAATTTTTGTTGGGGACAAATTATAATATTAAATTTATAAATATTTTTAAAAAATAATAATAATAATAATAAAAACTAAACATTAACAGTAACCAATACTTCCAAAAGTTGACTTAGTAAAAGCCGACAAAGAAATACATTAAACAAAAAAAAAGTTTGAAATAAAAAAAAAGTAGTTAAGGAAATAAAAAATTTGTAAAACCCTTAGAGAACTAGGGTAGAATTTTTTGTTAGGATTTAGAAAGTTGAAAGGGACGGGAGAGAACGACAGATGTGTCACGTACACTTTAAAAAATAACGGATAGTTTAAAAAAAATAAATAAATAACGTACAAATTTCAAATTTGATTGGTGGAAGCCAAGATCGATGTTTTTCATTGGGTAGAAAATGAACGAGAAGGGGAAATACCTGGTAAACAAATTAAAGTGCAGAAAAAGAGAGTCAGTTTTCCTGCGACCAAAAAAGTAGATGGACGTGTGCGGATGTTGCCTAAATAAAGTGTGTGAAATTGTTTAAAAAAATATATAAGTAATTTAATTATAGATAAATGTGGTGTTAAGAAGTTGGAGTATAGTTAAATTATTATTTTTATAATCACTGCATAATAAAGGTATCCTTGAGTCAGAGTACCAGATACCAATTGTGAGTGAAGAGTTACAAAAATCGTCGAACTAATGCCAAGGATTAACGGAACACAAAAAAAGGAAAGAACGTCACTGCACTTAAGTAAAAACTTTGATTAAAAAATAATTTAAAAAAATAAATTTCTGGTCAAGAAAACAAATATTTCTAATATATAAGTAACTCTAAATTTCAAAAGAAAAAAAAAGTAATTTCATAAGGCAAGAACCTAAACACGCCCCAAAAGTTTTTAATTAATTAGCTGGTCAAATATAAATAATAATAAATAAAATGAATGAAATAAATAACAGGTTGTTTACCTTATAAGATTTTGGTTCGACAATATAGTCTGAAATAATTGTGTAATTAAATGTAGATTTAACATTTTTACTTTGTATTTAACTGGCAACAGTAATTAATAATATTCTGGAATATTAAAAAAATTGTTATAACTAAAAATTCTTGTATTTCTTTGTAAGGCCTACTCCAATTAAGTAATTTGGTTGGCATCTTATAAAGAAGAAGGAATCAAAATAATAAATATAAAGGTAGGTCATAGTGATAAGAAGCATAATTTAAAATTATACAATATAAGCAAAATGTTTAATTAGAACTTTCAGTCGAACAATAGGTAAACTGGCGCCCAACACTTTAAAACAATTAATTAATCTATAACAATTAAATTCACAAATTTGAAATAGCATAGATAAAGCCCAAGGGAAATTATGTTATAATATATAGGCACAAAAACCATAAATTGACAAACTCACTAGGAAGGGCTGAATGTTTGGGGCGCTCAATGTATCATCATGCATTATAATATCCTAACAACCTGACGTAAAGGGAAATGCATAATGATCCTCCAGCTGTTACTGTTTTAGGGCAGGGACCTATATATAGCGACACAACAACAATACATTGAGAAACTAACAGGGGAGGGCTGAATGTTTGGGGCACTCAATGTATCATCATGCATTATAATATCCTAACAAACTGACGTAAAGGGAAATGCATAATGATCCTCCAGCTCTTACTGTTTAACGGAAGGGACCTATATATAGCGACACAACAACAATACATTGAGAAACTAACAGGGGAGGGCTGAATGTTTGGGGCGCTCAATGTATCATCATGCATTATAATATCCTAACAACCTGACGTAAAGGGAATCGCATAATGATCCTCCAGCTGTTACTGTTTAACGGAAGGGACCTATATATAGCGACACAACAACAATACATTGAGAAACTAACTGGGGAGGGCTGAATGTTTGGGGCGCTCAATGTATCATCATGCATTATAATATCCTAACAACCTGACGTAAAGGGAAATGCATAATGATCCTCCAGCTGTTACTGTTTAACGGAAGGGACCTATATATAGCGACACAACAACAATACATTGAGAAACTAACAGGGGAGGGCTGAATGTTTGGGGCGCTCAATGTATCATCATGCATTATAATATCCTAACAACCTGACGTAAAGGGAAATGCATAATGATCCTCCAGCTGTTACTGTTTAACGGAAGGGACCTATATATAGCGACACAACAACAATACATTGAGAAATTAACAGGGGAGGTCTGAATGTTTGGGGCGCTCAATGTATCATCATGCATTATAATATCCTAACAACCTGACGTAAAGGGAAATGCATAATGATCCTCCAGCTGATACTGTTTAACGGAAGGGACCTATGTATAATGACACAACAACAATACATTGAGAAACTAACAGGGGAGGGCTGAATGTTTGGGGCGCTCAATGTATTATCATGCATTATAATATCCTAACAACCTGACGTAAAGGGAAATGCATAATGATCCTCCAGCTCTTACTGTTTAACGGAAGGGACCTATATATAGCGACACAACAACAATACATTGAGAAACTAACAGGGGAGGGCTGAATGTTTGGGGGGCTCAATGTATCATCATGCATTATAATATCCTAACAACCTGACTTAAAGGGAAATGCATAATGATCCTCCAGCTGTTACTGTTTAACGGAAGGGACCTATATATAGCGACACAACAACAATACATTGAGAAACTAGCAGGGGAGGGCTGAATGTTTGGGGCGCTCAATGTATCATCTTGCATTATAATATCCTAACAACCTGACGTAAAGGGAAATGCATAATGATCCTCCAGCTGTTACTGTTTAACGGAAGGGACCTATATATAGCGACACAACAACAATACATTGAGAAACTAACAGGGGAGGGCTGAATGTTTGGGGCGCTCAATGTATCATCATGCATTATAATATCCTAACAACCTGACGTAAAGGGAAATGCATAATGATCCTCCAGCTGTTACTGTTTAACAGAAGGGACCTATATATAGCGACACAACAACAATACATTGAGAAACTAACAGGGGAGGGCTGAATGTTTGGGGCGCTCAATGTATTATCATGCATTATAATATCCTAACAACCTGACGTAAAGGGAAATGCATAATGATCCTCCAGCTGTTACTGTTTAACGGATGGGACCTATATATAGCGACACAACAACAATACATTGAGAAACTAACAGGGAAGGGCTGAATGTTTGGGGCGCTCAATGTATCATCATGCATTATAATATCCTAACAACCTGACGTAAAGGGAAATGCATAATGATCCTCCAGCTGTTACTGTTTAACGGAAGGGACCTATATATAGCGACACAACAACAATACATTGAGAACTAACAGGGGAGGGCTGAATGTTTGGGGCGCTCAATGTATCATCATGCATTATAATATCCTAACAACCTGACGTAAAGGGAAATGCATAATGATCCTCCAGCTTTTAATGTTTAACGGAAGGGACCTATATATAGCGACACAACAACAATACATTGAAAAACTAACAGGGGAGGGCTGAATGTTTGGGGCGCTCAATGTATCATCATGCATTATAATATCCTAACAACCTGACGTAAAGGGAAATGCATAATGATCCTCCAGCTGTTACTGTTTAACGGAAGGGACCTATATATAGCGACACAACAACAATACATTGAGAAACTAACTGGGGAGGGCTGAATGTTTGGGACGCTCAAGGGATCATCATGCAATATCCTAACAACCTGACCAAATGGGAAATACAATATGATCCTCCAGCTGTTACTGTTTTACGGAAGGGACCTATTTATAGTGACACAACAACAATAAATTGACAAACTAAGAGGGGAAGGCTGAGTGTTTGGGACGCTCAATGTATCTTCATGCATTATAATATCCTAACAAACTGACGTAAAGGGAATTGCAATATCATCCTCCAGCTGTTACTGTTTTACGGAAGGGACCTATATATAGTGACACAACAACAATAAATTGACAAACTAACAGGGGAGGGATGAATGTTGGGGACGCTCAAGGTATCATCATGCATTATAATTTCCTAACAAACTGACATAGAGAGAAATGCATAATGATCCTTAGGCTGTTACTGTTTTAGGGAAGGGACCTATATATAGTGGCACAACAACAATAACTTGAGAAACTAACTGGGGAGGACTGAATGTTGGGGACGCTCAAGGTATCATCATGCATTATAATTTCCTAACAAACTGACATAGAGAGAAATGCATAATGATCCTTAGGCTGTTACTGTTTTAGGGAAGGGACCTATATATAGTGGCACAACAACAATAACTTGAGAAACTAACTGGGGAGGACTGAATGTTGGGGACGCTCAAGGTATCATCATGCATTATAATATCCTAACTATCTGACATAAAGGAAATGCATAATGATCCTCCAGCTGTTACTGTTTTAGGGTAGGGACCTATATATAGCGACACAACAACAATAAATTGAGAAAGTAACTAGGGAGGACTGAATGTTGGGGACGCTCAAGGTATCATCATGCATTATAATATCCTAACTACCTGACATAAAGGAAATGCATAATGATCCTCCAGCTGTTACTGTTTTAGGGTAGGGACCTATATATAGCGACACAACAACAATAAATTGAGAAACTAACTAGGGAGGACTGAATGTTGGGGACGCTCAAGGTATCATCATGCATTATAATATCCTCACTACCTGACATAAAGGAAATGCATAATGATCCTCCAGCTGTTACTGTTTTAGGGTAAGGACCTATATATAGCGACACAACAACAATAAATTGAGAAACTAACTAGGGAGGACTAAATGTTGGGGACGCTCAAGGTATCATCATGCATTATAATATCCTAACTACCTGACATAAAGGAAATGCATAATGATCCTCCAGCTGTTACTGTTTTAGGGTAGGGACCTATATATAGCGACACAACAACAATAAATTGAGAAACTAACTAGGGAGGACTGAATGTTGGGGACGCTCAAGGTATCATCATGCATTATAATATCCTAACTACCTGACATAAAGGAAATGCAAATTGATCCTCCAGCTGTTACTGTTTTAGGGTAGGGACCTATATATAGCGACACAACAACAATAAATTGAGAAACTAACTAGGGAGGACTGAATGTTGGGGACGCTCAAGGTATCATCATGCATTATAATATCCTAACTACCTGACATAAAGGAAATGCATAATGATCCTCCAGCTGTTACTGTTTTAGGGTAGGGACCTATATATAGCGACACAACAACAATAAATTGAGAAACTAACTAGGGAGGACTGAATGTTGGGGACGCTCAAGGTATCATCATGCATTATAATATCCTAACTACCTGACATAAAGGAAATGCATAATGATCCTCCAGCTGTTACTGTTTTAGGGAAGGGACCTATATATAGTGGCACAACAACAATAAATTGAGAAACTAACTGGGTAGGACTGAATGTTGGGGACGCTCAAGGTATCATCATGCATTATAATATCCTAACTACCTGACATAAAGGAAATGCATAATGATCCTCCAGCTGTTACTGTTTTAGGGTAGGGACCTATATATAGCGACACAACTACAATAAATTGAGAAACTAACTAGGGAGGACTGAATGTTGGGGACGCTCAAGGTATCATCATGCATTATAATATCCTAACTACCTGACATAAAGGAAATGCATAATGATCCTCCAGCTGTTACTGTTTTAGGGAAGGGACCTATATATAGTGGCACAACAACAATAAATTGAGAAACTAATTGGGTAGGACTGAATGTTGGGGACACTAAAGGTATCATCATGCATTATAATATCCTAACTACCTGACATAAAGGAAATGCATAATGATCCTCCAGCTGTTACTGTTTTAGGGTAGGGACCTATATATAGCGACACAACAACAATAAATTGAGAAACTAACTAGGGAGGACTGAATGTTGGGGACGCTCAAGGTATCATCATGCATTATAATATCCTAACTACCTGACATAAAGGAAATGCATAATGATCCTCCAGCTGTTACTGTTTTAGGGTAGGGACCTATATATAGCGACACAACAACAATAAATTGAGAAACTAACTAGGGAGGACTGAATGTTGGGGACGCTCAAGGTATCATCATGCATTATAATATCCTAACTACCTGACATAAAGGAAATGCATAATGATCCTAAAGCTGTTACTGTTTTAGGGAAGGGACCTATATATAGTGGCACAACAACAATAAATTGAGAAACTAACTGGGGAGGGCTGAATGTTGGGGACGCTCAAGGTATCATCATGCATTATAATATCCTAACAGCCTGACATAATGGGAAATGCATAATGATCCTCCAGCTGTTACTGTTTCAGGGAAGGGACCTAAATATAGTGGCACAACAACAATAAATTGAGAAACTAACTGGGGAGGGCTGAATGTTGGGGACGCTCAGAGTATCATCATGCATTATAATATCCTAACAACCTGAAATAAAGGGAAATGCATAATGATCCTAAAGCTGTTACTGTATTAGGGAGCTGACCTATATATAGCGACACAACAACAATAAATTGAGAAACTAAATGGGTAGGACTGAATGTTGGGGACGCTCAAGGTATCACCATGCATTATAATATCCTAACTACCTGACATAAAGGAAATGCATAATGATCCTCCAGCTGTTACTGTTTTAGGGTAGGGTCCTATATATAGCGACACAACAACAATAAATTGAGAAACTAACTAGGGAGGACTGAATGTTAGGGACGCTCAAGGTATCATCATGCATTATAATATCCTAACTACCTGACATAAAGGAAATGCATAATGATCCTCCAGCTGTTACTGTTTTAGGGTAGGGACCTATATATAGCGACACAACAACAATAAATTGAGAAACTAACTGGGGAGGACTGAATGTTGGGGACGCTCAAGGTATCATCATGCATTATAATATCCTAACTACCTGACATGAAGGAAATGCATAATGATCCTAAAGCTGTTACTGTTTTAGGGAATGGACCTATATATAGTGGCACAACAACAATAAATTGAGAAACTAACTGGGGAGGGCTGAATGTTGGGGACGCTCAAGGTATCATCATGCATTATAATATCCTAACAGCCTGACATAATGGGAAATGCATAATGATCCTCCAGCTGTTACTGTTTCAGGGAAGGGACCTAAATATAGTGGCACAACAACAATAAATTGAGAAACTAACTGGGGAGGGCTGAATGTTGGGGACGCTCAGAGTATCATCATGCATTATAATATCCTAACAACCTGACATAAAGGGAAATGAATAATGATCCTAAAGCTGTTACTGTATTAGGGAGCTGACCTATATATAGTGGCACAACAACAATAAATTGAGAAACTAACTGGGTAGGACTGAATGTTGGGGACGCTCAAGGTATCATCATGCATTATAATATCCTAACTACCTGACATAAAGGAAATGCAAACTGATCCTCCAGCTGTTACTGTTTTAGGGTAGGGACCTATATATAGCGACACAACAACAATAAATTGAGACACTAACTGGGGAGGGCTGAATGTTGGGGACGCTCAGAGTATCATCATGCATTATAATATCCTAACAACCTGACATAAAGGGAAATGCATAATGATCCTAAAGCTGTTACTGTATTAGGGAGCTGACCTATATATAGTGGCACAACAACAATAAATTGAGAAACTAACTGGGGAGGGCTGAATGTTTGGGGCGCTCAAGGTATCATCATGCATTATAATATCCTAACTACCTGACATAAAGGAAATGCAAATTGATCCTCCAGCTGTTACTGTTTTAGGGTAGGGACCTATATATAGCGACACAACAACAATAAATTGAGAAACTAACTGGGGAGGACTGAATGTTGGGGACGCTCAAGGTATCATCATGCATTATAATATCCTAACTACCTGACATAAAGGAAATGCAAATTGATCCTCCAGCTGTTACTGTTTTAGGGTAGGGACCTATATATAGCGACACAACAACAATAAATTGAGAAACTAACTAGGGAGGACTGAATGTTGGGGACGCTCAAGGTATCATCATGCATTATAATATCCTAACTACCTGACATAAAGGAAATGCATAATGATCCTAAAGCTGTTACTGTTTTAGGGAAGGGACCTATATATAGTGGCACAACAACAATAAATTGAGAAACTAACTGGGGAAGGCTGAATGTTGGGGACGCTCAAGGTATCATCATGCATTATAATATCCTAACAACCTGACATAAAGGGAAATGCATAATGATCCTAAAGCTGTTACTGTTTTAGGGAAGGGACCTATATATAGTGGCACAACAACAATAAATTGAGAAACTAACTGGGGAGGGCTGAATGTTGGGGACGCTCAAGGTATCATCATGCATTATAATATCCTAACAGCCTGACATAATGGGAAATACATAATGATCCTCCAGCTGTTACTGTTTCAGGGAAGGGACCTAAATATAGTGGCACAACAACAATAAATTGAGAAACTAACTGGGGAGGGCTGAATGTTGGGGACGCTCAGGGTATCATCATGCATTATAATATCCTAACAACCTGACATAAAGGGAAATGCATAATGATCCTAAAGCTGTTACTATTTTAGGGAAGGGACCTATATATAGTGGCACAACAACAATAAATTGAGAAACTAACTGGGGAGGGCTGAATGTTGGGGACGCTCAAGGTATCATCATGCATTATAATATCCTAACAGCCTGACATAATGGGAAATGCATATTGATCCTCCAGCTGTTACTGTTTTAGGGAAGGGGCCTATATATAGTGGCACAACAACAGTCAATTGAGAAACTAACTGGGGAGGGATGAATGTTTGGGGCGCTCAAGGTACCATCATGCATTATAATATCCTAACAACCTGACATAAAGAGAAATGCATAATGATCCTCCAGCTGTTACTGTTTTAGGGAAGGGACCTATATATAATGGCACAACAACAATAAATTGAGAAACTAACTGGGGAGGGCTGAATGTTTGGGGCGCTCAAGGTATCATCATGCATTATAATATCCTAACAACCTGACATAAAGGGAGGTGCATAATGATCCTCCAGCTCTTACTGTTTTAGGGCAGGGACCTATATATAGCGACACAACAACATTACATTAGAAACTAACTGGGGAGGGCTGAATGTTTCGGGCGCTCAAGGTATCATCATGCATTATAAAATCCTAACAACCTGACATAAAGGGATTATGCATAATGATCCTCCAGCTGTTACTGTTTTAGGGATGGTACCAATATATATAATGGAACAACAACAATAAATTGAGAAACTAACTGGGGAGGGCTGTATGTTGGGGACGCTCAAGGTATCATCATGCATTATAATATCCTAACAGCCTGACATAATGGGAAATGCATAATGATCCTCCAGCTGTTACTGTTTCAGGGAAGGGACCTAAATATAGTGGCACAACAACAATAAATTGAGAAACTAACTGGGGAGGGCTGAATGTTGGGGACGCTCAGGGTATCATCATGCATTATAATATCCTAACAACCTGACATAAAGGGAAATGAATAATGATCCTAAAGCTGTTATTGTATTAGGGAGCTGACCTATATATAGTGGCACAACAACAATAAATTGAGAAACTAACTGGGTAGGACTGAATGTTGGGGACGCTCAAGGTATCATCATGCATTATAATATCCTAACTACCTGACATAAAGGGAAATACATATTGATCCTAAAGCTGTTACTGTATTAGGGAGCTGACCTATATATAGCGACACAACAACAATAAATTGAGAAACTAACTGGGTAGGACTGAATGTTGGGGACGCTCAAGGTATCATCATGCATTATAATATCCTAACTACCTGACATAAAGGAAATGCATAATGATCCTCCAGCTGTTACTGTTTTAGGGTAGGGACCTATATATAGCGACACAACAACAATAAATTGAGAAACTAACTAGGGAGGACTGAATGTTGGGGACGCTCAAGGTATCATCATGCATTATAGTATCCTAACTACCTGACATAAAGGAAATGCATAATGATCCTCCAGCTGTTACTGTTTTAGGGAAGGGACCTATATATAGTGGCACAACAACAATAAATTGAGAAACTAACTGGGTAGGACTGAATGTTGGGGACGCTCAAGGTATCATCATGCATTATAATATCCTAACTACCTGACATAAAGGAAATGCATAATGATCCTCCAGCTGTTACTGTTTTAGGGTAGGGACCTATATATAGCGACACAACAACAATAAATTGAGAAACTAATTAGGGAGGACTGAATGTTGGGGACGCTCAAGGTATCATCATGCATTATAATATCCTAACTACCTGACATAAAGGAAATGCATAATGATCCTCCAGCTGTTACTGTTTTAGGGTAGGGACATATATATAGCGACACAACAACAATAAATTGAGAAACTAACTAGGGAGGACTGAATGTTGGGGACGCTCAAGGTATCATCATGCATTATAATATCCTAACTACCTGACATAAAGGAAATGCATAATGATCCTCCAGCTGTTACTGTTTTAGGGTAGGGACCTATATATAGCGACACAACAACAATAAATTGAGAAACTAACTAGGGAGGACTGAATGTTGGGGACGCTCAAGGTATCATCATGCATTATAGTATCCTAACTACCTGACATAAAGAAAATGCATAATGATCCTCCAGCTGTTACTGTTTTAGGGAAGGGACCTATATATAGTGGCACAACAACAATAAATTGAGAAACTAACTGGGTAGGACTGAATGTTGGGGACGCTCAAGGTATCATCATGCATTATAATATCCTAACTACCTGACATAAAGGAAATGCATAATGATCCTCCAGCTGTTACTGTTTTAGGGTAGGGACCTATATATAGCGACACAACAACAATAAATTGAGAAACTAATTAGGGAGGACTGAATGTTGGGGACGCTCAAGGTATCATCATGCATTATAATATCCTAACTACCTGACATAAAGGAAATGCATAATGATCCTCCAGCTGTTACTGTTTTAGGGTAGGGACATATATATAGCGACACAACAACAATAAATTGAGAAACTAACTAGGGAGGACTGAATGTTGGGGACGCTCAAGGTATCATCATGCATTATAATATCCTAACTACCTGACATAAAGGAAATGCATAATGATCCTCCAGCTGTTACTGTTTTAGGGTAGGGACCTATATATAGCGACACAACAACAATAAATTGAGAAACTAACTAGGGAGGACTGAATGTTGGGGACGCTCAAGGTATCATCATGCATTATAATATCCTAACTACCTGACATAAAGGAAATGCATAATGATCCTCCAGCTGTTACTGTTTTAGGGAAGGGACCTATATATAGTGGCACAACAACAATAAATTGAGAAACTAACTGGGTAGGACTGAATGTTGGGGACGCTCAAGGTATCATCATGCATTATAATATCCTAACTACCTGACATAAAAGAAATGCATAATGATCCTCCAGCTGTTACTGTTTTAGGGTAGGGACCTATATATAGCGACACAACAACAATAAATTGAGAAACTAAGTAGGGAGGACTGAATGTTGGGGACGCTCAAGGTATCATCATGCATTATAATATCCTAACTACCTGACATAAAGGAAATGCATAATGATCCTCCAGCTGTTACTGTTTTAGGGAAGGGACCTATATATAGTGGCACAACAACAATAAATTGAGAAACTAACTGGGTAGGACTGAATGTTGGGGACACTAAAGGTATCATCATGCATTATAATATCCTAACTACCTGACATAAAGGAAATGCATAATGATCCTCCAGCTGTTACTGTTTTAGGGTAGGGACCTATATATAGCGACACAACAACAATAAATTGAGAAACTAACTAGGGAGGACTGAATGTTGGGGACGCTCAAGGTATCATCATGCATTATAATATCCTAACTACCTGACATAAAGGAAATGCATAATGATCCTCCAGCTGTTACTGTTTTAGGGTAGGGACCTATATATAGCGACACAACAACAATAAATTGAGAAACTAACTAGGGAGGACTGAATGTTGGGGACGCTCAAGGTATCATCATGCATTATAATATCCTAACTACCTGACATAAAGGAAATGCATAATGATCCTAAAGCTGTTACTGTTTTAGGGAAGGGACCTATATATAGTGGCACAACAACAATAAATTGAGAAACTAACTGGGGAGGGCTGAATGTTGGGGACGCTCAAGGTATCATCATGCATTATAATATCCTAACAGCCTGACATAATGGGAAATGCATAATGATCCTCCAGCTGTTACTGTTTCAGGGAAGGGACCTAAATATAGTGGCACAACAACAATAAATTGAGAAACTAACTGGGGAGGGCTGAATGTTGGGGACGCTCAGAATATCATCATGCATTATAATATCCTAACAACCTGACATAAAGGGAAATGCATAATGATCCTAAAGCTGTTACTGTATTAGGGAGCTGACCTATATATCGCGACACAACAACAATAAATTGAGAAACTAAATGGGTAGGACTGAATGTTGGGGACGCTCAAGGTATCACCATGCATTATAATATCCTAACTACCTGACATAAAGGAAATGCATAATGATCCTCCAGCTGTTACTGTTTTAGGGTAGGGACCTATATATAGCGACACAACAACAATAAATTGAGAAACTAACTGGGGAGGGCTGAATGTTGGGGACGCTCAGAGTATCATCATGCATTATAATATCCTAACAACCTGACATAAAGGGAAATGCATAATGATCCTAAGGCTGTTACTGTATTAGGGAGCTGACCTATATATAGTGGCACAACAACAATAAATTGAGAAACTAACTGGGGAGGGCTGAATGTTTGGGGCGCTCAAGGTATCATCATGCATTATAATATCCTAACTACCTGACATAAAGGAAATGCAAATTGATCCTCCAGCTGTTACTGTTTTAGGGTAGGGACCTATATATAGCGACACAACAACAATAAATTGAGAAACTAACTGGGGAGGACTGAATGTTGGGGACGCTCAAGGTATCATCATGCATTATAATATCCTAACTACCTGACATAAAGGAAATGCAAATTGATCCTCCAGCTGTTACTGTTTTAGGGTAGGGACCTATATATAGCGACACAACAACAATAAATTGAGAAACTAACTAGGGAGGACTGAATGTTGGGGACGCTCAAGGTATCATCATGCATTATAATATCCTAACTACCTGACATAAAGGAAATGCATAATGATCCTAAAGCTGTTACTGTTTTAGGGAAGGGACCTATATATAGTGGCACAACAACAATAAATTGAGAAACTAACTGGGGAAGGCTGAATGTTGGGGACGCTCAAGGTATCATCATGCATTATAATATCCTAACAACCTGACATAAAGGGAAATGCATAATGATCCTAAAGCTGTTACTGTTTTAGGGAAGGGACCTATATATAGTGGCACAACAACAATAAATTGAGAAACTAACTGGGGAGGGCTGAATGTTGGGGACGCTCAAGGTATCATCATGCATTATAATATCCTAACAGCCTGACATAATGGGAAATACATAATGATCCTCCAGCTGTTACTGTTTCAGGGAAGGGACCTATATATAGTGGCACAACAACAATAAATTGAGAAACTAACTGGGGAGGGCTGAATGTTGGGGACGCTCAGGGTATCATCATGCATTATAATATCCTAACAACCTGACATAAAGGGAAATGCATAATGATCCTAAAGCTGTTACTGTTTTAGGGAAGGGACCTATATATAGTGGCACAACAACAATAAATTGAGAAACTAACTGGGGAGGGCTGAATGTTGGGGACGCTCAAGGTATCATCATGCATTATAATATCCTAACAACCTGACATAAAGGGAAATGCATAATGATCATAAAGCTGTTACTGTTTTAGGGAAGGGACCTATATATAGTGGCACAACAACAATAAATTGAGAAACTAACTGGGGAGGGCTGAATGTTGGGGACGCTCAAGGTATCATCATGCATTATAATATCCTAACAGCCTGACATAATGGGAAATACATAATGATCCTCCAGCTGTTACTGTTTCAGGGAAGGGACCTAAATATAGTGGCACAACAACAATAAATTGAGAAACTAACTGGGGAGGGCTGAATGTTGGGGACGCTCAGGGTATCATCATGCATTATAATATCCTAACAACCTGACATAAAGGGAAATGCATAATGATCCTAAAGCTGTTACTGTTTTAGGGAAGGGACCTATATATAGTGGCACAACAACAATAAATTGAGAAACTAACTGGGGAGGGCTGAATGTTGGGGACGCTCAAGGTATCATCATGCATTATAATATCCTAACAGCCTGACATAATGGGAAATGCATAATGATCCTCCAGCTGTTACTGTTTCAGGGAAGGGACCTAAATATAGTGGCACAACATCAATAAATTGAGAAACTAACTGGGGAGGGCTGAATGTTGGGGACGCTCAGGGTATCATCATGCATTATAATATCCTAACAGCCTGACATAATGGGAAATGCATATTGATCCTCCTGCTGTTACTGTTTTAGGGAAGGGGCCTATATATAGTGGCACAACAACAGTCAATTGAGAAACTAACTGGGGAGGGATGAATGTTTGGGGCGCTCAAGGTACCATCATGCATTATAATATCCTAACAACCTGACATAAAGAGAAATGCATAATGATCCTCCAGCTGTTACTGTTTTAGGGAAGGGACCTATATATAATGGCACAACAACAATAAATTGAGAAACTAACTGGGGAGGGCTGAATGTTTGGGGCGCTCAAGGTATCATCATGCATTATAATATCCTAACAACCTGACATAAAGGGAGGTGCATAATGATCCTCCAGCTCTTACTGTTTTAGGGCAGGGACCTATATATAGCGACACAACAACATTACATTAGAAACTAACTGGGGAGGGCTGAATGTTTCGGGCGCTCAAGGTATCATCATGCATTATAAAATCCTAACAACCTGACATAAAGGGATTATGCATAATGATCCTCCAGCTGTTACTGTTTTAGGGAAGGTACCAATATATATAATGGAACAACAACAATAAATTGAGAAACTAAATGGGGAGGGCTGTATGTTGGGGACGCTCAAGGTATCATCATGCATTATAATATCCTAACAGCCTGACATAATGGGAAATGCATAATGATCCTCCAGCTGTTACTGTTTCAGGGAAGGGACCTAAATATAGTGGCACAACAACAATAAATTGAGAAACTAACTGGGGAGGGCTGAATGTTGGGGACGCTCAGGGTATCATCATGCATTATAATATCCTAACAACCTGACATAAAGGGAAATGAATAATGATCCTAAAGCTGTTATTGTATTAGGGAGCTGACCTATATATAGTGGCACAACAACAATAAATTGAGAAACTAACTGGGTAGGACTGAATGTTGGGGACGCTCAAGGTATCATCATGCATTATAATATCCTAACTACCTGACATAAAGGGAAATACATATTGATCCTAAAGCTGTTACTGTATTAGGGAGCTGACCTATATATAGCGACACAACAACAATAAAATGAGAAACTAACTGGGTAGGACTGAATGTTGGGGACGCTCAAGGTATCATCATGCATTATAATATCCTAACTACCTGACATAAAGGAAATGCATAATGATCCTCCAGCTGTTACTGTTTTAGGGTAGGGACCTATATATAGCGACACAACAACAATAAATTGAGAACGTAACTAGGGAGGACTGAATGTTGGGGACGCTCAAGGTATCATCATGCATTATAGTATCCTAACTACCTGACATAAAGGAAATGCATAATGATCCTCCAGCTGTTACTGTTTTAGGGAAGGGACCTATATATAGTGGCACAACAACAATAAATTGAGAAACTAACTGGGTAGGACTGAATGTAGGGGACGCTCAAGGTATCATCATGCATTATAATATCCTAACTACCTGACATAAAGGAAATGCATAATGATCCTCCAGCTGTTACTGTTTTAGGGTAGGGACCTATATATAGCGACACAACAACAATAAATTGAGAAACTAATTAGGGAGGACTGAATGTTGGGGACGCTCAAGGTATCATCATGCATTATAATATCCTAACTACCTGACATAAAGGAAATGCATAATGATCCTCCAGCTGTTACTGTTTTAGGGTAGGGACCTATATATAGCGACACAACAACAATAAATTGAGAAACTAACTAGGGAGGACTGAATGTTGGGGACGCTCAAGGTATCATCATGCATTATAATATCCTAACTACCTGACATAAAGGGAAATGCATAATGATCCTAAAGCTGTTACTGTTTTAGGGAAGGGACCTATATATAGTGGCACAACAACAATAAATTGAGAAACTAACTGGGGAGGGCTGAATGTTGGGGACGCTCAAGGTATCATCATGCATTATAATATCCTAACAGCCTGACATAATGGGAAATACATAATGATCCTCCAGCTGTTACTGTTTCAGGGAAGGGACCTAAATATAGTGGCACAACAACAATAAATTGAGAAACTAACTGGGGAGGGCTGAATGTTGGGGACGCTCAGGGTATCATCATGCATTATAATATCCTAACAACCTGACATAAAGGGAAATGCATAATGATCCTAAAGCTGTTACTGTTTTAGGGAAGGGACCTATATATAGTGGCACAACAACAATAAATTGAGAAACTAACTGGGGAGGGCTGAATGTTGGGGACGCTCAAGGTATCATCATGCATTATAATATCCTAACAACCTGACATAAAGGGAAATGCATAATGATCATAAAGCTGTTACTGTTTTAGGGAAGGGACCTATATATAGTGGCACAACAACAATAAATTGAGAAACTAACTGGGGAGGGCTGAATGTTGGGGACGCTCAAGGTATCATCATGCATTATAATATCCTAACAGCCTGACATAATGGGAAATACATAATGATCCTCCAGCTGTTACTGTTTCAGGGAAGGGACCTAAATATAGTGGCACAACAACAATAAATTGAGAAACTAACTGGGGAGGGCTGAATGTTGGGGACGCTCAGGGTATCATCATGCATTATAATATCCTAACAACCTGACATAAAGGGAAATGCATAATGATCCTAAAGCTGTTACTGTTTTAGGGAAGGGACCTATATATAGTGGCACAACAACAATAAATTGAGAAACTAACTGGGGAGGGCTGAATGTTGGGGACGCTCAAGGTATCATCATGCATTATAATATCCTAACAGCCTGACATAATGGGAAATGCATAATGATCCTCCAGCTGTTACTGTTTCAGGGAAGGGACCTAAATATAGTGGCACAACATCAATAAATTGAGAAACTAACTGGGGAGGGCTGAATGTTGGGGACGCTCAGGGTATCATCATGCATTATAATATCCTAACAGCCTGACATAATGGGAAATGCATATTGATCCTCCAGCTGTTACTGTTTTAGGGAAGGGGCCTATATATAGTGGCACAACAACAGTCAATTGAGAAACTAACTGGGGAGGGATGAATGTTTGGGGCGCTCAAGGTACCCATCATGCATTATAATATCCTAACAACCTGACATAAAGAGAAATGCATAATGATCCTCCAGCTGTTACTGTTTTAGGGAAGGGACCTATATATAATGGCACAACAACAATAAATTGAGAAACTAACTGGGGAGGGCTGAATGTTTGGGGCGCTCAAGGTATCATCATGCATTATAATATCCTAACAACCTGACATAAAGGGAGGTGCATAATGATCCTCCAGCTCTTACTGTTTTAGGGCAGGGACCTATATATAGCGACACAACAACATTACATTAGAAACTAACTGGGGAGGGCTGAATGTTTCGGGCGCTCAAGGTATCATCATGCATTATAAAATCCTAACAACCTGACATAAAGGGATTATGCATAATGATCCTCCAGCTGTTACTGTTTTAGGGAAGGTACCAATATATATAATGGAACAACAACAATAAATTGAGAAACTAACTGGGGAGGGCTGTATGTTGGGGACGCTCAAGGTATCATCATGCATTATAATATCCTAACAGCCTGACATAATGGGAAATGCATAATGATCCTCCAGCTGTTACTGTTTCAGGGAAGGGACCTAAATATAGTGGCACAACAACAATAAATTGAGAAACTAACTGGGGAGGGCTGAATGTTGGGGACGCTCAGGGTATCATCATGCATTATAATATCCTAACAACCTGACATAAAGGGAAATGAATAATGATCCTAAAGCTGTTATTGTATTAGGGAGCTGACCTATATATAGTGGCACAACAACAATAAATTGAGAAACTAACTGGGTAGGACTGAATGTTGGGGACGCTCAAGGTATCATCATGCATTATAATATCCTAACTACCTGACATAAAGGGAAATACATATTGATCCTAAAGCTGTTACTGTATTAGGGAGCTGACCTATATATAGCGACACAACAACAATAAAATGAGAAACTAACTGGGTAGGACTGAATGTTGGGGACGCTCAAGGTATCATCATGCATTATAATATCCTAACTACCTGACATAAAGGAAATGCATAATGATCCTCCAGCTGTTACTGTTTTAGGGTAGGGACCTATATATAGCGACACAACAACAATAAATTGAGAACGTAACTAGGGAGGACTGAATGTTGGGGACGCTCAAGGTATCATCATGCATTATAGTATCCTAACTACCTGACATAAAGGAAATGCATAATGATCCTCCAGCTGTTACTGTTTTAGGGAAGGGACCTATATATAGTGGCACAACAACAATAAATTGAGAAACTAACTGGGTAGGACTGAATGTTGGGGACGCTCAAGGTATCATCATGCATTATAATATCCTAACTACCTGACATAAAGGAAATGCATAATGATCCTCCAGCTGTTACTGTTTTAGGGTAGGGACCTATATATAGCGACACAACAACAATAAATTGAGAAACTAATTAGGGAGGACTGAATGTTGGGGACGCTCAAGGTATCATCATGCATTATAATATCCTAACTACCTGACATAAAGGAAATGCATAATGATCCTCCAGCTGTTACTGTTTTAGGGTAGGGACCTATATATAGCGACACAACAACAATAAATTGAGAAACTAACTAGGGAGGACTGAATGTTGGGGACGCTCAAGATATCATCATGCATTATAATATCCTAACTACCTGACATAAAGGAAATGCATAATGATCCTCCAGCTGTTACTGTTTTAGGGTAGGGACCTATATATAGCGACACAACAACAATAAATTGAGAAACTAACTAGGGAGGACTGAATGTTGGGGACGCTCAAGGTATCATCATGCATTATAATATCCTAACTACCTGACATAAAGGAAATGCATAATGATCCTCCAGCTGTTACTGTTTTAGGGAAGGGACCTATATATAGTGGCACAACAACAATAAATTGAGAAACTAACTGGGTAGGACTGAATGTTGGGGACGCTCAAGGTATCATCATGCATTATAATATCCTAACTACCTGACATAAAAGATATGCATAATGATCCTCCAGCTATTACTGTTTTAGGGTAGGGACCTATATATAGCGACACAACAACAATAAATTGAGAAACTAACTAGGGAGGACTGAATGTTGGGGACGCTCAAGGTATCATCATGCATTATAATATCCTAACTACCTGACATAAAGGAAATGCATAATGATCCTCCAGCTGTTACTGTTTTAGGGAAGGGACCTATATATAGTGGCACAACAACAATAAATTGAGAAACTAACTGGGTAGGACTGAATGTTGGGGACACTAAAGGTATCATCATGCATTATAATATCCTAACTACCTGACATAAAGGAAATGCATAATGATCCTCCAGCTGTTACTGTTTTAGGGTAGGGACCTATATATAGCGACACAACAACAATAAATTGAGAAACTAACTAGGGAGGACTGAATGTTGGGGACGCTCAAGGTATCATCATGCATTATAATATCCTAACTACCTGACATAAAGGAAATGCATAATGATCCTCCAGCTGTTACTGTTTTAGGGTAGGGACCTATATATAGCGACACAACAACAATAAATTGAGAACGTAACTAGGGAGGACTGAATGTTGGGGACGCTCAAGGTATCATCATGCATTATAGTATCCTAACTACCTGACATAAAGGAAATGCATAATGATCCTCCAGCTGTTACTGTTTTAGGGTAGGGACCTATATATAGCGACACAACAACAATAAATTGAGAAACTAATTAGGGAGGACTGAATGTTGGGGACGCTCAAGGTATCATCATGCATTATAATATCCTAACTACCTGACATAAAGGAAATGCATAATGATCCTCCAGCTGTTACTGTTTTAGGGTAGGGACCTATATATAGCGACACAACAACAATAAATTGAGAAACTAACTAGGGAGGACTGAATGTTGGGGACGCTCAAGATATCATCATGCATTATAATATCCTAACTACCTGACATAAAGGAAATGCATAATGATCCTCCAGCTGTTACTGTTTTAGGGTAGGGACCTATATATAGCGACACAACAACAATAAATTGAGAAACTAACTAGGGAGGACTGAATGTTGGGGACGCTCAAGGTATCATCATGCATTATAATATCCTAACTACCTGACATAAAGGAAATGCATAATGATCCTCCAGCTGTTACTGTTTTAGGGAAGGGACCTATATATAGTGGCACAACAACAATAAATTGAGAAACTAACTGGGTAGGACTGAATGTTGGGGACGCTCAAGGTATCATCATGCATTATAATATCCTAACTACCTGACATAAAAGATATGCATAATGATCCTCCAGCTATTACTGTTTTAGGGTAGGGACCTATATATAGCGACACAACAACAATAAATTGAGAAACTAACTAGGGAGGACTGAATGTTGGGGACGCTCAAGGTATCATCATGCATTATAATATCCTAACTACCTGACATAAAGGAAATGCATAATGATCCTCCAGCTGTTACTGTTTTAGGGAAGGGACCTATATATAGTGGCACAACAACAATAAATTGAGAAACTAACTGGGTAGGACTGAATGTTGGGGACACTAAAGGTATCATCATGCATTATAATATCCTAACTACCTGACATAAAGGAAATGCATAATGATCCTCCAGCTGTTACTGTTTTAGGGTAGGGACCTATATATAGCGACACAACAACAATAAATTGAGAAACTAACTAGGGAGGACTGAATGTTGGGGACGCTCAAGGTATCATCATGCATTATAATATCCTAACTACCTTACATAAAGGAAATGCATAATGATCCTCCAGCTGTTACTGTTTTAGGGTAGGGACCTATATATAGCGACACAACAACAATAAATTGAGAAACTAACTAGGGAGGACTGAATGTTGGGGACGCTCAAGGTATCATCATGCATTATAATATCCTAACTACCTGACATAAAGGAAATGCATAATGATCGTCCAGCTGTTACTGTTTTAGGGAAGGGACCTATATATAGTGGCACAACAACAATAAATTGAGAAACTAACTGGGTAGGACTGAATGTTGGGGACACTAAAGGTATCATCATGCATTATAATATCCTAACTACCTGACATAAAGGAAATGCATAATGATCCTCCAGCTGTTACTGTTTTAGGGTAGGGACCTATATATAGCGACACAACAACAATAAATTGAGAAACTAACTAGGGAGGACTGAATGTTGGGGACGCTCAAGGTATCATCATGCATTATAATATCCTAACAGCCTGACATAATGGGAAATGCATAATGATCCTCCAGCAGTTACTGTTTCAGGGAAGGGACCTAAATATAGTGGCACAACAACAATAAATTGAGAAACTAACTGGGGAGGGCTGAATGTTGGGGACGCTCAGAGTATCATCATGCATTATAATATCCTAACAACCTGACATAAAGGGAAATGCATAATGATCCTAAAGCTGTTACTGTATTAGGGAGCTGACCTATATATAGCGACACAACAACAATAAATTGAGAAACTAAATGGGTAGGACTGAATGTTGGGGACGCTCAAGGTATCACCATGCATTATAATATCCTAACTACCTGACATAAAGGAAATGCATAATGATCCTCCAGCTGTTACTGTTTTAGGGTAGGGACCTATATATAGCGACACAACAACAATAAATTGAGAAACTAACTGGGGAGGGCTGAATGTTGGGGACACTCAGAGTATCATCATGCATTATAATATCCTAACAACCTGACATAAAGGGAAATGCATAATGATCCTAAAGCTGTTACTGTATTAGGGAGCTGACCTATATATAGTGGCACAACAACAATAAATTGAGAAACTAACTGGGGAGGGCTGAATGTTTGGGGCGCTCAAGGTATCATCATGCATTATAATATCCTAACTACCTGACATAAAGGAAATGCAAATTGATCCTCCAGCTGTTACTGTTTTAGGGTAGGGACCTATATATAGCGACACAACAACAATAAATTGAGAAACTAACTGGGGAGGACTGAATGTTGGGGACGCTCAAGGTATCATCATGCATTATAATATCCTAACTACCTGACATAAAGGAAATGCAAATTGATCCTCCAGCTGTTACTGTTTTAGGGTAGGGACCTATATATAGCGACACAACAACAATAAATTGAGAAACTAACTAGGGAGGACTGAATGTTGGGGACGCTCAAGGTATCATCATGCATTATAATATCCTAACTACCTGACATAAAGGAAATGCATAATGATCCTAAAGCTGTTACTGTTTTAGGGAAGGGACCTATATATAGTGGCACAACAACAATAAATTGAGAAACTAACTGGGGAAGGCTGAATGTTGGGGACGCTCAAGGTATCATCATGCATTATAATATCCTAACAACCTGACATAAAGGGAAATGCATAATGATCTTAAAGCTGTTACTGTTTTAGGGAAGGGACCTATATATAGTGGCACAACAACAATAAATTGAGAAACTAACTGGGGAGGGCTGAATGTTGGGAACGCTCAAGGTATCATCATGCATTATAATATCCTAACAGCCTGACATAATGGGAAATACATAATGATCCTCCAGCTGTTACTGTTTCAGGGAAGGGACCTAAATATAGTGGCACAACAACAATAAATTGAGAAACTAACTGGGGAGGGCTGAATGTTGGGGACGCTCAGGGTATCATCATGCATTATAATATCCTAACAACCTGACATAAAGGGAAATGCATAATGATCCTAAAGCTGTTACTGTTTCAGGGAAGGGACCTAAATATAGTGGCACAACAACAATAAATTGAGAAACTAACTGGGGAGGGCTGAATGTTGGGGACGCTCAGGGTATCATCATGCATTATAATATCCTAACAGCCTGACATAATGGGAAATGCATATTGATCCTCCAGCTGTTACTGTTTTAGGGAAGGGGCCTATATATAGTGGCACAACAACAGTCAATTGAGAAACTAACTGGGGAGGGATGAATGTTTGGGGCGCTCAAGGTACCATCATGCATTATAATATCCTAACAACCTGACATAAAGAGAAATGCATAATGATCCTCCAGCTGTTACTGTTTTAGGGAAGGGACCTATATATAATGGCACAACAACAATAAATTGAGAAACTAACTGGGGAGGGCTGAATGTTTGGGGCGCTCAAGGTATCATCATGCATTATAATATCCTAACAACCTGACATAAAGGGAGGTGCATAATGATCCTCCAGCTCTTACTGTTTTAGGGCAGGGACCTATATATAGCGACACAACAACATTACATTAGAAACTAACTGGGGAGGGCTGAATGTTTCGGGCGCTCAAGGTATCATCATGCATTATAAAATCCTAACAACCTGACATAAAGGGATTATGCATAATGATCCTCCAGCTGTTACTGTTTTAGGGAAGGTACCAATATATATAATGGAACAACAACAATAAATTGAGAAACTAACTGGGGAGGGCTGTATGTTGGGGACGCTCAAGGTATCATCATGCATTATAATATCCTAACAACCTGACATAAAGGGAAATGCATAATGATCCTAAAGCTGTTACTGTTTTAGGGAAGGGACCTATATATAGTGGCACAACAACAATAAATTGAGAAACTAACTGGGTAGGACTGAATGTTGGGGACGCTCAAGGTATCATCATGCATTATAATATCCTAACAACCGGAAATAAAGGGAAATGCATAATGATCCTCCAGCTGTTACTGTTTTAGGGAAGGGACCTATATATAGCGACACAACAACAATAAATTGAGAAACTAACTGGGGAGGGCTGAATGTTGGGGACGCTCAAGGTATCATCATGCATTATATTATCCGAACAAACTGACATAAAGGGAAATGCATAATGAACCTAAAGCTGTTACTGTTTTAGGGAAGGGACCTATATATAGCGACACAACAACAATAAATTGAGAAACTAACTGGGGAGGGCTGAATGTTGGGGACGCTCAAGGTATCATCATGCATTATAATATCCTAACAACCTGACATAAAGGGAAATGCATAATGATCCTAAAGCTGTTACTGTTTTAGGGTAGGGACCTATATATAGCGACACAACAACAATAAATTGAGAAACTAACTGGGGAGGGCTGAATGTTGGGGACGCTCAAGGTATCATCATGCATTATAATATCCTAACTACCTGACATAAAGGAAATGCATAATGATCCTCCAGCTCTTACTGTTCTAGGGAAGGAACCTATATATAGCGACACAACAACAATAAATTGAGAAACTAACTGGGGAGGGCTGATTGTTGGGGACGCTCAAGGTATCATCATGCATTATATTATCCGAACAAACTGACATAAAGGGAAATGCATAATGAACCTAAAGCTGTTACTGTTTTAGGGAAGGGACCTATATATAGCGACACAACAACAATAAATTGAGAAACTAACTGGGGAGGGCTGAATGTTGGGGACGCTCAAGGTATCATCATGCATTATAATATCCTAACAACCTGACATAAAGGGAAATGCATAATGATCCTAAAGCTGTTACTGTTTTAGGGAAGGGACCTATATATAGTGGCACAACAACAATAAATTGAGAAACTAACTGGGGAGGGCTGAATGTTGGGGACGCTCAAGGTATCATCATGCATTATAATATCCTAACAGCCTGACATAAAGGGAAATGCATAATGATCCCCCAGCTGTTACTGTTTCAGGGAAGGGACCTAAATATAGTGGCACAACAACAATAAATTGAGAAACTAACTGGGGAGGGCTGATTGTTGGGGACGCTCAAGGTATCATCATGCATTATAATATCCTAACAACCTGAAATAAAGGGAAATGCATAATGATCCTCCAGCTGTTACTGTTTTAGGGAAGGGACCTATTTATAGTGGCACAACAACAATAAATTGAGAAACTAACTGGGGAGGGCTGAATGTTGGGGACGCTCAAGGTATCATCATGCATTATAATATCCTAACTACCTGACATAAAGGAAATGCATAATGATCCTAAAGCTGTTACTGTTTTAGGGAAGGGACCTATATATAGTGGCACAACAACAATAAATTGAGAAACTAACTGGGGAGGGCTGAATGTTGGGGACGCTCAAGGTATCATCATGCATTATAATATCCTAACTACCTGACATAAAGGAAATGCATAATGATCCTAAAGCTGTTACTGTTTTAGGGAAGGGACCTATATATAGTGGCACAACAACAATAAATTGAGAAACTAACTGGGGAGGGCTGAATGTTGGGGACGCTCAAGGTATCATCATGCATTATAATATCCTAACAACCTGACATAATGGGAAATGCATAATGATCCTCCAGCTGTTACTGTTTCAGGGAAGGGACCTAAATATAGTGGCACAACAACAATAAATTGAGAAACTAACTAGGGAATGCTGAATGTTGGGGACGCTCAGAGTATCATCATGCATTATAATATCCTAACAACCTGACATAAAGTGAAATGCATAATGATCCTAAAGCTGTTACTGTATTAGGGTAGGGACCTATATATAGCGACACAACAACAATAAATTGAGAAACTAACTGGGGAGGGCTGAATGTTGGGGACGCTCAAGGTATCATCCTGCATTATAATATCCTAACAGCCTGACATAATGGGAAATGCATAATGATCCCCCAGCTGTTACTGTTTTAGGGAGCTGACCTATATATAGTGGCACAACAACAATAAATTGAGAAACTAACTGGGGAGGACTGAATGTTTGGGGCGCTCAAGGTATCATCATGCATTATAATATCCTAACAACCTGACATAAGGAAATGCAAATTGATCCTCCAGCTGTTACTGTTTTAGGGTAGGGACCTATATATAGCGACACAACAACAATAAATTGAGAAACTAACTAGGGAGGACTGAATGTTGGGGACGCTCAAGGTATCATCATGCATTATAATATCCTAACTACCTGACATAAAGGAAATGCATAATGATCCTCCAGCTGTTACTGTTTTAGGGTAGGGACCTATATATAGCGACACAACAACAATAAATTGAGAAACTAACTGGGGAGGGCTGAATGTTTGGGACGCTCAAGTTATCCTCATGCATTACAATATCCTAACAACCTGACGTAAAGGGATATGCATAATGATCCTTCAGCTGTTACTGTTTTAGGGAAGGGACCTATATATAGCGCTACAACAACAATAAATTGAGAAACTAACTGGTGAGGGCTGAATGTTTGGGGCGCTCAAGGTATCATCATGCATTATAATATTCTAACAACCTGACGTAAAGGGAAGTGCATAACGATCCTCCAGCTGTTACTGTTTTAGGGAAGGGACCTATATATAGCGACACAACAACAATAAATTGAGAAACTAACAGGGGAGGGCTGAATGTTTGGGGCGCTCAAGGTATCATCATGCATTATAATATTCTAACAATCTGACGTAAATGGAAGTGCATAATGATCCTCCAGCTGTTACTGTTTCAGGGATGGGACCTATATATAGTGGCAAAACAACAATAAATTGAGAAACTTCCTGGGGAGGGCTGAATGTTTGCGACGCTCAAGGTATCATCATGCATTATAATATCCTAACAACCTGACGTAAAGGGGAAGTGCATAACGATCCTCCAGCTGTTACTGTTTTAGGGAAGGGACCTATATATAGCGACACAACAACAATAAATTGAGAAACTAACAGGGAAGGGCTGAATGTTGGGGACGCTCAAGGTATCATCATGCATTATAATATCCGAACAACCTGACGTAAAGGGAAGTGCATATTGATCCTCCAGCTCTTACTGTTTTAGGGCAGGGACCTATATATAGCGACACAACAACAATAAATTGAGAAACTAACTGGGGAGGGCTGAATGTTTGGGGCGCTCAAGGTATCATCATGCATTATAATATTCTAACAATCTGACGTAAATGGAAGTGCATAATGATCCTCCAGCTGTTACTGTTTTAGGGATGGGACCTATATATAGTGGCAAAACAACAATAAATTGAGAAACTAACTGGGGAGGGCTGAATGTTTGGGACGCTCAAGGAATCATCATGCATTATAATACCCTAACAACCTGACGTAAAGGGAAGTGCATAGTGATCCTACAGCTGTTACTGTTTTAGGGAAGGGACCTATATATAGCGACACAACAATAATCAATTGAGAATCTAACTGGGGAGGGCTGAATGTTTGGGGCGCTCAAGGTATCCTCATGCATTATAATATCCTAACAACCTGACATAAAGGGAAGTGCATAATGATCCTTCAGCTGTTACTGTTTTGGGGAAGGGACCTATATATAGCGACACAACAACAATAAATTGAGAAACTAACTGGGGAGGGCTGAATGTTTGGGGCGCTCAAGGTATCATCATGCATTATAATATTCTAACAATCTGACGTAAATGGAAGTGCATAATGATCCTCCAGCTGTTACTGTTTTAGGGATGGGACCTATATATAGTGGCAAAACAACAATAAATTGAGAAACTAACTGGGGAGGGCTGAATGTTTGGGACGCTCAAGGAATCATCATGCATTATAATACCCTAACAACCTGACGTAAAGGGAAGTGCATAGTGATCCTACAGCTGTTACTGTTTTAGGGAAGGGACCTATATATAGCGACACAACAATAATCAATTGAGAATCTAACTGGGGAGGGCTGAATGTTTGGGGCGCTCAAGGTATCCTCATGCATTATAATATCCTAACAACCTGACATAAAGGGAAGTGCATAATGATCCTTCAGCTGTTACTGTTTTGGGGAAGGGATCTATATATAGCGACACAACAACAATAAATTGAGAAACTAACAGGGGAGGGCTGAATGTTTGGGACGCTCAAGGTATCCTCATGCATTATAATATCCTAACTACCTGACGTAAAGGGAAATGCATAATGATCCTTCAGCTGTTACTGTTTTAGGGAAGGGACCTATATATAGCGACACAACAACAATAAATTGAGAAACTAACTGGGGAGGGCTGAATGTTTGGGTCGCTCAAGGTATCATCATGCATTATAATATTCTAACAATCTGACGTAAAGGGAAATGCATAATGATCCTCCAGCTGTTACGGTTTTAGGGAAGGGACCTATATATAGAGACACAACAACAATAAATTCAGAAACTAACTGGGGAGGGCTGAATGTTTGGGGCGTTCAAGGTATCATCATGCGTTATAATATCCTAACGACCTGACATAAAGGGAAATGCATAATGATCCTCCAGCTGTTACTGTTTTAGGGAAGGGACCTATATATAGGACACAACAACAATAAATTGAGAAACTAACTGGGGAGGGCTGAATGTTTGGGGCGCTCAAGGTATCATCATGCATTATAATTTCCTAACAACCTGACATAAAGGGAAATGCATAATGATCCTCCAGCTGTTACTGTTTTAGGGAAGGGACCTATATATAGCGACACAACAACAATAAATTGAGAAACTAACTGGGGAGGGCTGAATGTTTAGGGCGCTCAAGGTATCATCATGCATTATAATATTCTAACACTCTGACGTAAAGGGAAGTGCATAATGATTCTCCAGCCGTTACTGTTTTAGGGAAGGGACCTATATATAGTGGCACAACAACAATAAATTGAGAAACTAACTGGTGAGGGCTGAATGTTTGGGGCGCTCAAGGTATCATCATGCATTATAATATTCTAACAATCTGACGTAAATGGAAGTGCATAATGATCCTCCAGCTGTTACTGTTTTAGGGATGGGACCTATATATAATGGCAAAACAACAATAAATTGAGAAACTACCTGGGGAGGGCTGAATGTTTGGGATGCTCAAGGTATCATCATGCATTATAATATCCTAACAACCTGACGTAAAGGGAAGTGCATAACGATCCTCCAGCTGTTACTGTTTTAGGGAAGGGACCTATATATAGCGACACAAAAACAATAAATTGAGAAACTAACAGGGAAGGGCTGAATGTTGGGGACGCTCAAGGTATCATCATGCATTATAATATCCGAACAACCTGACGTAAAGGGAAGTGCATATTGATCCTCCAGCTCTTACTCTTTTAGGGCAGGGACCTATATATAGCGACACAACAACAATAAATTGAGAAACTAACTGGGGATGGCTGAATGTCTGTGGCGCTCAAGGTATCATCATGCATTATAATATCCTAACAACCCGACATAAAGAGAAATGCATAATGATCCTCCAGCTGTTACTGTTTTAGGGAAGGGACCTATATATAGCGACACAACAACAATAAATTGAGAAACTAACTGGGGAGGGCTGAATGTTTGGGGCGCTCAAGGTATCATCATGCATTATAATATCCTAACAACCTGACATAAAGGGAAATGCATAATGATCCTCGAGCTGTTACTGTTTTAAAGAAGGGACCTATATATAGCGACACAACAACAATAAATTGAGAAACTAACTGGGGAGGGCTGAATGTTTGGGGCGCTCAAGGTATCATCATGCATTATAATATCCTAACAACCTGACATAAAGGGAAATGCATAATGATCCTCCAGCTGTTACTGTTTTAGGGAAGGGACCTCTATATAGCCACACAACAACAATAAATTGAGAAACTAACTGGGGAGGGCTGAATGTTTGGGGCGCTCAAGGTATCATCATGAATTATAATATCCTAACAACCTAACATAAAGGGAAATGCATAATGATCCTCCAGCTGTTACGGTTTTAGGGAAGGGACCTATATATAGCGACACAACAACAATAAATTGAGAAACTAACTGGGGAGGGCTGAATGTTTGGGGCGCTCAAGGTATCATGCATTATAATATCCTAACAACCTGACATAAAGGGAAATGCATAATGATCCTCCAGCTGTTACTGTTTTAGGGAAGGGACCTATATATAGCGACACAAAAACAATAAATTGAGAAACTAACTGGGGAGGGCTGAATGTTTGGGGCGCTCAAGGTATCATCATGCATTATAATATCCTAACAACCTGACTTAAAGGGAAATGCATAATGATCCACCATCTGTTTTTGTTTTAGGAAAGGGACCTATTAATAGCGACACAACAACAATAAATTGAGAAACTAACTGGGGAGGCCTGAATGTTTGGGGTGCTCAAGGTATCATCATGCATTATAATATCCGAACAAACTGACATAAAGGGAAATGCATAATGCTCCTTCAGCTGTTATTGTTTACGGGAAGGGACCTATATATAGCGACACAACAACAATAAATTGATAAACTATCTGGGGAGGGCTGAATGTTTGAGGCGCTCAAGGTATCATCATGCATTATAATATACTAACAACCTGACATAAAGGGATATGCATAATGATCCTCCAGCTGTTACTGTTTTAAGGAAGGGACCTATATATAGTGGCAAACAACAATAAATTGAGAAACTACCTGGGGAGGGCTGAATGTTTGGGACGCTCAAGGTATCATCATGCATTATAATATCCTAACGACCTGACGTAAAGAGATGTGTATAACGATCCTCCAGCTGTTACTGTTTTAGGGAAGGGACCTATATATAGCGACACAACAACAATAAATTGAGAAACTAACAGGGGAGGGCTGAATGTTTCGGACGCTCAAGGTATCATCATGCATTATAATATCCGAACAACCTGACGTAAAGGGAAGTGCATATTGATCCTCCAGCTCTTACTGTTTTAGGGCAGGGACCTATATATAGCGACACAACAACAATAAAATGAGAAACTAACTGGGGAGGGCTGAATGTTTGGGGCGCTCAAGGTATCATCATGCATTATAATATCCTAACAACCTGACACAAAAAGGGAAATGCATAATGATCCTCCAGCTGTTACTGTTTTAGGGAAGGTACCTATATATAGCGACACAACAACAATAAATTGAGAAACTAACTGGGGAGGGCTGAATGTTTGGGGCGCTCAAGGTATCATCATGCATTATAATATCCTAACAACCTGACATAAAGGGAAATGCATAATGATCCTTCAGCTGTTACTGTTTTAATGAAGGGACCTATATATAGCGACACAACAACAATAAATTAAGAAACTAACTGGGGAGGGCTGAATGTATGGGACGCTCAAGGTATCATCATGCATTATAATATCCTAACAACCTGACATAAAGGAAAATGCATAATGATCCTCCAGCTCTTACTGTTTTAGGGCAAGGACCTATATATAGCGACACAACAACAATAAAATGAGAAACTAACTGGGGAGGGCTGAATGTTTGGGGCGCTCAAGGTATCATCATGCATTATAATATCCTAACAACCTGACATAAAGGGAAATGCATAATGATCCTCCAGCTGTTACTGTTTTAGGGAAGGGACCTATATATAGCGACACAACAACAATAAATTGAGAAACTAACTGGGGAGGGCTGAATGTTTGGGGCGCTCAAGGTATCATCATGCATTATAATATCCTAACAACCTGACATAAAGGAAAATGCATAATGATCCTCCAGCTCTTACTGTTTTAGGGCAAGGACCTATATATAGCGACACAACAACAATAAAATGAGAAACTAACTGGGGAGGGCTGAATGTTTGGGGCGCTCAAGGTATCATCATGCATTATAATATCCTAACAACCTGACATAAAGGGAAATGCATAATGATCCTCCAGCTGTTACTGTTTTAGGGAAGGGACCTATATATAGACACACAAGAACAATAAATTGAAAAACTAACTGGGGAGGGCTGAATGTTTGGGGCGCTCAAGGTATCATCATGCATTATAATATCCTAACATCCTGACATAAAGGGAAATGCATATTGATCCTCCAGCTCTTACTGTTTTAGGGCAAGGACCTATATATAGCGACACAACAACAATAAAATGAGAAACTAACTGGGGAGGGCTGAATGTTTGGGGCGCTCAAGGTATCATCATGCATTATAATATCCTAACAACCTGACATAAAGGGAAATGCATAATGATCCTCCAGCTGTTACTGTTTTAGGGAAGGGACCTATATATAGCGACACAACAACAATAAATTGAGAAACTAACTGGGGAGGGCTGAATGTTTGGGGCGCTCAAGTTATCATCATGCATTATAATATCCTAACAACCTGAGTTAAAGGGAAATGCATAATGATCCTCCAGCTGTTACTGTTTTAGGGAAGGGACCTATATATAGCGACACAACAGCAATAAATTGAGAAACTAACTGGGGAGGGCTGAATGTTTGGGGCGCTCAAGGTATCATCATGCATTATAATATCCGAACAAACTGACATAAAGGGAAATGCATAATGATCCTCCAGCTGGTACTGTTTTGGGGAAGGGACCTATATATAGCGACACAACAACAATAAATTGAGAAACTAACTGGGGAGGGCTGAATGTTTGGGGGCGCTCAAGGTATCATCATGCATTATAATATACTAACAACCTGACATAAAGGGAAATGCATAATGATCCTCCAGCTGTTACTGTTTTAGGGAAGGGACCTATATATAGCGACACAACAACAATAAATTGAGAAACTAACTGGGGAGGGCTGAATGTTTGGGGCGCTCAAGGTATCATCATGCATTATAATATCCTAACAACCTGACATAAAGGGAAATGCATAATGATCCTTCAGCTGTTACTGTTTTAATGAAGGGACCTATATATAGCGACACAACAACAATAAATTGAGAAACTAACTGGGGAGGGCTGAATGTTTGGGACGCTCAAGGTATCATCATGCATTATAATATCCTAACAACCTGACATAAAGGGAAATGCATAATGATCCTTCAGCTGTTACTGTTTTAATGAAGGGACCTATATATAGCGACACAACAACAATAAATTGAGAAACTAACTACGGAGGGCTGAATGTTTGGGGCGCTCAAGGTATCATCATGCATTATAATATCCCAACAACCTGACATAAAAGGAAATGCATAATGATCCTCCAGCTGTTACTGTTTTAGTGATGGGACCTATATATAGACACACAACAACAATAAATTGAGAAACTAACTAGGGAGGGCTGAATGTTTGGGGCGCTCAAGGTATCATCATGCATTATAATATCCTAACAACCTGACATAAAGGGAAATGCATAATGATCCTCCAGCTGTTACTGTTTTAGGGAAGGGACCTATATATAGCGACACAACAACAATAAATTGAGAAACTAACTGGGGAGGACTGAATGTTTGGGACGCTCAAGTTATCATCATGCATTATAATATCCTAACAACCTGACTTAAAGGGAAATGCATAATGATCCTCCAGCGGTTACTGTTTTAGGGAAGGGACCTATATATAGCGACACAACAGCAATAAATTGAGAAACTAACTGGGGAGGGCTGAATGTTTGGGGCGCTCAAGGTATCATCATGCATTATAATATCCGAACAAACTGACATAAAGGGAAATGCATAATGATCCTCCAGCTGGTACTGTTTTGGGGAAGGGACCTATATATAGCGACACAACAACAATAAATTGAGAAACTAACTGGGGAGGGCTGAATGTTTGGGGCGCTCATGGTATCATCATGCATTATAATATCCTAACAACCTGACATAAAGGGATATGCATAATGATCCTCCAGCTGTTACTGTTTTAGGGAAGGGACCTATATATAGCCACACAACAACAATAAATTGAGAAACTGACTGGGGAGGGTTGAATGTTTGGGGCGCTCAAGGTATCATCATGCATTATAATATCCTAACATCCTGACCTAAAGGGAAATGCATAATGATCCTCCAGCTGTTACTGTTTTAGGGAAGGGACCTATATATAGCGACACAACAACAATAAATTGAGAAACTATCTGGGGAGGGCTGAACGTTTGGGGCGCTCAAGTTATCATCATGCATTATAATATCCGAACAAACTGACATAAAGGGATATGCATAATGATCCTCCAGCTGTTACTGTTTTGGGGAAGGGACCTATATATAGCGACACAACAACAATAAATTGAGAAACTAACTGGGGAGGGCTGAATGTTTGGGGCGCTCAAGGTATCATCATGCATTATAATATCCTAACAACCTGACATAAAGGGAAATGCATAATGATCCTCCAGCTCTTACTCTTTTAGGGCAGGGACCTATATATAGCGACACAACAACAATAAAATGAGAAACTAACTAGGGAGGGCTGAATGTTTGGGGCGCTCAAGGTATCATCATGCATTATAATATCCTAACAACCTGACACAAAAAGGGAAATGCATAATGATCCTCCAGCTGTTACTGTTTTAGGGAAGGGACCTATATATAGCGACACAACAACAATAAATTGAGAAACTAACTGGGGAGGGCTGAATGATTGGGGCGCTCAAGGTATCATCATGGATTATAATATCCTAACAACCTGACGTAAAGGGAAGTGCATAACGATCCTCCAGCTGTTACTGTTTTAGGGAAGGGACCTATATATAGCGACACAACAGCAATAAATTGAGAAACTAACTGGGGAGGGCTGAATGTTTGGGGCGCTCAAGGTATCATCATGCATTATAATATCCTAACAACCTGACATAAAGGGAAATGCATAATGATCCTCCAGCTGTTACTGTTTTAGGGAAGGGACCTATATATAGCGACACAAGAACAATAAATTGAGAAACTAACTGGGGAGGGCTGAATGTTTGGGGCGCTCAAGTTATCATCATGCATTATAATATCCTAACAACCTGACTTAAAGGGAAATGCATAATGATCCTCCAGCTGTTACTGTTTTAGGGAAGGGACCTATATATAGTGGCAAACAACAATAAATTGAGAAACTACCTGGGGAGGGCTGAATGTTTGGGACGCTCAAGGTATCATCATGCATTATAATATCCTAACGACCTGACGTAAAGGGATGTGTATAACGATCCTCCAGCTGTTACTGTTTTAGGGAAGGGACCTATATATAGCGACACAACAACAATAAATTGAGAAACTAACAGGGGAGGGCTGAATGTTGGGGACGCTCAAGGTATCATCATGCATTATAATATCCGAACAACCTGACGTAAAGGGAAGTGCATATTGATCCTCCAGCTCTTACTGTTTTAGGGCAGGGACCTATATATAGCGACACAACAACAATAAAATGTGAAACTAACTGGGGAGGGCTGAATGTTTGGGGCGCTCAAGGTATCATCATGCATTATAATATCCTAACAACCTGACATAAAGGGAAATGCATAATGATCCTTCAGCTGTTACTGTTTTAATGAAGGGACCTATATATAGCGACACAACAACAATAAATTAAGAAACTAACTGGGGAGGGCTGAATGTATGGGACGCTCAAGGTATCATCATGCATTATAATATCCTAACAACCTGACATAACGGAAAATGCATAATGATCCTCCAGCTGTTACTGTTTTAGGGAAGGGACCTATATATAGACACACAAGAACAATAAATTGAAAAACTAACTGGGGAGGGCTGAATGTTTGGGGCGCTCAAGGTATCATCATGCATTATAATATCCTAACAACCTGACATAAAGGGAAATGCATATTGATCCTCCAGCTCTTACTGTTTTAGGGCAAGGACCTATATATAGCGACACAACAACAATAAAATGAGAAACTAACTGGGGAGGGCTGAATGTTTGGGGCGCTCAAGGTATCATCATGCATTATAATATCCTAACAACCTGACATAAAGGGAAATGCATAATGATCCTCCAGCTGTTACTGTTTTAGGGAAGGGACCTATATATAGCGACACAACAACAATAAATTGAGAAACTAACTGGGGAGGGCTGAATGTTTGGGGCGCTCAAGTTATCATCATGCATTATAATATCCTAACAACCTGAGTTAAAGGGAAATGCATAATGATCCTCCAGCTGTTACTGTTTTAGGGAAGGGACCTATATATAGCGACACAACAGCAATAAATTGAGAAACTAACTGGGGAGGGCTGAATGTTTGGGGCGCTCAAGGTATCATCATGCATTATAATATCCGAACAAACTGACATAAAGGGAAATGCATAATGATCCTCCAGCTGGTACTGTTTTGGGGAAGGGACCTATATATAGCGACACAACAACAATAAATTGAGAAACTAACTGGGGAGGGCTGAATGTTTGGGGGCGCTCAAGGTATCATCATGCATTATAATATACTAACAACCTGACATAAAGGGAAATGCATAATGATCCTCCAGCTGTTACTGTTTTAGGGAAGGGACCTATATATAGCGACACAACAACAATAAATTGAGAAACTAACTGGGGAGGGCTGAATGTTTGGGGCGCTCAAGGTATCATCATGCATTATAATATCCTAACAACCTGACATAAAGGGAAATGCATAATGATCCTTCAGCTGTTACTGTTTTAATGAAGGGACCTATATATAGCGACACAACAACAATAAATTGAGAAACTAACTGGGGAGGGCTGAATGTTTGGGACGCTCAAGGTATCATCATGCATTATAATATCCTAACAACCTGACATAAAGGGAAATGCATAATGATCCTTCAGCTGTTACTGTTTTAATGAAGGGACCTATATATAGCGACACAACAACAATAAATTGAGAAACTAACTACGGAGGGCTGAATGTTTGGGGCGCTCAAGGTATCATCATGCATTATAATATCCCAACAACCTGACATAAAGGGAAATGCATAATGATCCTCCAGCTGTTACTGTTTTAGTGATGGGACCTATATATAGACACACAACAACAATAAATTGAGAAACTAACTAGGGAGGGCTGAATGTTTGGGGCGCTCAAGGTATCATCATGCATTATAATATCCTAACAACCTGACATAAAGGGAAATGCATAATGATCCTCCAGCTGTTACTGTTTTAGGGAAGGGACCTATATATAGCGACACAACAACAATAAATTGAGAAACTAACTGGGGAGGACTGAATGTTTGGGACGCTCAAGTTATCATCATGCATTATAATATCCTAACAACCTGACTTAAAGGGAAATGCATAATGATCCTCCAGCGGTTACTGTTTTAGGGAAGGGACCTATATATAGCGACACAACAGCAATAAATTGAGAAACTAACTGGGGAGGGCTGAATGTTTGGGGCGCTCAAGGTATCATCATGCATTATAATATCCGAACAAACTGACATAAAGGGAAATGCATAATGATCCTCCAGCTGGTACTGTTTTGGGGAAGGGACCTATATATAGCGACACAACAACAATAAATTGAGAAACTAACTGGGGAGGGCTGAATGTTTGGGGCGCTCATGGTATCATCATGCATTATAATATCCTAACAACCTGACATAAAGGGATATGCATAATGATCCTCCAGCTGTTACTGTTTTAGGGAAGGGACCTATATATAGCGACACAACAGCAATAAATTGAGAAACTAACTGGGGAGGGCTGAATGTTTGGGGCGCTCAAGGTATCATCATGCATTATAATATCCTAACAACCTGACATAAAGGGAAATGCATAATGATCCTCCAGCTGTTACTGTTTTAGGGAAGGGACCTATATATAGCGACACAAGAACAATAAATTGAGAAACTAACTGGGGAGGGCTGAATGTTTGGGGCGCTCAAGTTATCATCATGCATTATAATATCCTAACAACCTGACTTAAAGGGAAATGCATAATGATCCTCCAGCTGTTACTGTTTTAGGGAAGGGACCTATATATAGTGGCAAACAACAATAAATTGAGAAACTACCTGGGGAGGGCTGAATGTTTGGGACGCTCAAGGTATCATCATGCATTATAATATCCTAACGACCTGACGTAAAGGGATGTGTATAACGATCCTCCAGCTGTTACTGTTTTAGGGAAGGGACCTATATATAGCGACACAACAACAATAAATTGAGAAACTAACAGGGGAGGGCTGAATGTTGGGGACGCTCAAGGTATCATCATGCATTATAATATCCGAACAACCTGACGTAAAGGGAAGTGCATATTGATCCTCCAGCTCTTACTGTTTTAGGGCAGGGACCTATATATAGCGACACAACAACAATAAAATGAGAAACTAACTGGGGAGGGCTGAATGTTTGGGGCGCTCAAGGTATCATCATGCATTATAATATCCTAACAACCTGACATAAAGGGAAATGCATAATGATCCTTCAGCTGTTACTGTTTTAATGAAGGGACCTATATATAGCGACACAACAACAATAAATTAAGAAACTAACTGGGGAGGGCTGAATGTATGGGACGCTCAAGGTATCATCATGCATTATAATATCCTAACAACCTGACATAAAGGAAAATGCATAATGATCCTCCAGCTGTTACTGTTTTAGGGAAGGGACCTATATATAGACACACAAGAACAATAAATTGAAAAACTAACTGGGGAGGGCTGAATGTTTGGGGCGCTCAAGGTATCATCATGCATTATAATATCCTAACAACCTGACATAAAGGGAAATGCATATTGATCCTCCAGCTCTTACTGTTTTAGGGCAAGGACCTATATATAGCGACACAACAACAATAAAATGAGAAACTAACTGGGGAGGGCTGAATGTTTGGGGCGCTCAAGGTATCATCATGCATTATAATATCCTAACAACCTGACATAAAGGGAAATGCATAATGATCCTCCAGCTGTTACTGTTTTAGGGAAGGGACCTATATATAGCGACACAACAACAATAAATTGAGAAACTAACTGGGGAGGGCTGAATGTTTGGGGCGCTCAAGTTATCATCATGCATTATAATATCCTAACAACCTGAGTTAAAGGGAAATGCATAATGATCCTCCAGCTGTTACTGTTTTAGGGAAGGGACCTATATATAGCGACACAACAGCAATAAATTGAGAAACTAACTGGGGAGGGCTGAATGTTTGGGGCGCTCAAGGTATCATCATGCATTATAATATCCGAACAAACTGACATAAAGGGAAATGCATAATGATCCTCCAGCTGGTACTGTTTTGGGGAAGGGACCTATATATAGCGACACAACAACAATAAATTGAGAAACTAACTGGGGAGGGCTGAATGTTTGGGGGCGCTCAAGGTATCATCATGCATTATAATATACTAACAACCTGACATAAAGGGAAATGCATAATGATCCTCCAGCTGTTACTGTTTTAGGGAAGGGACCTATATATAGCGACACAACAACAATAAATTAAGAAACTAACTGGGGAGGGCTGAATGTTTGGGGCGCTCAAGGTATCATCATGCATTATAATATCCTAACAACCTGACATAAAGGGAAATGCATAATGATCCTTCAGCTGTTACTGTTTTAATGAAGGGACCTATATATAGCGACACAACAACAATAAATTGAGAAACTAACTGGGGAGGGCTGAATGTTTGGGACGCTCAAGGTATCATCATGCATTATAATATCCTAACAACCTGACATAAAAGGAAATGCATAATGATCCTTCAGCTGTTACTGTTTTAATGAAGGGACCTATATATAGCGACACAACAACAATAAATTGAGAAACTAACTACGGAGGGCTGAATGTTTGGGGCGCTCAAGGTATCATCATGCATTATAATATCCCAACAACCTGACATAAAGGGAAATGCATAATGATCCTCCAGCTGTTACTGTTTTAGTGATGGGACCTATATATAGACACACAACAACAATAAATTGAGAAACTAACTAGGGAGGGCTGAATGTTTGGGGCGCTCAAGGTATCATCATGCATTATAATATCCTAACAACCTGACATAAAGGGAAATGCATAATGATCCTCCAGCTGTTACTGTTTTAGGGAAGGGACCTATATATAGCGACACAACAACAATAAATTGAGAAACTAACTGGGGAGGACTGAATGTTTGGGACGCTCAAGTTATCATCATGCATTATAATATCCTAACAACCTGACTTAAAGGGAAATGCATAATGATCCTCCAGCGGTTACTGTTTTAGGGAAGGGACCTATATATAGCGACACAACAGCAATAAATTGAGAAACTAACTGGGGAGGGCTGAATGTTTGGGGCGCTCAAGGTATCATCATGCATTATAATATCCGAACAAACTGACATAAAGGGAAATGCATAATGATCCTCCAGCTGGTACTGTTTTGGGGAAGGGACCTATATATAGCGACACAACAACAATAAATTGAGAAACTAACTGGGGAGGGCTGAATGTTTGGGGCGCTCATGGTATCATCATGCATTATAATATCCTAACAACCTGACATAAAGGGATATGCATAATGATCCTCCAGCTGTTACTGTTTTAGGGAAGGGACCTATATATAGCCACACAACAACAATAAATTGAGAAACTGACTGGGGAGGGTTGAATGTTTGGGGCGCTCAAGGTATCATCATGCATTATAATATCCTAACATCCTGACCTAAAGGGAAATGCATAATGATCCTCCAGCTGTTACTGTTTTAGGGAAGGGACCTATATATAGCGACACAACAACAATAAATTGAGAAACTATCTGGGGAGGGCTGAACGTTTGGGGCGCTCAAGTTATCATCATGCATTATAATATCCGAACAAACTGACATAAAGGGAAATGCATAATGATCCTCCAGCTGTTACTGTTTTGGGGAAGGGACCTATATATAGCGACACAACAACAATAAATTGAGAAACTAACTGGGGAGGGCTGAATGTTTGGGGCGCTCAAGGTATCATCATGCATTATAATATCCTAACAACCTGACATAAAGGGAAATGCATAATGATCCTCCAGCTCTTACTCTTTTAGGGTAGGGACCTATATATAGCGACACAACAACAATAAAATGAGAAACTAACTAGGGAGGGCTGAATGTTTGGGGCGCTCAAGGTATCATCATGCATTATAATATCCTAACAACCTGACACAAAAAGGGAAATGCATAATGATCCTCCAGCTGTTACTGTTTTAGGGAAGGGACCTATATATAGCGACACAACAACAATAAATTGAGAAACTAACTGGGGAGGGCTGAATGTTTGGGGCGCTCAAGGTATCATCATGGATTATAATATCCTAACAACCTGACGTAAAGGGAAGTGCATAACGATCCTCCAGCTGGTACTGTTTTAGGGAAGGGACCTATATATAGCGACACAACAGCAATAAATTGAGAAACTAACTGGGGAGGGCTGAATGTTTGGGGCGCTCAAGGTATCATCATGCATTATAATATCCTAACAACCTGACATAAAGGGAAATGCATAATGATCCTCCAGCTGTTACTGTTTTAGGGAAGGGACCTATATATAGCGACACAAGAACAATAAATTGAGAAACTAACTGGGGAGGGCTGAATGTTTGGGGCGCTCAAGTTATCATCATGCATTATAATATCCTAACAACCTGACTTAAAGGGAAATGCATAATGATCCTCCAGCTGTTACTGTTTTAGGGCAGGGACCTATATATAGCGACACAACAACAATAAAATGAGAAACTAACTGGGGAGGGCTGAATGTTTGGGGCGCTCAAGGTATCATCATGCATTATAATATCCTAACAACCTGACATAAAGGGAAATGCATAATGATCCTCCAGCTGTTACTGTTTTGGGGAAGGGACCTATATATAGCGACACAACAACAATAAATTGAGAAACTAACTGGGGAGGGCTGAATGTTTGGGGCGCTCAAGGTATCATCATGCATTATAATATCCTAACAACCTGACATAAAGGGAAATGCATAATGATCCTCCAGCTCTTACTCTTTTAGGGCAGGGACCTATATATAGCGACACAACAACAATAAAATGAGAAACTAACTAGGGAGGGCTGAATGTTTGGGGCGCTCAAGGTATCATCATGCATTATAATATCCTAACAACCTGACACAAAAAGGGAAATGCATAATGATCCTCCAGCTGTTACTGTTTTAGGGAAGGGACCTATATATAGCGACACAACAACAATAAATTGAGAAACTAACTGGGGAGGGCTGAATGTTTGGGGCGCTCAAGGTATCATCATGGATTATAATATCCTAACAACCTGACGTAAAGGGAAGTGCATAACGATCCTCCAGCTGTTACTGTTTTAGGGAAGGGACCTATATATAGCGACACAACAGCAATAAATTGAGAAACTAACTGGGGAGGGCTGAATGTTTGGGGCGCTCAAGGTATCATCATGCATTATAATATCCTAACAACCTGACATAAAGGGAAATGCATAATGATCCTCCAGCTGTTACTGTTTTAGGGAAGGGACCTATATATAGCGACACAAGAACAATAAATTGAGAAACTAACTGGGGAGGGCTGAATGTTTGGGGCGCTCAAGTTATCATCATGCATTATAATATCCTAACAACCTGACTTAAAGGGAAATGCATAATGATCCTCCAGCTGTTACTGTTTTAGGGAAGGGACCTATATATAGTGGCAAACAACAATAAATTGAGAAACTACCTGGGGAGGGCTGAATGTTTGGGACGCTCAAGGTATCATCATGCATTATAATATCCTAACGACCTGACGTAAAGGGATGTGTATAACGATCCTCCAGCTGTTACTGTTTTAGGGAAGGGACCTATATATAGCGACACAACAACAATAAATTGAGAAACTAACAGGGGAGGGCTGAATGTTGGGGACGCTCAAGGTATCATCATGCATTATAATATCCGAACAACCTGACGTAAAGGGAAGTGCATATTGATCCTCCAGCTCTTACTGTTTTAGGGCAGGGACCTATATATAGCGACACAACAACAATAAAATGAGAAACTAACTGGGGAGGGCTGAATGTTTGGGGCGCTCAAGGTATCATCATGCATTATAATATCCTAACAACCTGACACAAAAAGGGAAATGCATAATGATCCTCCAGCTGTTACTGTTTTAGGGAAGGGACCTATATATAGCGACACAACAACAATAAATTGAGAAACTAACTGGGGAGGGCTGAATGTTTGGGGCGCTCCAGGTATCATCATGCATTATAATATCCTAACAACCTGACATAAAGGAAAATGCATAATGATCCTTCAGCTGTTACTGTTTTAATGAAGGGACCTATATATAGCGACACAACAACAATAAATTGAGAAAATAACTGGGGAGGGCTGAATGTTTGGGACGCTCAAGGTATCATCATGCATTATAATATCCTAACAACCTGACATAAAGGAAAATGCATAATGATCCTCCAGCTGTTACTGTTTTAGGGAAGGGACCTATATATAGACACACAAGAACAATAAATTGAAAAACTAACTGGGGAGGGCTGAATGTTTGGGGCGCTCAAGCTATCATCATGCATTATAATATCCTAACAACCTGACATAAAGGGAAATGCATATTGATACTCCAGCTCTTACTGTTTTAGGGAAGGGACCTATATATAGCGACACAACAACAATAAATTGAGAAACTAACTGGGGAGGGCTGAATGTTTGGGGCGCTCAAGTTATCATCATGCATTATAATATCCTAACAACCTGAGTTAAAGGGAAATGCATAATGATCCTCCAGCTGTTACTGTTTTAGGGAAGGGACCTATATATAGCGACACAACAGCAATAAATTGAGAAACTAACTGGGGAGGGCTGAATGTTTGGGGCGCTCAAGTTATCATCATGCATTATAATATCCGAACAACCTGACGTAAAGGGAAGTGCATATTGATCCTCCAGCTCTTACTCTTTTAGGGCAGGGACCTATATATAGCAACACAACAACAATAAAATGAGAAACTAACTGGGGAGGGCTGAATGTTTGGGGCGCTCAAGGTATCATCATGCATTATAATATCCTAACAACCTGACACAAAAAGGGAAATGCATAATGATCCTCCAGCTGTTACTGTTTTAGGGAAGGGACCTATATATAGCGACACAACAACAATAAATTGAGAAACTAACTGGGGAGGGCTGAATATTTGTGGCGCTCAAGGTATCATCATGCATTATAATATCCTAACAACCTGACGTAAAGGGACGTGCATAACGATCCTCCAGCTGTTACTGTTTTAGGGAAGGGACCTATATATAACGACACAACAACAATAAATTGAGAATCTAACAGGGGAGGGCTGAATGTTGGGGACGCTCAAGGTATCATCATGCATTATAATATCCGAACAACCTGACGTAAAGGGAAGTGCATATTGATCCTCCAGCTCTTACTGTTTTAGGGCAGCGACCTATATATAGCGACACAACAACAATAAAATGAGAAACTAACTGGGGAGGGCTGAATGTTTTGGCGCTCAAGGTATCATCATGCAATATAATATCCTAACAACCTGACACAAAAAGGGAAATGCATAATGATCCTCCAGCTGTTACTGTTTTAGGGAAGGGACCTATATATAGCGACACAACAACAATAAATTGAGAAACTAACTGGGGAGGGCTGAATGTTTGTGGCGCTCAAGGTATCATCATGCATTATAATATCCTAACAACCTGACACAAAGGGAAATGCATAATGATCCTTCAGCTGTTACTGTTTTAATGAAGGGACCTATATATAGCGACACAACAACAATAAATTGAGAAACTAACTGGGGAGGGCTGAATGTTTGGGACGCTCAAGGTATCATCATGCATTATAATATCCTAACAACCTGACATAAAGGGAAATGCATTATGATCCTTCAGCTGTTACTGTTTTAATGAAGGGACCTATATATAGCGACACAACAACAATAAATTGAGAAACTAACTACGGAGGGCTGAATGTTTGGGGCGCTCAAGGTATCATCATGCATTATAATATCCTAACAACCTGACATAAAGGGAAATGCATAATGATCCTCCAGCTGTTACTGTTTTAGGGAAGGGACCTATATATAGACACACAACAACAATAAATTGAGAAACTAACTGGGGAGGGCTGAATGTTTGGGGCGCTCAAGGTATCATCATGCATTATAATATCCTAACAACCTGACATAAAGGGAAATGCATAATGATCCTCCAGCTGTTACTGTTTTAGGGAAGGGACCTATATATAGCGACACAAGAACAATAAATTGAGAAACTAACTGGGGAGGGCTGAATGTTTGGGGCGCTCAAGTTATCATCATGCATTATAATATCCTAACAACCTGACTTAAAGGGAAATGCATAATGATCCTCCAGCTGTTACTGTTTTAGGGAAGGGACCTATATATAGCGACACAACAGCAATAAATTGAGAAACTAACTGGGGAGGGCTGAATGTTTGGGGCGCTCAAGCTATCATCATGCATTATAATATCCGAACAAACTGACATAAAGGGAAATGCATAATGATCCTCCAGCTGGTACTGTTTTAGGGAAGGGACCTATATATAGCGACACAACAACAATAAATTGAGAAACTAACTGGGGAGGGCTGAATGTTTGGGGCGCTCAAGGTATCATCATGCATTATAATATCCTAACAACCTGACATAAAGGGAAATGCATAATGATCCTTCAGCTGTTACTGTTTTAATGAAGGGACCTATATATAGCGACACAACAACAATAAATTGAGAAACTAACTGGGGAGGGCTGAATGTTTGGGACGCTCAAGGTATCATCATGCATTATAATATCCTAACAACCTGACATAAAGGGAAATGCATAATGATCCTTCAGCTGTTACTGTTTTAATGAAGGGACCTATATATAGCGACACAACAACAATAAATTGAGAAACTAACTGGGGAGGGCTGAATGTTTGGGGCGCTCAAGGTATCATCATGCATTATAATATCCTAACAACCTGACATAAAGGGAAATGCATAATGATCCTCCAGCTCTTACTCTTTTAGGGCAGGGACCTATATATAGCGACACAACAACAATAAAATGAGAAACTAACTAGGGAGGGCTGAATGTTTGGGGCGCTCAAGGTATCATCATGCATTATAATATCCTAACAACCTGACACAAAAAGGGAAATGCATAATGATCCTCCAGCTGTTACTGTTTTAGGGAAGGGACCTATATATAGCGACACAACAACAATAAATTGAGAAACTAACTGGGGAGGGCTGAATGTTTGGGGCGCTCAAGGTATCATCATGCATTATAATATCCTAACAACCAGACGTAAAGGGAAGTGCATAACGATCCTCCAGCTGTTACTGTTTTAGGGAAGGGACCTATATATAACGACACAACAACAATAAATTGAGAATCTAACAGGGGAGGGCTGAATGTTTGGGACGCTCAAGGTATCATCATGCATTATAATATCCTAACAACCTGACATAAAGGGAAATGCATTATGATCCTTCAGCTGTTACTGTTTTAATGAAGGGACCTATATATAGCGACACAACAACAATAAATTGAGAAACTAACTACGGAGGGCTGAATGTTTGGGGCGCTCAAGGTATCATCATGCATTATAATATCCTAACAACCTGACATAAAGGGAAATGCATAATGATCCTCCAGCTGTTACTGTTTTAGGGAAGGGACCTATATATAGACACACAACAACAATAAATTGAGAAACTAACTGGGGAGGGCTGAATGTTTGGGGCGCTCAAGGTATCATCATGCATTATAATATCCTAACAACCTGACATAAAGGGAAATGCATAATGATCCTCCAGCTGTTACTGTTTTAGGGAAGGGACCTATATATAGCGACACAAGAACAATAAATTGAGAAACTAACTGGGGAGGGCTGAATGTTTGGGGCGCTCAAGTTATCATCATGCATTATAATATCCTAACAACCTGACTTAAAGGGAAATGCATAATGATCCTCCAGCTGTTACTGTTTTAGGGAAGGGACCTATATATAGCGACACAACAGCAATAAATTGAGAAACTAACTGGGGAGGGCTGAATGTTTGGGGCGCTCAAGGTATCATCATGCATTATAATATCCGAACAAACTGACATAAAGGGAAATGCATAATGATCCTCCAGCTGGTACTGTTTTAGGGAAGGGACCTATATATAGCGACACAACAACAATAAATTGAGAAACTAACTGGGGAGGGCTGAATGTTTGGGGCGCTCAAGGTATCATCATGCATTATAATATCCTAACAACCTGACATAAAGGGAAATGCATAATGATCCTTCAGCTGTTACTGTTTTAATGAAGGGACCTATATATAGCGACACAACAACAATAAATTGAGAAACTAACTGGGGAGGGCTGAATGTTTGGGACGCTCAAGGTATCATCATGCATTATAATATCCTAACAACCTGACATAAAGGGAAATGCATAATGATCCTTCAGCTGTTACTGTTTTAATGAAGGGACCTATATATAGCGACACAACAACAATAAATTGAGAAACTAACTGGGGAGGGCTGAATGTTTGGGGCGCTCAAGGTATCATCATGCATTATAATATCCTAACAACCTGACATAAAGGGAAATGCATAATGATCCTCCAGCTCTTACTCTTTTAGGGCAGGGACCTATATATAGCGACACAACAACAATAAAATGAGAAACTAACTAGGGAGGGCTGAATGTTTGGGGCGCTCAAGGTATCATCATGCATTATAATATCCTAACAACCTGACACAAAAAGGGAAATGCATAATGATCCTCCAGCTGTTACTGTTTTAGGGAAGGGACCTATATATAGCGACACAACAACAATAAATTGAGAAACTAACTGGGGAGGGCTGAATGTTTGGGGCGCTCAAGGTATCATCATGCATTATAATATCCTAACAACCAGACGTAAAGGGAAGTGCATAACGATCCTCCAGCTGTTACTGTTTTAGGGAAGGGACCTATATATAACGACACAACAACAATAAATTGAGAATCTAACAGGGGAGGGCTGAATGTTGGGGACGCTCAAGGTATCATCATGCATTATAATATCCGAACAACCTGACGTAAAGGGAAGTGCATATTGATCCTCCAGCTCTTACTGTTTTAGGGCAGCGACCTATATATAGCGACACAACAACAATAAAATGAGAAACTAACTGGGGAGGGCTGAATGTTTTGGCGCTCAAGGTATCATCATGCAATATAATATCCTAACAACCTGACACAAAAAGGGAAATGCATAATGATCCTCCAGCTGTTACTGTTTTAGGGAAGGGACCTATATATAGCGACACAACAACAATAAATTGAGAAACTAACTACGGAGGGCTGAATGTTTGGGGCGCTCAAGGTATCATCATGCATTATAATATCCTAACAACCTGACATAAAGGGAAATGCATAATGATCCTCCAGCTGTTACTGTTTTAGGGAAGGGACCTATATATAGACACACAACAACAATAAATTGAGAAACTAACTGGGGAGGGCTGAATGTTTGGGGCGCTCAAGGTATCATCATGCATTATAATATCCTAACAACCTGACATAAAGGGAAATGCATAATGATCCTCCAGCTGTTACTGTTTTAGGGAAGGGACCTATATATAGCGACACAAGAACAATAAATTGAGAAACTAACTGGGGAGGGCTGAATGTTTGGGGCGCTCAAGTTATCATCATGCATTATAATATCCTAACAACCTGACTTAAAGGGAAATGCATAATGATCCTCCAGCTGTTACTGTTTTAGGGAAGGGACCTATATATAGCGACACAACAGCAATAAATTGAGAAACTAACTGGGGAGGGCTGAATGTTTGGGGCGCTCAAGGTATCATCATGCATTATAATATCCGAACAAACTGACATAAAGGGAAATGCATAATGATCCTCCAGCTGGTACTGTTTTAGGGAAGGGACCTATATATAGCGACACAACAACAATAAATTGAGAAACTAACTGGGGAGGGATGAATGTTTGGGGCGCTCAAGGTATCATCATGCATTATAATATCCTAACAACCTGACATAAAGGGAAATGCATAATGATCCTTCAGCTGTTACTGTTTTAATGAAGGGACCTATATATAGCGACACAACAACAATAAATTGAGAAACTAACTGGGGAGGGCTGAATGTTTGGGACGCTCAAGGTATCATCATGCATTATAATATCCTAACAACCTGACATAAAGGGAAATGCATAATGATCCTTCAGCTGTTACTGTTTTAATGAAGGGACCTATATATAGCGACAAAACAACAATAAATTGAGAAACTAACTGGGGAGGGCTGAATGTTTGGGGCGCTCAAGGTATCATCATGCATTATAATATCCTAACAACCTGACATAAAGGGAAATGCATAATGATCCTCCAGCTCTTACTCTTTTAGGGCAGGGACCTATATATAGCGACACAACAACAATAAAATGAGAAACTAACTAGGGAGGGCTGAATGTTTGGGGCGCTCAAGGTATCATCATGCATTATAATATCCTAACAACCTGACACAAAAAGGGAAATGCATAATGATCCTCCAGCTGTTACTGTTTTAGGGAAGGGACCTATATATAGCGACACAACAACAATAAATTGAGAAACTAACTGGGGAGGGCTGAATGTTTGGGGCGCTCAAGGTATCATCATGCATTATAATATCCTAACAACCAGACGTAAAGGGAAGTGCATAACGATCCTCCAGCTGTTACTGTTTTAGGGAAGGGACCTATATATAGCGACACAACAGCAATAAATTGAGAAACTAACTGGGGAGGGCTGAATGTTTGGGGCGCTCAAGGTATCATCATGCATTATAATATCCTAACAACCTGACATAAAGGGAAATGCATAATGATCCTCCAGCTGTTACTGTTTTAGGGAAGGGACCTATATATAGCGACACAAGAACAATAAATTGAGAAACTAACTGGGGAGGGCTGAATGTTTGGGGCGCTCAAGGTATCATCATGCATTATAATATCCGAACAAACTGACATAAAGGGAAATGCATAATGATCCTCCAGCTGTTACTGTTTTAAGGAAGGGACCTATATATAGCCACACAACAACAATAAATTGAGAAACTAACTGGGGAGGACTGAATGTTGGGGCGCTCAAGTTATCATCATGCATTATAATATCCTAACAACCTGACTTAAAGGGAAATGCATAATGATCCTCCAGCTGTTACTGTTTTAGGGAAGGGACCTATATATAGCGACACAACAGCAATAAATTGAGAAACTAACTGGGGAGGGCTGAATGTTTGGGGCGCTCAAGGTATCATCATGCATTATAATATCCGAACAAACTGACATAAAGGGAAATGCATAATGATCCTCCAGCTGGTACTGTTTTGGGGAAGGGACCTATATATAGCGACACAACAACAATATATTGAGAAACTAACTGGGGAGGGCTGAATGTTTGGGGCGCTCAAGGTATCATCATGCATTATAATATACTAACAACCTGACATAAAGGGAAATGCATAATGATCCTCCAGCTGTTACTGTTTTAGGGAAGGGACCTATATATAGCGACACAACAACAATAAATTGAGAAACTAACTGGGGAGGGCTGAATGTTTGGGGCGCTCAAGGTATCATCATGCATTATAATATCCTAACAACCTGACATAAAGGGAAATGCATAATGATCCTTCAGCTGTTACTGTTTTAATGAAGGGACCTATATATAGCGACACAACAACAATAAATTGAGAAACTAACTGGGGAGGGCTGAATGTTTGGGACGCTCAAGGTATCATCATGCATTATAATATCCTAACAACCTGACATAAAGGGAAATGCATAATGATCCTTCAGCTGTTACTGTTTTAATGAAGGGACCTATATATAGCGACACAACAGCAATAAATTGAGAAACTAACTGGGGAGGGCTGAATGTTTGGAGCGCTCAAGGTATCATCATGCATTATAATATCCGAACAAACTGACATAAAGGGAAATGCATAATGATTCTCCAGCTGGTACTGTTTTGGGGAAGGGGCCTATATATAGCGACACAACAACAATAAATTGAGAAACTAACTGGGGAGGGCTGAATGTTTGGGGCGCTCATGGTATCATCATGCATTATAATATCCTAACAACCTGACATAAAGGGATATGCATAATGATCCTCCAGCTGTTACTGTTTTAGGGAAGGGACCTATATATAGCCACACAACAACAATAAATTGAGAAACTGACTGGGGAGGGCTGAATGTTTGGGGCGCTCAAGGTATCATCATGCATTATAATATCCTAACAACCTGACATAAAGGGAAATGCATAATGATCCTCCAGCTGTTACTGTTTTAGGGAAGGGACCTATATATAGCGACACAACAACAATAAATTGAGAAACTAACTGGGGAGGGCTGAATGTTTGGGGCGCTCAAGGTATCATCATGCATTATAATATCCTAACATCCTGACCTAAAGGGAAATGCATAATGATCCTCCAGCTGTTACTGTTTTAGGGAAGGGACCTATATATAGCGACACAACAACAATAAATTGAGAAACTATCTGGGGAGGGCTGAACGTTTGGGGCGCTCAAGTTATCATCATGCATTATAATATCCGAACAAACTACATAAAGGGAAATGCATATTGATCCTCCAGCTCTTACTCTTTTAGGGCAGGGACCTATATATAGCGACACAACAACAATAAAATGAGAAACTAACTAGGGAGGGCTGAATGTTTGGGGCGCTCAAGGTATCATCATGCATTATAATATCCTAACAACCTGACATAAAGGGAAATGCATAATGATCCTCCAGCTGTTACATTTTTAGGGAAGGGACCTATATATAGCGACACAACAGCAATAAATTGAGAAAATAACTGTAGAGGGCTGAATGTTTGGGGCGCTCAAGGTATCATCATGCATTATAATATCCGAACAAACTGACATAAAGGGAAATGCATAATGATCCTCCAGCTGGTACTGTTTTGGGGAAGGGACCTATATATAGCGACACAACAACAATAAATTGAGAAACTAACTGGGGAGGGCTGAATGTTTGGGGGCGCTCAAGGTATCATCATGCATTATAATATACTAACAACCTGACATAAAGGGAAATGCGTAATTATCCTCCAGCTGTTACTGTTTTAGGGAAGGGACCTATATATAGCGACACAACAACAATAAATTGAGAAACTAACTAGGGAGGGCTGAATGTTTGGGGCGCTCAAGGTATCATCATGCATTATAATATCCTAACAACCTGACATAAAGTGAAATGCATAATGATCCTTCAGCTGTTACTGTTTTAATGAAGGGACCTATATATAGCGACACAACAACAATAAATTGAGAAAATAACTGGGGAGGGCTGAATGTTTGGGACGCTCAAGTTATCATCATGCATTATAATATCCTAACAACCTGACATAAAGGGAAATGCATAATGATCCTTCAGCTGTAACTGTTTTAATGAAGGGACCTATATATAGCGACACAACAACAATAAATTGAGAAACTAACTACGGAGGGCTGAATGTTTGGGGCGCTCAAGGTATCATCATGCATTATAATATCCTAACAACCTGACATAAAGGGAAATACATAATGATCCTCCAGCTGTTACTGTTTTAGGGATGGGACCTATATATAGACACACAACAACAATAAATTGAGAAACTAACTGGGGAGGGCTGAATGTTTGGGGCGCTCAAGGTATCATCATGCATTATAATATCCTAACAACCTGACATAAAGGGAAATGCATAATGATCCTCCAGCTCTTACTCTTTTAGGGCAGGGACCTATATATAGCGACACAACAACAATAAAATGAGAAACTAACTAGGGAGGGCTGAATGTTTGGGGCGCTCAAGGTATCATCATGCATTATAATATCCTAACAACCTGACACAAAAAGGGAAATGCATAATGATCCTCCAGCTGTTACTGTTTTAGGGAAGGGACCTATATATAGCGACACAACAACAATAAATTGAGAAACTAACTGGGGAGGGCTGAATGTTTGGGGCGCTCAAGGTATCATCATGCATTATAATATCCTAACAACCAGACGTAAAGGGAAGTGCATAACGATCCTCCAGCTGTTACTGTTTTAGGGAAGGGACCTATATATAACGACACAACAACAATAAATTGAGAATCTAACAGGGGAGGGCTGAATGTTTGGGACGCTCAAGGTATCATCATGCATTATAATATCCTAACAACCTGACATAAAGGGAAATGCATTATGATCCTTCAGCTGTTACTGTTTTAATGAAGGGACCTATATATAGCGACACAACAACAATAAATTGAGAAACTAACTACGGAGGGCTGAATGTTTGGGGCGCTCAAGGTATCATCATGCATTATAATATCCTAACAACCTGACATAAAGGGAAATGCATAATGATCCTCCAGCTGTTACTGTTTTAGGGAAGGGACCTATATATAGACACACAACAACAATAAATTGAGAAACTAACTGGGGAGGGCTGAATGTTTGGGGCGCTCAAGGTATCATCATGCATTATAATATCCTAACAACCTGACATAAAGGGAAATGCATAATGATCCTCCAGCTGTTACTGTTTTAGGGAAGGGACCTATATATAGCGACACAAGAACAATAAATTGAGAAACTAACTGGGGAGGGCTGAATGTTTGGGGCGCTCAAGTTATCATCATGCATTATAATATCCTAACAACCTGACTTAAAGGGAAATGCATAATGATCCTCCAGCTGTTACTGTTTTAGGGAAGGGACCTATATATAGCGACACAACAGCAATAAATTGAGAAACTAACTGGGGAGGGCTGAATGTTTGGGGCGCTCAAGGTATCATCATGCATTATAATATCCGAACAAACTGACATAAAGGGAAATGCATAATGATCCTCCAGCTGGTACTGTTTTAGGGAAGGGACCTATATATAGCGACACAACAACAATAAATTGAGAAACTAACTGGGGAGGGCTGAATGTTTGGGGCGCTCAAGGTATCATCATGCATTATAATATCCTAACAACCTGACATAAAGGGAAATGCATAATGATCCTTCAGCTGTTACTGTTTTAATGAAGGGACCTATATATAGCGACACAACAACAATAAATTGAGAAACTAACTGGGGAGGGCTGAATGTTTGGGACGCTCAAGGTATCATCATGCATTATAATATCCTAACAACCTGACATAAAGGGAAATGCATAATGATCCTTCAGCTGTTACTGTTTTAATGAAGGGACCTATATATAGCGACACAACAACAATAAATTGAGAAACTAACTGGGGAGGGCTGAATGTTTGGGGCGCTCAAGGTATCATCATGCATTATAATATCCTAACAACCTGACATAAAGGGAAATGCATAATGATCCTCCAGCTCTTACTCTTTTAGGGCAGGGACCTATATATAGCGACACAACAACAATAAAATGAGAAACTAACTAGGGAGGGCTGAATGTTTGGGGCGCTCAAGGTATCATCATGCATTATAATATCCTAACAACCTGACACAAAAAGGGAAATGCATAATGATCCTCCAGCTGTTACTGTTTTAGGGAAGGGACCTATATATAGCGACACAACAACAATAAATTGAGAAACTAACTGGGGAGGGCTGAATGTTTGGGGCGCTCAAGGTATCATCATGCATTATAATATCCTAACAACCAGACGTAAAGGGAAGTGCATAACGATCCTCCAGCTGTTACTGTTTTAGGGAAGGGACCTATATATAACGACACAACAACAATAAATTGAGAATCTAACAGGGGAGGGCTGAATGTTGGGGACGCTCAAGGTATCATCATGCATTATAATATCCGAACAACCTGACGTAAAGGGAAGTGCATATTGATCCTCCAGCTCTTACTGTTTTAGGGCAGCGACCTATATATAGCGACACAACAACAATAAAATGAGAAACTAACTGGGGAGGGCTGAATGTTTTGGCGCTCAAGGTATCATCATGCAATATAATATCCTAACAACCTGACACAAAAAGGGAAATGCATAATGATCCTCCAGCTGTTACTGTTTTAGGGAAGGGACCTATATATAGCGACACAACAACAATAAATTGAGAAACTAACTGGGGAGGGCTGAATGTTTGTGGCGCTCAAGGTATCATCATGCATTATAATATCCTAACAACCTGACACAAAGGGAAATGCATAATGATCCTTCAGCTGTTACTGTTTTAATGAAGGGACCTATATATAGCGACACAACAACAATAAATTGAGAAACTAACTGGGGAGGGCTGAATGTTTGGGACGCTCAAGGTATCATCATGCATTATAATATCCTAACAACCTGACATAAAGGGAAATGCATTATGATCCTTCAGCTGTTACTGTTTTAATGAAGGGACCTATATATAGCGACACAACAACAATAAATTGAGAAACTAACTACGGAGGGCTGAATGTTTGGGGCGCTCAAGGTATCATCATGCATTATAATATCCTAACAACCTGACATAAAGGGAAATGCATAATGATCCTCCAGCTGTTACTGTTTTAGGGAAGGGACCTATATATAGACACACAACAACAATAAATTGAGAAACTAACTGGGGAGGGCTGAATGTTTGGGGCGCTCAAGGTATCATCATGCATTATAATATCCTAACAACCTGACATAAAGGGAAATGCATAATGATCCTCCAGCTGTTACTGTTTTAGGGAAGGGACCTATATATAGCGACACAAGAACAATAAATTGAGAAACTAACTGGGGAGGGCTGAATGTTTGGGGCGCTCAAGTTATCATCATGCATTATAATATCCTAACAACCTGACTTAAAGGGAAATGCATAATGATCCTCCAGCTGTTACTGTTTTAGGGAAGGGACCTATATATAGCGACACAACAGCAATAAATTGAGAAACTAACTGGGGAGGGCTGAATGTTTGGGGCGCTCAAGGTATCATCATGCATTATAATATCCGAACAAACTGACATAAAGGGAAATGCATAATGATCCTCCAGCTGGTACTGTTTTAGGGAAGGGACCTATATATAGCGACACAACAACAATAAATTGAGAAACTAACTGGGGAGGGATGAATGTTTGGGGCGCTCAAGGTATCATCATGCATTATAATATCCTAACAACCTGACATAAAGGGAAATGCATAATGATCCTTCAGCTGTTACTGTTTTAATGAAGGGACCTATATATAGCGACACAACAACAATAAATTGAGAAACTAACTGGGGAGGGCTGAATGTTTGGGACGCTCAAGGTATCATCATGCATTATAATATCCTAACAACCTGACATAAAGGGAAATGCATAATGATCCTTCAGCTGTTACTGTTTTAATGAAGGGACCTATATATAGCGACACAACAACAATAAATTGAGAAACTAACTGGGGAGGGCTGAATGTTTGGGGCGCTCAAGGTATCATCATGCATTATAATATCCTAACAACCTGACATAAAGGGAAATGCATAATGATCCTCCAGCTCTTACTCTTTTAGGGCAGGGACCTATATATAGCGACACAACAACAATAAAATGAGAAACTAACTAGGGAGGGCTGAATGTTTGGGGCGCTCAAGGTATCATCATGCATTATAATATCCTAACAACCTGACACAAAAAGGGAAATGCATAATGATCCTCCAGCTGTTACTGTTTTAGGGAAGGGACCTATATATAGCGACACAACAACAATAAATTGAGAAACTAACTGGGGAGGGCTGAATGTTTGGGGCGCTCAAGGTATCATCATGCATTATAATATCCTAACAACCAGACGTAAAGGGAAGTGCATAACGATCCTCCAGCTGTTACTGTTTTAGGGAAGGGACCTATATATAGCGACACAACAGCAATAAATTGAGAAACTAACTGGGGAGGGCTGAATGTTTGGGGCGCTCAAGGTATCATCATGCATTATAATATCCTAACAACCTGACATAAAGGGAAATGCATAATGATCCTCCAGCTGTTACTGTTTTAGGGAAGGGACCTATATATAGCGACACAAGAACAATAAATTGAGAAACTAACTGGGGAGGGCTGAATGTTTGGGGCGCTCAAGGTATCATCATGCATTATAATATCCGAACAAACTGACATAAAGGGAAATGCATAATGATCCTCCAGCTGTTACTGTTTTAAGGAAGGGACCTATATATAGCCACACAACAACAATAAATTGAGAAACTAACTGGGGAGGACTGAATGTTGGGGCGCTCAAGTTATCATCATGCATTATAATATCCTAACAACCTGACTTAAAGGGAAATGCATAATGATCCTCCAGCTGTTACTGTTTTAGGGAAGGGACCTATATATAGCGACACAACAGCAATAAATTGAGAAACTAACTGGGGAGGGCTGAATGTTTGGGGCGCTCAAGGTATCATCATGCATTATAATATCCGAACAAACTGACATAAAGGGAAATGCATAATGATCCTCCAGCTGGTACTGTTTTGGGGAAGGGACCTATATATAGCGACACAACAACAATATATTGAGAAACTAACTGGGGAGGGCTGAATGTTTGGGGCGCTCAAGGTATCATCATGCATTATAATATACTAACAACCTGACATAAAGGGAAATGCATAATGATCCTCCAGCTGTTACTGTTTTAGGGAAGGGACCTATATATAGCGACACAACAACAATAAATTGAGAAACTAACTGGGGAGGGCTGAATGTTTGGGGCGCTCAAGGTATCATCATGCATTATAATATCCTAACAACCTGACATAAAGGGAAATGCATAATGATCCTTCAGCTGTTACTGTTTTAATGAAGGGACCTATATATAGCGACACAACAACAATAAATTGAGAAACTAACTGGGGAGGGCTGAATGTTTGGGACGCTCAAGGTATCATCATGCATTATAATATCCTAACAACCTGACATAAAGGGAAATGCATAATGATCCTTCAGCTGTTACTGTTTTAATGAAGGGACCTATATATAGCGACACAACAGCAATAAATTGAGAAACTAACTGGGGAGGGCTGAATGTTTGGAGCGCTCAAGGTATCATCATGCATTATAATATCCGAACAAACTGACATAAAGGGAAATGCATAATGATTCTCCAGCTGGTACTGTTTTGGGGAAGGGGCCTATATATAGCGACACAACAACAATAAATTGAGAAACTAACTGGGGAGGGCTGAATGTTTGGGGCGCTCATGGTATCATCATGCATTATAATATCCTAACAACCTGACATAAAGGGATATGCATAATGATCCTCCAGCTGTTACTGTTTTAGGGAAGGGACCTATATATAGCCACACAACAACAATAAATTGAGAAACTGACTGGGGAGGGCTGAATGTTTGGGGCGCTCAAGGTATCATCATGCATTATAATATCCTAACAACCTGACATAAAGGGAAATGCATAATGATCCTCCAGCTGTTACTGTTTTAGGGAAGGGACCTATATATAGCGACACAACAACAATAAATTGAGAAACTAACTGGGGAGGGCTGAATGTTTGGGGCGCTCAAGGTATCATCATGCATTATAATATCCTAACATCCTGACCTAAAGGGAAATGCATAATGATCCTCCAGCTGTTACTGTTTTAGGGAAGGGACCTATATATAGCGACACAACAACAATAAATTGAGAAACTATCTGGGGAGGGCTGAACGTTTGGGGCGCTCAAGTTATCAACATGCATTATAATATCCGAACAAACTACATAAAGGGAAATGCATATTGATCCTCCAGCTCTTACTCTTTTAGGGCAGGGACCTATATATAGCGACACAACAACAATAAAATGAGAAACTAACTAGGGAGGGCTGAATGTTTGGGGCGCTCAAGGTATCATCATGCATTATAATATCCTAACAACCTGACATAAAGGGAAATGCATAATGATCCTCCAGCTGTTACATTTTTAGGGAAGGGACCTATATATAGCGACACAACAGCAATAAATTGAGAAAATAACTGTAGAGGGCTGAATGTTTGGGGCGCTCAAGGTATCATCATGCATTATAATATCCGAACAAACTGACATAAAGGGAAATGCATAATGATCCTCCAGCTGGTACTGTTTTGGGGAAGGGACCTATATATAGCGACACAACAACAATAAATTGAGAAACTAACTGGGGAGGGCTGAATGTTTGGGGGCGCTCAAGGTATCATCATGCATTATAATATACTAACAACCTGACATAAAGGGAAATGCATAATTATCCTCCAGCTGTTACTGTTTTAGGGAAGGGACCTATATATAGCGACACAACAACAATAAATTGAGAAACTAACTAGGGAGGGCTGAATGTTTGGGGCGCTCAAGGTATCATCATGCATTATAATATCCTAACAACCTGACATAAAGTGAAATGCATAATGATCCTTCAGCTGTTACTGTTTTAATGAAGGGACCTATATATAGCGACACAACAACAATAAATTGAGAAAATAACTGGGGAGGGCTGAATGTTTGGGACGCTCAAGTTATCATCATGCATTATAATATCCTAACAACCTGACATAAAGGGAAATGCATAATGATCCTTCAGCTGTAACTGTTTTAATGAAGGGACCTATATATAGCGACACAACAACAATAAATTGAGAAACTAACTACGGAGGGCTGAATGTTTGGGGCGCTCAAGGTATCATCATGCATTATAATATCCTAACAACCTGACATAAAGGGAAATACATAATGATCCTCCAGCTGTTACTGTTTTAGGGATGGGACCTATATATAGACACACAACAACAATAAATTGAGAAACTAACTGGGGAGGGCTGAATGTTTGGGGCGCTCAAGGTATCATCATGCATTATAATATCCTAACAACCTGACATAAAGGGAAATGCATAATGATCCTCCTGCTGTTACATTTTTAGGGAAGGGACCTATATATAGCGACACAACAGCAATAAATTGAGAAAATAACTGGGGAGGGCTGAATGTTTGGGGCGCTCAAGGTATCATCATGCATTATAATATCCGAACAAACTGACATAAAGGGAAATGCATAATGATCCTCCAGCTGGTACTGTTTTGGGGAAGGGACCTATATATAGCGACACAACAACAATAAATTGAGAAACTAACTGGGGAGGGCTGAATGTTTGGGGGCGCTCAAGGTATCATCATGCATTATAATATACTAACAACCTGACATAAAGGGAAATGCATAATGATCCTCCAGCTGTTACTGTTTTAGGGAAGGGACCTATATATAGCGACACAACAACAATAAATTGAGAAACTAACTAGGGAGGGCTGAATGTTTGGGGCGCTCAAGGTATCATCATGCATTATAATATCCTAACAACCTGACATAAAGTGAAATGCATAATGATCCTTCAGCTGTTACTGTTTTAATGAAGGGACCTATATATAGCGACACAACAACAATAAATTGAGAAAATAACTGGGGAGGGCTGAATGTTTGGGACGCTCAAGTTATCATCATGCATTATAATATCCTAACAACCTGACATAAAGGGAAATGCATAATGATCCTTCAGCTGTAACTGTTTTAATGAAGGGACCTATATATAGCGACACAACAACAATAAATTGAGAAACTAACTACGGAGGGCTGAATGTTTGGGGCGCTCAAGGTATCATCATGCATTATAATATCCTAACAACCTGACATAAAGGGAAATACATAATGATCCTCCAGCTGTTACTGTTTTAGGGATGGGACCTATATATAGACACACAACAACAATAAATTGAGAAACTAACTGGGGAGGGCTGAATGTTTGGGGCGCTCAAGGTATCATCATGCATTATAATATCCTAACAACCTGACATAAAGGGAAATGCATAATGATCCTCCAGCTGTTACTGTTTTAGGGAAGGGACCTATATATAGCGACACAACAACAATAAATTGAGAAACTAACTGGGGAGGGCTGAATGTTTGGGGCGCTCAAGTTATCATCATGCATTATAATATCCTAACAACCTGACTTAAAGGGAAATGCATAATGATCCTCCAGCTGTTACTGTTTTAGGGAAGGGACCTATATATAGCGACACAACAGCAATAAATTGAGAAACTAACTGGGGAGGGCTGAATGTTTGGAGCGCTCAAGGTATCATCATGCATTATAATATCCGAACAAACTGACATAAAGGGAAATGCATAATGATTCTCCAGCTGGTACTGTTTTGGGGAAGGGGCCTATATATAGCGACACAACAACAATAAATTGAGAAACTAACTGGGGAGGGCTGAATGTTTGGGGCGCTCATGGTATCATCATGCATTATAATATCCTAACAACCTGACATAAAGGGATATGCATAATGATCCTCCAGCTGTTACTGTTTTAGGGAAGGGACCTATATATAGCCACACAACAACAATAAATTGAGAAACTGACTGGGGAGGGCTGAATGTTTGGGGCGCTCAAGGTATCATCATGCATTATAATATCCTAACAACCTGACATAAAGGGAAATGCATAATGATCCTCCAGCTGTTACTGTTTTAGGGAAGGGACCTATATATAGCGACACAACAACAATAAATTGAGAAACTAACTGGGGAGGGCTGAATGTTTGGGGCGCTCAAGGTATCATCATGCATTATAATATCCTAACATCCTGACCTAAAGGGAAATGCATAATGATCCTCCAGCTGTTACTGTTTTAGGGAAGGGACCTATATATAGCGACACAACAACAATAAATTGAGAAACTATCTGGGGAGGGCTGAACGTTTGGGGCGCTCAAGTTATCATCATGCATTATAATATCCGAACAAACTACATAAAGGGAAATGCATATTGATCCTCCACCTCTTACTCTTTTAGGGCAGGGACCTATATATAGCGACACAACAACAATAAAATGAGAAACTAACTAGGGAGGGCTGAATGTTTGGGGCGCTCAAGGTATCATCATGCATTATAATATCCTAACAACCTGACATAAAGGGAAATGCATAATGATCCTCCAGCTGTTACATTTTTAGGGAAGGGACCTATATATAGCGACACAACAGCAATAAATTGAGAAAATAACTGGGGAGGGCTGAATGTTTGGGGCGCTCAAGGTATCATCATGCATTATAATATCCGAACAAACTGACATAAAGGGAAATGCATAATGATCCTCCAGCTGGTACTGTTTTGGGGAAGGGACCTATATATAGCGACACAACAACAATAAATTGAGAAACTAACTGGGGAGGGCTGAATGTTTGGGGGCGCTCAAGGTATCATCATGCATTATAATATACTAACAACCTGACATAAAGGGAAATGCATAATGATCCTCCAGCTGTTACTGTTTTAGGGAAGGGACCTATATATAGCGACACAACAACAATAAATTGAGAAACTAACTAGGAGGGCTGAATGTTTGGGGGGCTCAAGGTATCATCATGCATTATAATATCCTAACAACCTGACATAAAGTGAAATGCATAATGATCCTTCAGCTGTTACTGTTTTAATGAAGGGACCTATATATAGCGACACAACAACAATAAATTGAGAAAATAACTGGGGAGGGCTGAATGTTTGGGACGCTCAAGTTATCATCATGCATTATAATATCCTAACAACCTGACATAAAGGGAAATGCATAATGATCCTTCAGCTGTAACTGTTTTAATGAAGGGACCTATATATAGCGACACAACAACAATAAATTGAGAAACTAACTACGGAGGGCTGAATGTTTGGGGCGCTCAAGGTATCATCATGCATTATAATATCCTAACAACCTGACATAAAGGGAAATACATAATGATCATCCAGCTGTTACTGTTTTAGGGATGGGACCTATATATAGACACACAACAACAATAAATTGAGAAACTAACTGGGGAGGGCTGAATGTTTGGGGCGCTCAAGGTATCATCATGCATTATAATATCCTAACAACCTGACATAAAGGGAAATGCATAATGATCCTCCAGCTGTTACTGTTTTAGGGAAGGGACCTATATATAGCGACACAACAACAATAAATTGAGAAACTAACTGGGGAGGGCTCAATGTTTGGGGCGCTCAAGTTATCATCATGCATTATAATATCCTAACAACCTGACTTAAAGGGAAATGCATAATGATCCTCCAGCTGTTACTGTTTTAGGGAAGGGACCTATATATAGCGACACAACAGCAATAAATTGAGAAACTAACTGGGGAGGGCTGAATGTTTGGGGCGCTCAAGGTATCATCATGCATTATAATATCCGAACAAACTGACATAAAAGGAAATGCATAATGATCCTCCAGCTGGTACTGTTTTGGGGAAGGGACCTATATATAGCGACACAACAACAATAAATTGAGAAACTAACTGGGGAGGGCTGAATGTTTGGGGGCGCTCAAGGTATCATCATGCATTATAATATACTAACAACCTGACATAAAGGGAAATGCATAATGATCCTCCAGCTGTTACTGTTTTAGGGAAGGGACCTATATAGTGTGGCAAACAACAATAAATTTAGAAACTACCTGGGGAGGGCTGAATGTTTGGGACGCTTAAGGTATCATCATGCATTATAATATCCTAACAACCTGACGTAAAGGGAAGTGCATAACGATCCTCCAGCTGTTACTGTTTTAGGGAAGGGACCTATATATAACGACACAACAACAATAAATTGAGAAACTAACAGGGGAGGGCTGAATGTTGGGGACGCTCAAGGTATCATCATGCATTATAATATCCGAACAACCTGACGTAAAGGGAAGTGCATCATGATCCTCCAGGTCTTACTGTTTTAGGGCAGGGACCTATATATAGCGACACAACAACAATAAATTGAGAAACTAACTGGGGAGGGCTGAATGTTTGGGTCGCTCAAGGTATCATCATGCATTATAATATCCTAACAACCTGACATAAAGGGAAATGCATAATCATCCTCCAGCTGTTACTGTTTTAGGGAAGGGACCTATACATAGCCACACAACAACAATAAATTGAGAAACTGACTGGGGAGGGCTGAATGTTTGGGGCGCTCAAGGTATCATCATGCATTATAATATCCTAACAACCTGACATAAAGGGAAATGCATAATGATCCTCCAGCTGTTACTGTTTTAGGGAAGGGACCTATATATAGCGACACAACAACAATAAATTGAGAAACTAACTGGGGAGGGCTGAATGTTTGGGGCGATCAAGGTATCATCATGCATTATAATATCCTAACAACCTGACATAAAGGGAAATGCATAATGATCCTCCAGCTGTTACTGTTTTAGGGAAGGGACCTATATATAGCGACACAACAACAATAAATTGAGAAACTAACTAGGGAGGGCTGAATGTTTGGGGCGCTCAAGTTATCATCATGCATTATAATATCCAAACAAACTGACATAAAGGGAAATGCATAATGATCCTCCAGCTGTTACTGTTTTGGGGAAGGGACCTATATATAGCGACACAACAACAATAAATTGAGAAACTAACTGGGGAGGGCTGAATGTTTGGGGCGCTCAATTTATCATCATGCATTATAATATACTAACAACCTGACATAAAGGGAAATGCATAATGATCCTCCAGCTGTTACTGTTTTGGGGAAGGGACCTATATATAGCGACACAACAACAATAAATTGAGAAACTAACTGGGGATGGCTGAATGTTTGGGGCGCTCAATTTATCATCATGCATTATAATATACTAACAACCTGACATAAAGGGAAATGCATAATGATCCTCCAGCTGTTACTGTTTTAGGGAAGGGACCGATATATAGCGACAGAACAACAATAAATTGAGAAACTAACTGGGGAGGGCTGAATGTTTGGGGCGCTCAAGGTATCATCATGCATTATAATATCCGAACAAACTGACATAAAGGGAAATGCATAATGATCCTCCAGCTGTTACTGTTTTAAGGAAGGGACCTATATATAGCCACACAACAACAATAAATTGAGAAACTAACTGGGGAGGGCTGAATGTTTGGGGCGCTCAAGGTATCATCATGCATTATAATATTCTAACAACCTGACATAAAGGGAAATGCATAATGATCCTCCAGCTGTTACTGTTTTAGGGAAGGGACCTATATATAGCGACACAACAACAATAAATTGAGAAACTAACTGGGGAGGGCTGAATGTTTGGGGCGCTCAAGGTATCATCATGCATTATAATATCCTAACAACCTGACATAAAGGGAAATGCATAATGATCCTCCAGCTGTTACTGTTTTAGGGAAGGGACCTATATATAGCGACACAACAACAATAAATTGAGAAACTAACTAGGGAGGGCTGAATGTTTGGGGCGCTCAAGTTATCATCATGCATTATAATATCCAAACAAACTGACATAAAGGGAAATGCATAATGATCCTCCAGCTGTTACTGTTTTGGGGAAGGGACCTATATGTAGCGACACAACAACAATAAATTGAGAAACTAACTGGGGATGGCTGAATGTTTGGGGCGCTCAATTTATCATCATGCATTATAATATACTAACAACCTGACATAAAGGGAAATGCATAATGATCCTCCAGCTGTTACTGTTTTAGGGAAGGGACCGATATATAGCGACAGAACAACAATAAATTGAGAAACTAACTGGGGAGGGCTGAATGTTTGGGGCGCTCAAGGTATCATCATGCATTATAATATCCGAACAAACTGACATAAAGGGAAATGCATAATGATCCTCCAGCTGTTACTGTTTTAAGGAAGGGACCTATATATAGCCACACAACAACAATAAATTGAGAAACTAACTGGGGAGGGCTGAATGTTTGGGGCGCTCAAGGTATCATCATGCATTATAATATCCTACCAACCTGACATAAAGGGAAATGCATAATGATCCTCCAGCTGTTACTGTTTTAGGGAAGGGACCTATATATAGCGACACAACAACAATAAATTGAGAAACTAACTGGGGAGGGCTGATTATTTGGGGCGCTCAAGGTATCATGATGCATTATAATATCCTACCAACCTGACATAAAGGGAAATGCATAATGATCCTCCAGCTGTTACTGTTTTGGGGAAGGGACCTATATATAGCGACACAACAACAATAAATTGAGAAACTAACTGGGGAGGGCTGAATGTTTGGGGCGCTCAAGGTATCATCATGCATTATAATATACTAACAACCTGACATAAAGGGAAATGCATAATGATCCTCCAGCTGTTACTGTTTTAGGGAAGGGACCTATATATAGCGACACAACAACAATAAATTGAGAAACTAACTGGGGAGGGCTGAATGTTTGGGGCGCTCAAGGTATCATCATGCATTATAATATACTAACAACCTGACATAAAGGGAAATGCATAATGATCCTCCAGCTGTTACTGTTTTAAGGAAGGGACCTATATATAGCCACACTACAACAATAAATTGAGAAACTAACTGGGGAGGGCTAAATGTTTGGGGCGCTCAAGGTATCATCATGCATTATAATATTCTAACAACCTGACATAAAGGGAAATGCATAATGATCCTCCAGCTGTTACTGTTTTAGGGAAGGGACCTATATATAGCGACACAACAACAATAAATTGAGAAACTAACTAGGGAGGGCTGAATGTTTGGGGCGCTCAAGGTATCATCATGCATTATAATATCCTAACAACCTGACATAAAGTGAAATGCATAATGATCCTTCAGCTGTTACTGTTTTAATGAAGGGACCTATATATAGCGACACAACAACAATAAATTGAGAAAATAACTGGGGAGGGCTGAATGTTTGGGACGCTCAAGTTATCATCATGCATTATAATATCCTAACAACCTGACATAAAGGGAAATGCATAATGATCCTTCAGCTGTAACTGTTTTAATGAAGGGACCTATATATAGCGACACAACAACAATAAATTGAGAAACTAACTACGGAGGGCTGAATGTTTGGGGCGCTCAAGGTATCATCATGCATTATAATATCCTAACAACCTGACATAAAGTGAAATGCATAATGATCCTTCAGCTGTTACTGTTTTAATGAAGGGACCTATATATAGCGACACAACAACAATAAATTGAGAAAATAACTGGGGAGGGCTGAATGTTTGGGACGCTCAAGTTATCATCATGCATTATAATATCCTAACAACCTGACATAAAGAGAAATGCATAATGATCCTTCAGCTGTAACTGTTTTAATGAAGGGACCTATATATAGCGACACAACAACAATAAATTGAGAAACTAACTACGGAGGGCTGAATGTTTGGGGCGCTCAAGGTATCATCATGCATTATAATATCCTAACAACCTGACATAAAGGGAAATACATAATGATCCTCCAGCTGTTACTGTTTTAGGGATGGGACCTATATATAGACACACAACAACAATAAATTGAGAAACTAACTGGGGAGGGCTGAATGTTTGGGGCGCTCAAGGTATCATCATGCATTATAATATACTAACAACCTGACATAAAGGGAAATGCATAATGATCCTCCAGCTGTTACTGTTTTAGGGAAGGGACCTATATATAGCGACACAACAACAATAAATTGAGAAACTAACTGGGGAGGGCTGAATGTTTGGGGCGCTCAAGTTATCATCATGCATTATAATATCCTAACAACCTGACTTAAAGGGAAATGCATAATGATCCTCCAGCTGTTACTGTTTTAGGGAAGGGACCTATATATAGCGACACAACAGCAATAAATTGAGAAACTAACTGGGGAGGGCTGAATGTTTGGGGCGCTCAAGGTATCATCATGCATTATAATATCCGAACAAACTGACATAAAGGGAAATGCATAATGATCCTCCAGCTGGTACTGTTTTGGGGAAGGGACCTATATATAGCGACACAACAACAATAAATTGAGAAACTAACTGGGGAGGGCTGAATGTTTGGGGGCGCTCAAGGTATCATCATGCATTATAATATACTAACAACCTGACATAAAGGGAAATGCATAATGATCCTCCAGCTGTTACTGTTTTAGGGAAGGGACCTATATAGTGTGGCAAACAACAATAAATTTAGAAACTACCTGGGGAGGGCTGAATGTTTGGGACGCTTAAGGTATCATCATGCATTATAATATCCTAACAACCTGACGTAAAGGGAAGTGCATAACGATCCTCCAGCTGTTACTGTTTTAGGGAAGGGACCTATATATAACGACACAACAACAATAAATTGAGAAACTAACAGGGGAGGGCTGAATGTTGGGGACGCTCAAGGTATCATCATGCATTATAATATCCGAACAACCTGACGTAAAGGGAAGTGCATCATGATCCTCCAGCTCTTACTGTTTTAGGGCAGGGACCTATATATAGCGACACAACAACAATAAATTGAGAAACTAACTGGGGAGGGCTGTATGTTTGGGTCGCTCAAGGTATCATCATGCATTATAATATCCTAACAACCTGACATAAAGGGAAATGCATAATCATCCTCCAGCTGTTACTGTTTTAGGGAAGGGACCTATACATAGCCACACAACAACAATAAATTGAGAAACTGACTGGGGAGGGCTGAATGTTTGGGGCGCTCAAGGTATCATCATGCATTATAATATCCTAACAACCTGACATAAAGGGAAATGCATAATGATCCTCCAGCTGTTACTGTTTTAGGGAAGGGACCTATATATAGCGACACAACAACAATAAATTGAGAAACTAACTGGGGAGGGCTGAATGTTTGGGGCGCTCAAGGTATCATCATGCATTATAATATCCTAACAACCTGACATAAAGGGAAATGCATAATGATCCTCCAGCTGTTACTGTTTTAGGGAAGGGACCTATATATAGCGACACAACAACAATAAATTGAGAAACTAACTAGGGAGGGCTGAATGTTTGGGGCGCTCAAGGTATCATCATGCATTATAATATCCGAACAAACTGACATAAAGGGAAATGCATAATGATCCTCCAGCTGTTACTGTTTTAAGGAAGGGACCTATATATAGCCACACAACAACAATAAATTGAGAAACTAACTGGGGAGGGCTGAATGTTTGGGGCGCTCAAGGTATCATCATGCATTATAATATTCTAACAACCTGACATAAAGGGAAATGCATAATGATCCTCCAGCTGTTACTGTTTTAGGGAAGGGACCTATATATAGCGACACAACAACAATAAATTGAGAAACTAACTGGGGAGGGCTGAATGTTTGGGGCGCTCAAGGTATCATCATGCATTATAATATCCTAACAACCTGACATAAAGGGAAATGCATAATGATCCTCCAGCTGTTACTGTTTTAGGGAAGGGACCTATATATAGCGACACAACAACAATAAATTGAGAAACTAACTAGGGAGGGCTGAATGTTTGGGGCGCTCAAGTTATCATCATGCATTATAATATCCAAACAAACTGACATAAAGGGAAATGCATAATGATCCTCCAGCTGTTACTGTTTTGGGGAAGGGACCTATATATAGCGACACAACAACAATAAATTGAGAAACTAACTGGGGATGGCTGAATGTTTGGGGCGCTCAATTTATCATCATGCATTATAATATACTAACAACCTGACATAAAGGGAAATGCATAATGATCCTCCAGCTGTTACTGTTTTAGGGAAGGGACCGATATATAGCGACAGAACAACAATAAATTGAGAAACTAACTGGGAAGGGCTGAATGTTTGGGGCGCTCAAGGTATCATCATGCATTATAATATCCGAACAAACTGACATAAAGGGAAATGCATAATGATCCTCCAGCTGTTACTGTTTTAAGGAAGGGACCTATATATAGCCACACAACAACAATAAATTGAGAAACTAACTGGGGAGGGCTGAATGTTTGGGGCGCTCAAGGTATCATCATGCATTATAATATCCAAACAAACTGACATAAAGGGAAATGCATAATGATCCTCCAGCTGTTACTGTTTTGGGGAAGGGACCTATATATAGCGACACAACAACAATAAATTGAGAAACTAACTGGGGATGGCTGAATGTTTGGGGCGCTCAATTTATCATCATGCATTATAATATACTAACAACCTGACATAAAGGGAAATGCATAATGATCCTCCAGCTGTTACTGTTTTAGGGAAGGGACCGATATATAGCGACAGAACAACAATAAATTGAGAAACTAACTGGGGAGGGCTGAATGTTTGGGGCGCTCAAGGTATCATCATGCATTATAATATCCTAACAACCTGACATAAAGGGAAATGCATAATGATCCTCCAGCTGTTACTGTTTTAGGGAAGGGACCGATATATAGCGACACAACAGCAATAAATTGAGAAACTAACTGGGGAGGGCTGAATGTTTGGGGCGCTCAAGGTATCATCATGCATTATAATATCCGAACAAACTGACATAAAGGGAAATGCATAATGATCCTCCAGCTGTTACTGTTTTAAGGAAGGGACCTATATATAGCCACACAACAACAATAAATTGAGAAACTAACTGGGGAGGGCTGAATGTTTGGGGCGCTCAAGGTATCATCATGCATTATAATATTCTAACAACCTGACATAAAGGGAAATGCATAATGATCCTCCAGCTGTTACTGTTTTAGGGAAGGGACCTATATATAGCGACACAACAACAATAAATTGAGAAACTAACTGGGGAGGGCTGAATGTTTGGGGCGCTCAAGGTATCATCATGCATTATAATATCCTAACAACCTGACATAAAGGGAAATGCATAATGATCCTCCAGCTGTTACTGTTTTAGGGAAGGGACCTATATATAGCGACACAACAACAATAAATTGAGAAACTAACTAGGTAGGGCTGAATGTTTGGGGCGCTCAAGTTATCATCATGCATTATAATATCCAAACAAACTGACATAAAGGGAAATGCATAATGATCCTCCAGCTGTTACTGTTTTGGGGAAGGGACCTATATATAGCGACACAACAACAATAAATTGAGAAACTAACTGGGGATGGCTGAATGTTTGGGGCGCTCAATTTATCATCATGCATTATAATATACTAACAACCTGACATAAAGGGAAATGCATAATGATCCTCCAGCTGTTACTGTTTTAGGGAAGGGACCGATATATAGCGACAGAACAACAATAAATTGAGAAACTAACTGGGGAGGGCTGAATGTTTGGGGCGCTCAAGGTATCATCATGCATTATAATATCCGAACAAACTGACATAAAGGGAAATGCATAATGATCCTCCAGCTGTTACTGTTTTAAGGAAGGGACCTATATATAGCCACACAACAACAATAAATTGAGAAACTAACTGGGGAGGGCTGAATGTTTGGGGCGCTCAAGGTATCATCATGCATTATAATATCCTACCAACCTGACATAAAGGGAAATGCATAATGATCCTCCAGCTGTTACTGTTTTAGGGAAGGGACCTATATATAGCGACACAACAACAATAAATTGAGAAACTAACTGGGGAGGGCTGAATATTTGGGGCGCTCAAGGTAACATGATGCATTATAATATCCTACCAACCTGACATAAAGGGAAATGCATAATGATCCTCCAGCTGTTACTGTTTTGGGGAAGGGACCTATATATAGCGACACAACAACAATAAATTGAGAAACTAACTGGGGAGGGCTGAATGTTTGGGGCGCTCAAGGTATCATCATGCATTATAATATACTAACAACCTGACATAAAGGGAAATGCATAATGATCCTCCAGCTGTTACTGTTTTAAGGAAGGGACCTATATATAGCGACACAACAACAATAAATTGAGAAACTAACTGGGGAGGGCTGAATGTTTGGGGCGCTCAAGGTATCATCATGCATTATAATATACTAACAACCTGACATAAAGGGAAATGCATAATGATCCTCCAGCTGTTACTGTTTTAAGGAAGGGACCTATATATAGCCACACTACAACAATAAATTGAGAAACTAACTGGGGAGGGCTAAATGTTTGGGGCGCTCAAGGTATCATCATGCATTATAATATTCTAACAACCTGACATAAAGGGAAATGCATAATGATCCTCCAGCTGTTACTGTTTTAGGGAAGGGACCTATATATAGCGACACAACAACAATAAATTGAGAAACTAACTAGGGAGGGCTGAATGTTTGGGGCGCTCAAGGTATCATCATGCATTATAATATCCTAACAACCTGACATAAAGTGAAATGCATAATGATCCTTCAGCTGTTACTGTTTTAATGAAGGGACCTATATATAGCGACACAACAACAATAAATTGAGAAAATAACTGGGGAGGGCTGAACGTTTGGGACGCTCAAGTTATCATCATGCATTATAATATCCTAACAACCTGACATAAAGGGAAATGCATAATGATCCTTCAGCTGTAACTGTTTTAATGAAGGGGCCTATATATAGCGACACAACAACAATAAATTGAGAAACTAACTACGGAGGGCTGAATGTTTGGGGCGCTCAAGGTATCATCATGCATTATAATATCCTAACAACCTGACATAAAGTGAAATGCATAATGATCCTTCAGCTGTTACTGTTTTAATGAAGGGACCTATATATAGCGACACAACAACAATAAATTGAGAAAATAACTGGGGAGGGCTGAATGTTTGGGACGCTCAAGTTATCATCATGCATTATAATATCCTAACAACCTGACATAAAGGGAAATGCATAATGATCCTTCAGCTGTAACTGTTTTAATGAAGGGACCTATATATAGCGACACAACAACAATAAATTGAGAAACTAACTACGGAGGGCTGAATGTTTGGGGCGCTCAAGGTATCATCATGCATTATAATATCCTAACAACCTGACATAAAGGGAAATACATAATGATCCTCCAGCTGTTACTGTTTTAGGGATGGGACCTATATATAGACACACAACAACAATAAATTGAGAAACTAACTGGGGAGGGCTGAATGTTTGGGGCGCTCAAGGTATCATCATGCATTATAATATCCTAACAACCTGACATAAAGGGAAATGCATAATGATCCTCCAGCTGTTACTGTTTTAGGGAAGGGACCTATATATAGCGACACAACAACAATAAATTGAGAAACTAACTGGGGAGGGCTGAATGTTTGGGGCGCTCAAGTTATCATCATGCATTATAATATCCTAACAACCTGACATAAAGGGAAATGCATAATGATCCTCCAGCTGGTACTGTTTTGGGGAAGGGACCTATATATAGCGACACAACAACAATAAATTGAGAAACTAACTGGGGAGGGCTGAATGTTTGGGGGCGCTCAAGGTATCATCATGCATTATAATATACTAACAACCTGACATAAAGGGAAATGCATAATGATCCTCCAGCTGTTACTGTTTTAGGGAAGGGACCTATATAGTGTGGCAAACAACAATAAATTTAGAAACTACCTGGGGAGGGCTGAATGTTTGGGACGCTTAAGGTATCATCATGCATTATAATATCCTAACAACCTGACGTAAAGGGAAGTGCATAATGATCCTCCAGCTGTTACTGTTTTAGGGAAGGGACCTATATATAACGACACAACAACAATAAATTGAGAAACTAACAGGGGAGGGCTGAATGTTGGGGACGCTCAAGGTATCATCATGCATTATAATATCCGAACAACCTGACGTAAAGGGAAGTGCATCATGATCCTCCAGCTCTTACTGTTTTAGGGCAGGGACCTATATATAGCGACACAACAACAATAAATTGAGAAACTAACTGGGGAGGGCTGAATGTTTGGGTCGCTCAAGGTATCATCATGCATTATAATATCCTAACAACCTGACATAAAGGGAAATGCATAATCATCCTCCAGCTGTTACTGTTTTAGGGAAGGGACCTATACATAGCCACACAACAACAATAAATTGAGAAACTGACTGGGGAGGGCTGAATGTTTGGGGCGCTCAAGGTATCATCATGCATTATAATATCCTAACAACCTGACATAAAGGGAAATGCATAATGATCCTCCAGCTGTTACTGTTTTAGGGAAGGGACCTATATATAGCGACACAACAACAATAAATTGAGAAACTAACTGGGGAGGGCTGAATGTTTGGGGCGCTCAAGGTATCATCATGCATTATAATATCCTAACAACCTGACATAAAGGGAAATGCATAATGATCCTCCAGCTGTTACTGTTTTAGGGAAGGGACCTATGTATAGCGACACAACAACAATAAATTGAGAAACTACCTAGGGAGGGCTGAATGTTTGGGGCGCTCAAGTTATCATCATGCATTATAATATCCAAACAAACTGACATAAAGGGAAATGCATAATGATCCTCCAGCTGTTACTGTTTTGGGGAAGGGACCTATATATAGCGACACAAACACAATAAATTGAGAAACTAACTGGGGATGGCTGAATGTTTGGGGCGCTCAATTTATCATCATGCATTATAATATACTAACAACCTGACATAAAGGGAAATGCATAATGATCCTCCAGCTGTTACTGTTTTAAGGAAGGGACCGATATATAGCGACAGAACAACAATAAATTGAGAAACTAACTGGGGATGGCTGAATGTTTGGGGCGCTCAATTTATCATCATGCATTATAATATACTAACAACCTGACGTAAAGGGAAATGCACAATGATCCTCCAGCTGTTACTGTTTTAGGGCAGGGACCTATATATAGCGACACAACAACAATAAATTGAGAAACTAACAGGGGAGGGCTGAATGTTTTGGGCGCTCAAGTTATCATCATGCATTATAATATCCGAACAAACTGACATAAAGGGAAATGCATAATGATCCTCCAGCTGTTACTGTTTTAAGGAAGGGACCTATATATAGCCACACAACAACAATAAATTGAGAAACTAACTGGGGATGGCTGAATGTTTGGGGCGCTCAAGGTATCATCATGCATTATAATATTCTAACAACCTGACATAAAGGGAAATGCATAATGATCCTCCAGCTGTTACTTTTTTAGGGAAGGGACCTATATATAGCGACACAACAACAATAAATTGAGAAACTAACTGGGGAGGGCTGAATGTTTGGGGCGCTCAAGGTATCATCATGCATTATAATATCCTAACAACCTGACATAAAGGGAAATGCATAATGATCCTCCAGCTGTTACTGTTTTAGGGAAGGGACCTATATATAGCGACACAACAACAATAAATTGAGAAACTAACTAGGGAGGGCTGAATGTTTGGGGCGCTCAAGTTATCATCATGCATTATAATATCCAAACAAACTGACATAAAGGGAAATGCATAATGATCCTCCAGCTGTTACTGTTTTGGGGAAGGGACCTATATATAGCGACACAACAACAATAAATTGAGAAACTAACTGGGGATGGCTGAATGTTTGGGGCGCTCAATTTATCATCATGCATTATAATATACTAACAACCTGACATAAAGGGAAATGCATAATGATCCTCCAGCTGTTACTGTTTTAGGGAAGGGACCTATATATAGCGACACAACAACAATAAATTGAGAAACTAACTGGGGAGGGCTGAATGTTTGGGGCGCTCAAGGTATCATCATGCATTATAATATCCGAACAAACTGACATAAAGGGAAATGCATAATGATCCTCCAGCTGTTACTGTTTTAAGGAAGGGACCTATATATAGCCACACAACAACAATAAATTGAGAAACTAACTGGGGAGGGCTGAATGTTTGGGGCGCTCAAGGTATCATCATGCATTATAATATCCTACCAACCTGACATAAAGGGAAATGCATAATGATCCTCCAGCTGTTACTGTTTTAGGGAAGGGACCTATATATAGCGACACAACAACAATAAATTGAGAAACTAACTGGGGAGGGCTGAATATTTGGGGCGCTCAAGGTATCATGATGCATTATAATATCCTACCAACCTGACATATCCAGCTGTTACTGTTTTGGGGAAGGGACCTATATATAGCGACACAACAACAATAAATTGAGAAACTAACTGGGGAGGGCTGAATGTTTGGGGCGCTCAAGGTATCATCATGCATTATAATATACTAACAACCTGACATAAAGGGAAATGCATAATGATCCTCCAGCTGTTACTGTTTTAGGGAAGGGACCTATATATAGCGACACAACAACAATAAATTGAGAAGCTAACTGGGGAGGGCTGAATGTTTGGGGCGCTCAAGGTATCATCATGCATTATAATATACTAACAACCTGACATAAAGGGAAATGCATAATGATCCTCCAGCTGTTACTGTTTTAAGGAAGGGACCTATATATAGCCACACTACAACAATAAATTGAGAAACTAACTGGGGAGGGCTAAATGTTTGGGGCGCTCAAGGTATCATCATGCATTATAATATTCTAACAACCTGACATAAAGGGAAATGCATAATGATCCTCCAGCTGTTACTGTTTTAAGGAAGGGACCTATATATAGCGACACAACAACAATAAATTGAGAAACTAACTGGGAAGGCCTGAATATTTGGGGCGCTCAAGGTATCATGATGCATTATAATATCCTACCAACCTGACATAAAGGGAAATGCATAATGATCCTCCAGCTGTTACTGTTTTGGGGAAGGGACCTATATATAGCGACACAACAACAATAAATTGAGAAACTAACTGGGGAGGGCTGAATGTTTGGGGCGCTCAAGGTATCATCATGCATTATAATATACTAACAACCTGACATAAAGGGAAATGCATAATGATCCTCCAGCTGTTACTGTTTTAGGGAAGGGACCTATATATAGCGACACAACAACAATAAATTGAGAAACTAACTGGGGAGGGCTGAAAGTTTGGGGCGCTCAAGGTATCATCATGCATTATAATATACTAACAACCTGACATAAAGGGAAATGCATAATGATCCTCCAGCTGTTACTGTTTTAGGGAAGGGACCTATATATAGCGACACAACAACAATAAATTGAGAAACTAACTGGGGAGGGCTGAATGTTTGGGGCGCTCAAGGTATCATTATGCATTATAATATCCTAACAACCTGACACAATGGAAACCATAATGATCCTCCAGCTGTTACTGTTTTAAGGAAGGGACCTATATATAGTCACACAACAACAATAAATTGAGAATCTAACTGGGGAGGGCTGAATGTTTGGGGCGCTCAAGGTATCATCATGCATTATAATATTCTAACACTCTGACGTAAAGGGAAGTGCATAATGATCCTCCAGCCGTTACTGTTTTAGGGAAAAGTCCTATATATAGTGGCACAACAACAATAAATTGAGAAACTAACTGGGGAGGGCTGAATGTTTGGGGCGCTCAAGGTATCATCATGCATTATAATATTCTAACAATCTGACGTAAAGGGAAGTGCATAATGATCCTCCAGCTGTTATTGTTTTAGGGATGGGACCTATATATAGCGACACAACAACAATCAATTGAGAAACTAACTGGGGAGGGCTGAATGTTTGGGGCGCTCAAGGTATCATCATGCATTACAATATCCTAACAACCTGACATAAAGGGAAATGCATAATGATCCTCCAGCTGTTACTGTTTTAGGGAAGGGACCTATATATAGCGACACAACAACAATATATTGAGAAACTAACTGGGGAGGGCTGAATGTTTGGGGTGATCAAGCTATCATCATGCATTATAATATTATAACAACCTGACATAAAGGAAATGCATAATGATCCTCCAGCTGTTACTGTTTTAGGGATGGGACCTATATATAGCGACACAACAACAATATTTTGAGAAACTAACTGGGGAGGGCTGAATGTTTGGGGTGCTCAAGGTATCATCATGCATTATAATATCCTAACAACCTGACATAGAGGGAAGTGCATAATGATCCTCCAGCTGTTACTGTTTTAGGGAAGGGACCTATATATAGCGACACAACAACAATAAATTGAGAAACTAACAGGGGAGGGCTGAATGTTGGGGACGCTCAAGGTATCATCATGCATTATAAAATCCGAACAACCTAACGTAAAGGGAAGTGCATATTGATCCTCCAGCTCTTACTGTTTTAAGGCAGGGACCTATATATAGTGACACAACAACAATACATTGAGCAACTAACTGGGGAGGGCTGAATGTTTGGGGCGCTCAAGGTATCATCATGCATTATAATATCCTAACAAACTGACATAAAGGGAAATGCATAATAATCCTCCAGCTGTTACTGTTTTAAAGAAAGGACCTATATATAGCGACACAACAACAATAAATTGAGAAACTAACTGGGGAGGGCTGAATGTTTGGGGCGCTCAAGGTATCATCATGCATTATAATATTCTAACAACCTGACTTAAAGGGAAATGCATAATGATCCTCCAGCTGTTACTGTTTTAGGGAAGGGACCTATATATAGCGACACAACAACAATAAATTGAGAAACTAACTGGGGAGGGCTGAATATTTGGGGCGCTCAAGGTATCATGATGCATTATAATATCCTACCAACCTGACATAAAGCGAAATGCATAATGATCCTCCAGCTGTTACTGTTTTGGGGAAGGGACCTATATATAGCGACACAACAACAATAAATTGAGAAACTAACTGGGGAGGGATGAATGTTTGGGGCGCTCAAGGTATCATCATGCATTATAATATCCTAACAACCTGACATAAAGGGAAATGCATAATGATCCTCCAGCTGTTACTGTTTTAGGGAAGGGACCTATATATAGCCACACAACAACAATAAATTGAGAAACTAACTGGGGAGGGCTGAATGTTTGGGGCGCTCAAGGTATCATCATGCATTATAATATCCTAACAACCTGACATAAAGGGAAATGCATAATGATCCTCCAGCTGTTACTGTTTTAGGGAAGGGACCTATATATAGCCACACAACAACAATAAATTGATAAACTAACTGGGGAGGGCTGAATGTTTGGGGCGCTCAAGGTATCATCATGCATTATAATATTCTAGCACTCTGACGTAAAGGGAAGTGCATAATGATCCTCCAGCCGTTACTGTTTTAGGGAAGGGACCTATATATAGTGGCACAACAACAATAAATTGAGAAACTAACTGGGGAGGGCTGAATGTTTGGGGCGCTCAAGGTATCATCATGCATTATAATATTCTAACAATCTGACGTAAAGGGAAGTGCATAATGATCCTCCAGCTGTTACTGTTTTAGGGATGGGAAGTATATATAGCGACACAACAACAATAAATTGAGAAACTAACTGGGGAGGGCTGAATGTTTGGGGCGCTCAAAGAATCATCATGCATTATAATATCCTAACAACCTGACATAAAGGGAAATGCATAATGATCCTCCAGCTGTTACTGTTTTAGGGAAGGGACCTATATATAGCGACACAACAACAATATATGGAGAAACTAACTGGGGAGGGTTGAATGTTTGGGGCGCTTAAGGTATCATCATGCATTATAATATCCTAACAACCTGACAAAAAAGGAAATGCATAATGATCCTCCAGCTGTTACTGTTATAGGGGAGGGACCTATATATAGCGACACAACAACAATAAATTGAGAAACTAACTGGGGAGGACTGAATGTTTGGGGCGCTCAAGGTATCATTATGCATTATAATATCCTAACAACCTGACACAATGGAAATGCATAATGATCCTAAAGCTCTTACTGTTTTAGGGACGGGACCTATATATAGTGGCACAACAACAATAAATTGAGAAACTAACTGTGGAGGGCTGAATGTTTGGGGCGCTCAAGGTACCATCATGCATTATAATATCCTAACAACCTGACATAAAGGGAAATGCATAATGATCCTCCAGCTGTTACTGTTTTAGGGACGGGACCTATATATAGTGGCACAACAACAATAAATTGAGAAACTAACTGGGGAGGGCTGAATGTTTGGGGCGCTCAAGGTATCATCATGCATTATAATATCCTAACAACCTGACATAAAGGGAAATGCATAATGATTCTCCAGCTGATACTGTTTTAGGAGAGGGACCTATATATAGCGACACAACAACAATAAATTGAGAAACTAACTGGGGAGGGCTGAATGTTTGGGGCGCTCAAGGTATCATCATGCATTATAATATCCTAACAACCTGACACAAAGGGAAATGCATAATGATCCTCCAGCTGTTACTGTTTTAGGGAAGGGACCTATATATAGCGACACAACAACAATAAATTGAGAAACTAACTGGGGAGGGCTGAATGTTTGGGGCGCTGAAGGTATCATCATGCATTACAATATCCGAACAAACTGACATAAAGGGAAATGCATAATGATCCTCCAGCTGTTACTGTTTTAGGGAAGGGACCTATATATATCCACACAACAACAATAAATTGAGAAACTAACCTGGGAGGGCTGAATGTTTGGGGCGCTCAAGGTATCATCATGCATTATAATATCCTAACAACCTGACATAAAGGGAAATGCATAATGATCCTCCAGCTGTTACTGTTTTGGGGAAGGGACCTATATATAGTGGCACAACAACAATAAATTGAGAAACTAACTGGGGAGGGCTGAATGTTTGGGGCGCTCAAGGTATCATCATGCATTATAATATCCTAACAACCTGACATAAAGGGAAATGCATAATGATCCTAAAGCTGTTACTGTTTTAGGGACGGGCCTATATATAGTGGCACAACAACAATAAATTGAGAAACTAACTGGGGAGGGCTGAATGTTTGGGGCGCTCAAGGTATCATCATGCATTATAATATCCTAACAACCTGACGTAAAGGGAAGTGCATAATGATCCTCCAGCTGTTACTGTTTTAGGGAAGGGACCTATATATAGCGACACAACAACAATAAATTGAGAAACTAACAGGGGAGGGCTGAATGTTGGGGACGCTCAAGGTATCATCATGCATTATAATATTCTAACACTCTGACGTAAAGGGAAGTGCATAATGATCCTCCAGCCGTTACTGTTTTAGGGAAGAGACCTATATATAGGGGCACAACAACAATAAATTGAGAAACTAACTGGGGAGGGCTGAATGTTTGGTGCGCTCAAGGTATCATCATGCATTATAATATTCTAACAATCCGACGTAAAGGGAAGTGCATAAAGAACCTCCAGCTGTTTCTGTTTTAGGGATGGGACCTATATATAGCGACACAACAACAATAAATTCAGAAACTAACTGGGGAGGGCTGAATGTTTGGGGCGCTCAAGGTATCATCATGCATTATAATATCCTAACAACCTGACGTAAAGGGAAGTGCATAATGATCCTCCAGCTGTTACTGTTTTAGGGAAGGGACCTATATATAGCGAAACAACAACAATAAATTGAGAAACTAACAGGGGAGGGCTGAATGTTGGGGACGCTCAAGGTATCATCATGCATTATAATATCCGAACAACCTGACGTAAAGGGAAGTGCATATTGATCCTCCAGCTCTTACTGTTTTAAGGCAGGGACCTATATATAGTGACACAACAACAATACATAGAGCAACTAACTGGGGAGGGCTGAATGTTTGGGGCGCTCAAGGTATCATCATGCATTATAATATCCTAACAAACTGACATAAAGGGAAATGCATAATGATCCTCCAGCTGTTACTGTTTTAAAGAAAGGACCTATATATAGCGACACAACAACAATAAATTGAGAAACTAACTGGGGAGGGCTGAATGTTTGGGGCGCTCAAGGTATCATCATGCATTATAATATTCTAACAACCTGACTTAAAGGGAAATGCATAATGATCCTCCAGCTGTTACTGTTTTAGGGAAGGGACCTATATATAGCGACACAACAACAATAAATTGAGAAACTAACTGGGGGAGGGCTGAATATTTGGGGCGCTCAAGGTATCATGATGCATTATATTATCCTACCAACCTGACATAAAGCGAAATGCATAATGATCCTCCAGCTGTTACTGTTTTAGGGGAGGGAACTATATATAGCGACACAACAACAATAAATTGAGAAACTAACTGGGGAGGGCTGAATGTTTGGGGCGCTCAAGGTATCATCATGCATTATAATATACTAGCAACCTGACACAATGGAAATGCATAATGATCCTCCAGCTGTTACTGTTTTGGGGAAGGGACCTATATATAGCGACACAACAACAATAAATTGAGAAACTAACTGGGGAGGGATGAATGTTTGGGGCGCTCAAGGTATCATCATGCATTATAATATCCTAACAACCTGACATAAAGGGAAATGCATAATGATCCTCCAGCTGTTACTGTTTTAGGGAAGGGACCTATATATAGCCACACAACAACAATAAATTGAGAAACTAACTGGGGAGGGCTGAATGTTTGGGGCGCTCAAGGTATCATCATGCATTATAATATCCGAACAACCTGACATAAAGGGAAATGCATAATGATCCTCCAGCTGTTACTGTTTTAGGGAAGGGACCTATATATAGCCACACAACAACAATAAATTGATAAACTAACTGGGGAGGGCTGAATGTTTGGGGAGCTCAAGGTATCATCATGCATTATAATATTCTAGCACTCTGACGTAAAGGGAAGTGCATAATGATCCTCCAGCCGTTACTATTTTAGGGAAGGGACCTATATATAGTGGCACAACAACAATAAATTGAGAAACTAACTGGGGAGGGCTGAATGTTTGGGGCGCTCAAGGTATCATCATGCATTATTATATTCTAACAATCTGACGTAAAGGGAAGTGCATAATGATCCTCCAGCTGTTACTGTTTTAGGGATGGGAAGTATATATAGCGACACAACAACAATAAATTGAGAAACTAACTGGGGAGGGCTGAATGTTTGGGGCGCTCAAGGAATCAACATGCATTATAATATCCTAACAACCTGACATAAAGGGAAATGCATAATGATCCTCCACCTGTTACTGTTTTAGGGAAGGGACCTATATATAGCGACACAACAACAATATATGGAGAAACTAACTGGGGAGGGTTGAATGTTTGGGGCGCTTAAGGTATCATCATGCATTATAATATCCTAACAACCTGACAAAAAGGGAAATGCATAATGATCCTCCAGCTGTTACTGTTATAGGGGAGGGACCTATATATAGCGACACAACAACAATAAATTGAGAAACTAACTGGGGAGGGCTGAATGTTTGGGGCGCTCAAGGTATCATTATGCATTATAATATCCTAACAACCTGACACAATGGAAATGCATAATGATCCTAAAGCTCTTACTGTTTTAGGGACGGGACCTATATATAGTGGCACAACAACAATAAATTGAGAAACTAACTGGGGAGGGCTGAATGTTTGGGGCGCTCAAGGTACCATCATGCATTATAATATCCTAACAACCTGACATAAAGGGAAATGCATAATGATCCTCCAGCTGTTACTGTTTTAGGGACGGGACCTATATATAGTGGCACAACAACAATAAATTGAGAAACTAACTGGGGAGGGCTGAATGTTTGGGGCGCTCAAGGTATCATCATGCATTATAATATCCTAACAACCTGACATAAAGGGAAATGCATAATGATTCTCCAGCTGTTACTGTTTTAGGAAAGGGACCTATATATAGCGACACAACAACAATAAATTGAGAAACTAACTGGGGAGGGCTGAATGTTTGGGGCGCTCAAGGTATCATCATGCATTATAATATCCTAACAACCTGACACAAAGGGAAATGCATAATGATCCTCCAGCTGTTACTGTTTTAGGGAAGGGACCTATATATAGCGACACAACAACAATAAATTGAGAAACTAACTGGGGAGGGCTGAATGTTTGGGGCGCTGAAGGTATCATCATGCATTATAATATCCGAACAATTTTACATAAAGGGAAATGCATAATGATCCTCCAGCTGTTACTGTTTTGGGGAAGGGACCTATATATAGCGACACAACAACAATAAATTGAGAAACTAACTGGGGAGGGCTGAATGTTTGGGGCGCTCAAGGTATCATCATTCATTATAATATCCTAACAACCTGACATAAAGGGAAATGCATAATGATCCTCCAGCTGTTACTGTTTTAGGGAAGGGACCTATATATATCCACACAACAACAATAAATTAAGAAACTAACCTGGGAGGGCTGAATGTTTGGGGCGCTCAAGGTATCATCATGCATTATAATATCCTAACAACCTGACATAAAGGGAAATGCATAATGATCCTCCAGCTGTTACTGTTTTGGGGAAGGGACCTATATATAGTGGCACAACAACAATAAATTGAGAAACTAACTGGGGAGGGCTGAGTGTTTGGGGCGCTCAAGGTATCATCATGCATTATAATATCCTAACAACCTGACATAAAGGGAAATGCATAATGATCCTAAAGCTGTTACTGTTTTAGGGACGGGCCTATATATAGTGGCACAACAACAATAAATTGAGAAACTAACTGGGGAGGGCTGAATGTTTGGGGCGCTCAAGGTATCATCATGCATTATAATATCCTAACAACCTGACATAAAGGGAAATGCATAATGATCCTAAAGCTGTTACTGTTTTAGGGACGGGCCTATATATAGTGGCACAACAACAATAAATTGAGAAACTAACTGGGGAGGGCTGAATGTTTGAGGCGCTCAAGGTATCATCATGCATTATAATATCCTAACAACCTGAAATAAAGGGAAATGCATAATGATCCTCCAGCAGTTACTGTTTTAGGGAAGGGACCTATATATAGCCACACAACAACAATAACTTGAGAAACTAACTGGGGAGGGCTGAATGTTTGGGGCGCTCAAGGTATCATCATGCATTATAATATCCTAACAACCTGACATAAAGGGAAATGCATAATGATCCTCCAGCTGTTACTGTTTTAGGGAAGGGACCTATATATAGTGGCACAACAACAATAAATTGAGAAACTAACTGGGGAGGGCTGAAAGTTTGGGGCGCTTAAGGTATCATCATGCATTATAATATCCTAACAACCTGACATAAAGGGAAATGCATAATGATCCTCCAGCTGTTACTGTTTTAGGGAAGGGACCTATATATAGCGACACAACAACAATAAATTGAGAAACTAACTGGGGAGGGCTGAATGTTTGGGGCGCTCAAGGTATCATCATGCATTATAATATCCGAACAAACTGACATAAAGGGAAATGCATAATGATCCTCCAGCTGTTACTGTTTTGGGGAAGGGACCTATATATAGCGACACAACAACAATAAATTAAGAAACTAACTGGGGAGGGCTGAATGTTTGGGGAGCTCAAGGTATCATCATGCATTATAATATCCTAACAACCTGACATAAAGGGAAATGCATAATGATCCTCCAGCTGTTACTGTTTTAGGGAAGGGACCTATATATAGCGACACAACAACAATAAATTGAGAAACTAACTGGGGAGGGCTGAATGTTTGGGGCGCTCAAGGTATCATTATGCATTATAATATCCTAACAACCTGACACAATGAAAATGCATAATGATCCTCCAGCTGTTACTGTTTTGGGGAAGGGACCTATATATAGCGACACAACAACAATAAATTGAGAAACTAACCGGGGAGGGCTGAATGTTTGGGGCGCTCAAGGTATCATCATGCATTATAATATCCTAACAACCTGTCATAAAGGGAAATGCATAATGATCCTCCAGCTGTTACTCTTTTATGGAAGGGACCTATATATAGCGACACAACAAAAATAAATTGAGAAACTAACTGGGGGGGCTGAATGTTTGGGGCGCTCAAGGTATCATCATGCATTATAATATCCGAACAAACTGACATAAAGGGAAAAGCATAATGATCCTCCAGCTGTTACTGTTTTGGGGAAGGGACCTATATATAGCGACACAACAACAATAAATTGAGAAACTAACTGGGGAGGGCTGAATGTTTGGGGCGCTCAAGGTATCATTATGCATTATAATATCCTAACAACCTGACACAATGGAAATGCATAATGATCCTAAAGCTCTTACTGTTTTAGGGACGGGACCTATATATAGTGGCACAAAAAACAATAAATTGAGAAACTAACTGGGGAGGGCTGAATGTTTGGGGCGCTCAAGGTACCATCATGCATTATAATATCCTAACAACCTGACATAAAGGGAAATGCATAATGATCCTCCAGCTGTTACTGTTTTAGGGACGGGACCTATATATAGTGGCACAACAACAATAAATTGAGAAACTAACTGGGGAGGGCTGAATGTTTGGGGCGCTCAAGGTATCATCATGCATTATAATATCCTAACAACCTGACATAAAGGGAAATGCATAATGATTCTCCAGCTGTTACTGTTTTAGGAAAGGGACCTATATATAGCGACACAACAACAATAAATTGAGAAACTAACTGGGGAGGGCTGAATGTTTGGGGCGCTCAAGGTATCATCATGCATTATAATATCCTAACAACCTGACACAAAGGGAAATGCATAATGATCCTCCAGCTGTTACTGTTTTAGGGAAGGGACCTATATATAGCGACACAACAACAATAAATTGAGAAACTAACTGGGAAGGGCTGAATGTTTGGGGCGCTGAAGGTATCATCATGCATTATAATATCCGAACAATTTTACATAAAGGGAAATGCATAATGATCCTCCAGCTGTTACTGTTTTGGGGAAGGGACCTATATATAGCGACACAACAACAATAAATTGAGAAACTAACTGGGGAGGGCTGAATGTTTGGGGCGCTCAAGGTATCATCATTCATTATAATATCCTAACAACCTGACATAAAGGGAAATGGTTAATGATCCTCCAGCTGTTACTGTTTTAGGGAAGGGACCTATATATAGCGACACAACAACAATAAATTGAGAAACTTACTGGGGAGGGCTGAATGTTTGGGGCGCTCAAGGTATCATCATGCATTACAATATCCGAACAAACTGACATAAAGGGAAATGCATAATGATCCTCCAGCTGTTACTGTTTTAGGGAAGGGACCTATATATATCCACACAACAACAATAAATTGAGAAACTAACCTGGGAGGGCTGAATGTTTGGGGCGCTCAAGGTATCATCATGCATTATAATATCCTAACAACCTGACATAAAGGGAAATGCATAATGATCCTCCAGCTGTTACTGTTTTGGGGAAGGGACCTATATATAGTGGCACAACAACAATAAATTGAGAAACTAACTGGGGAGGGCTGAGTGTTTGGGGCGCTCAAGGTATCATCATGCATTATAATATCCTAACAACCTGACATAAAGGGAAATGCATAATGATCCTAAAGCTGTTACTGTTTTAGGGACGGGCCTATATATAGTGGCACAACAACAATAAATTGAGAAACTAACTGGGGAGGGCTGAATGTTTGGGGCGCTCAAGGTATCATCATGCATTATAATATCCTAACAACCTGACATAAAGGGAAATGCATAATGATCCTAAAGCTGTTACTGTTTTAGGGACGGGCCTATATATAGTGGCACAACAACCATAAATTGAGAAACTAACTGGGGCGGGCTGAATGTTTGGGGCGCTCAAGGTATCATCATGCATTATAATATCCTAACAACCTGAAATAAAGGGAAATGCATAATGATCCTCCAGCAGTTACTGTTTTAGGGAAGGGACCTATATATAGCCACACAACAACAATAACTTGAGAAACTAACTGGGGAGGGCTGAATGTTTGGGGCGCTCAAGGTATCATCATGCATTATAATATCCTAACAACCTGACATAAAGGGAAATGCATAATGATCCTCCAGCTGTTACTGTTTTAGGGAAGGGACCTATATATAGTGGCACAACAACAATAAATTGAGAAACTAACTGGGGAGGGCTGAAAGTTTGGGGCGCTCAAGGTATCATCATGCATTATAATATCCTAACAACCTGACATAAAGGGAAATGCATAATGATCCTCCAGCTGTTACTGTTTTAGGGAAGGGACCTATATATAGCGACACAACAACAATAAATTGAGAAACTAACTGGGGAGGGCTGAATGTTTGGGGCGCTCAAGGTATCATCATGCATTATAATATCCGAACAAACTGACATAAAGGGAAATGCATAATGATCCTCCAGCTGATACTGTTTTGGGGAAGGGACCTATATATAGCGACACAACAACAATAAATTAAGAAACTAACTGGGGAGGGCTGAATGTTTGGGGAGCTCAAGGTATCATCATGCATTATAATATCCTAACAACCTGACATAAAGGGAAATGCATAATGATCCTCCAGCTGTTACTGTTTTAGGGAAGGGACCTATATATAGCGACACAACAACAATAAATTGAGAAACTAACTGGGGAGGGCTGAATGTTTGGGGCGCTCAAGGTATCATTATGCATTATAATATCCTAACAACCTGACACAATGAAAATGCATAATGATCCTCCAGCTGTTACTGTTTTGGGGAAGGGACCTATATATAGCGACACAACAACAATAAATTGATAAACTAACTGGGGAGGGCTGAAAGTTTGGGGCGCTCAAGGTATCATCATGCATTATAATATCCTAACAACCTGACATAAAGGGAAATGCATAATGATCCTCCAGCTGTTACTCTTTTATGGAAGGGACCTATATATAGCGACACAACAAAAATAAATTGAGAAACTAACTGGGGAGGGCTGAATGTTTGGGGCGCTCAAGGTATCATCATGCATTATAATATCCGAACAAACTGACATAAACTGAAAAGCATAATGATCCTCCAGCTGTTACTGTTTTGGGGAAGGGACCTATATATAGCGACACAACAACAATAAATTGAGAAACTAACTGGGGAGGGCTGAATGTTTGGGGCGCTCAAGGTATCATCATGCATTATAATATCCTAATAACCTGTCATAAAGGGAAATGCATAATGATCCTCCAGCTGTTACTGTTTTAGGGAAGGGACCTATATATAGCGACACAACAACAATAAATTGAGAAACTAACTGGGGACGGCTGAATGTTTGGGCGCTCAAGGTATCATCATGCATTATAATATTCTAACACTCTGACGTAAAGGGAAGTGCATAATGATCCTCCAGCCGTTACTGTTTTAAGGATGGGATGTATATATAGCTCCACAACAACAATAAATTGAGAAACTAACTGGGGAGGGCTGAATGTTTGGGGCGCTCAAGGTATCATCATGCATTATAATATCCTAACAACCTGACATAAAGGGAAATGCATAATGATCCTCCAGCTGTTACTGTTTAAGGGAATGGACCTATATATAGCGACACAACAACAATAAATTGAGAAACTAACTGGGGAGGGCTGAATGTTTGGGGCGCTCAAGGTATCATCTTGCATTATAATATCCAAACAACCTGACATAAAGGGAAATGCATAATGATCCTCCAGCTGTTACTGTTTTAGGGGAGGGACCTATATATAGCGACACAACAACAATAAATTGAGAAACTAACTGGGGAGGGCTGAATGTTTGGGGCGCTCAAGGTATCATCATGCATTATAATATCCTAACAACCTGACACAATGGAAATGCATAATGATCCTAAAGCTGTTACTGTTTTAGCGACGGGACCTATATATAGCGACACAACAACAATATATTGAGAAACTAACTGGGGAGGGCTGAATGTTTGGGGCGCTCAAGGTATCATCATGCATTATAATATCCTAACAACCTGACACAATGGAAAGGCATAATGATCCTAAAGCTGTTACTGTTTTAGGGACGGGACCTATATATAGTGGCACAACAACAATAAATTGAGAAACTAACTGGGGAGGGCTGAATGTTTGGGGCGCTCAAAATATCATCATGCATTATAATATCCTAACAACCTGACATAAAGGGAAATGCATAATGATTCTCCAGCTGTTACTGTTTTAGGGAAGGGACCTATATATAGCGACACAACAACAATAAATTGAGAAACTAACTGGGGAGGGCTGAATGTTTATGGCGCTCAAGGTATCATCATGCATTATAATATCCTAACAACCTGACACAAAGGGAAATGCATAATGATCCTCCAGCTGTTACTGTTTTAGGGAAGGGACCTATATATAGCGACACAACAACAATAACTTGAGGAACTAACTGGGGAGGGCTGAATGTTTGGGGCGCTCAAGGTAAAATCATGCATTATAATATCCGAACAAACTGACATAAAGGGAAATGCATAATGATCCTCCAGCTGTTACTGTTTTGGGGAAGGGACCTATATATAGCGATACAACAACAATAAATTGAGAAAATACCTGGGGAGGGCTGATTGTTTGGTGCGGTCAAGGTATCATCATGCATTATAATATCCTAACAACCTGACATAAAGGGAAATGCATAATGATCCTCCAGCTGTTACTGTTTTAGGAAAGGGACCTATATATAGCGACACAACAACAACAAATTGAGAAACTAACTGGGGAGGGATGAATGTTTGGGGCGCTCAAGGTATCATCATGCATTATAATATCCTAACAACCTGACACAAAGGGAAATGCATAATGATCCTCCAGCTGTTGCTGTTTTAGGGAAGGGACCTATATATAGCCACACAACAACAATAACTTGAGAAACTAACTGGGGAGGGCTGAATGTTTGGGGCGCTAAAGGTATCATCATGCATTATAATATCCGAACAAACTGACATAAAGGGAAATGCATAATGATCCTCCAGCTGTTACTGTTTTGGGGAAGGGACCTATATATAGCGACACAACAACAATAAATTGAGAAACTAACTGGGGAGGGCTGAATGTTTGGGGCGCTCAAGGTATCATTATGCATTATAATATCCTAACAACCTGACACAATGGAAATGCATAATGATCCTAAAGCTGTTACTGGTTTAGGGAAGGGACCTATATATAGCGACACAACAACAATAAATTGAGAAACTAACTGGGGAGGGCTGAATGTTTGGGGCGCTCAAGGTATCATCTTGCATTATAATATCCTAACAACCTGACACAATGGAAATGCATAATGATCTTAAAGCTGTTACTGGTTTAGGGAAGGGACCTATATATAGCGACACAACAACAATAACTTGAGAAACTAACTGGGGAGGGCTGAATGTTTGGGGCACTCAAGGTATCATCATGCATTATAATATCCTAACAACCTGACACAATGGAAATGCATAATGATCCTAAAGCTGTTACTGTTTTGGGGAAGGGACCTATATATAGCGACACAACAATAAATTGAGAAACTAACTGGGGAGGGCTGAATGTTTGGGGCGCTCAAGGTATCATCATGCATTATAATATCCTAACAACCTGACACAATGGAAATGCATAATGATCCTAAAGCTGTTACTGTTTTGGGGAAGGGAAATATATATAGCGACACAACAACAATAAATTGAGAAACTAACTGGGGAGGGGTGAATGTTTGGGGCGCTCAAGGTATCATTATGCATTATAATATCCTAACAACCTGACACAATGGAAATGCATAATGATCCTAAAGCTGTTACTGTTTTAGGGACGGGACCTATATATAGCGACACAACAACAACAAATTGAGAAACTAACTGGGGAGGGCTGAATGTTTGGGGCGCTCAAGGTATCATCATGCATTATAATATCCTAACAAACTGACATAAAGGGAAATGCATAATGATCCTCCAGCTGTTACTGTTTTAGGGAAGGGACCTATATATAGCCACACAACAACAATAAATTGAGAAACTAACTGGGGAGGGCTGAATGTTTGGGGCGCTCAAAGTATCATCATGCATTATAATATCCTAACAACCTGACACAAAGGGAAATGCATAATGATCCTCCAGCTGTTACTGTTTTAGGGAAGGGACCTATATATAGCCACACAACAACAATAACTTGAGAAACTAACTGGGTAGGGCTGAATGTTTGGGGCGCTCAAGGTATCATCATGCATTATAATATCCGACCAAACTGACATAAAGGGAAATGCATAATGATCCTCCAGCTGTTACTGTTTTGGGGAAGGGACCTATATATAGCGACACAACAACAATAAATCGAGAAACTAACTGGGGAGGGCTGAATGTTTGGGGCGCTCAAGGTATCATTATGCATTATAATATCCTAACAACCTGACACAATAGAAATGCATAATGATTCTAAAGCTGTTACTGTTTTAGGGACGGGACCTATATTTAGTGGCACAACAACAATAAATTGAGAAACTAACTGGGGAGGGCTGAATGTTTGGGGCGCTCAAGGTATCATCATGCATTATAATATCCTAACAACCTAACACAATGAAAATGCATAATGATCCTCCAGCTGTTACTGTTTTGGGGAAGGGACCTATATATAGCGACACAAAAACAATAAATTGAGAAACTAACTGGGGAGGGCTGAATGTTTGGGGCGCTCAAGGTATCATCATGCAATATAATATCCTAACAACCTGTCATAAAGGGAAATGCATAATGATCCTCCAGCTGTTACTCTTTTATGGAAGGGACCTATATATAGCGACACAACAACAATAAATAGAGAAACTAACTGGGGAGGGCTAAATGTTTGGGGCGCTCAAGGTATCATCATGCATTATAATATCCTAACAACCTGACATAAAGGGAAATGCATAATGATCCTCCAGCTGTTACTGTTTTAGGGACGGGACCTATATATAGTGGCACAACAACAATAAATTGAGAAACTAACTGGGGAGGGCTGAATGTTTGGGCGCTCAAGGTATCATCATGCATTATAATATCCTAACAACCTGACACAAAGGGAAATGCATAATGATCCTCCAGCTGTTACTGTTTTAGGGAAGGGACCTATATATAGCGACACAACAACAATAAATTGAGAAACTAACTGGGGAGGGCTGAATGTTTGGGGCGCTCAAGGTATCATCATGCATTGTAATATCCGAACAAACTGACATAAAGGGAAATGCATAATGATCCTCCAGCTGTTTCTGTTTTGGGGAAGGGACCTATATATAGCGACACAACAACAATAAATTGAGAAACTAACTGGGGAGGGCTGAATGTTTGGGGCGCTCAAGGTATCATCATGCATTATAATATCCTAACAACCTGACACAAAGGGAAATGCATAATGATCCTCCAGCTGTTACTGTTTTAGGGAAGGGACCTATATATAGCCACACAACAACAATAACTTGAGAAACTAACTGGGGAGGGCTGAATGTTTGGGGCGCTCAAGGTATCATCATGCATTATAATATCCTAACAACCTGACATAAAGGAAAATGCATAATGATCCTAAAGCTGTTACTGTTTTAGGGACGGGCCTATATATAGTGGCACAACAACAATAAATTGAGAAACTAACTGGGGAGTGCTGAATGTTTGGGGCGCTTAAGGTATCATCATGCATTATAATATCCTAACAACCTGAAATAAAGGGAAATGCATAATGATCCTCCAGCAGTTACTGTGTTAGGGAAGGGACCTATATATAGCCACACAACAACAATAACTTGAGAAACTAACTGGGGAGGGCTGAATGTTTGGGGCGCTCAAGGTATCATCATGCATTATAATATCCTAACAACCTGACATAAAGGGAAATGCATAATGATCCTCCAGCTGTTACTGTTTTAGGGAAGGGACCTATATATAGCGACACAACAACAATATATTGAGAAACTAACTGGGGAGGGCTGAATGTTTGGGGTGATCAAGCTATCATCATGCATTATAATATTATAACAACCTGACATAAAGGAAATGCATAATGATCCTCCAGCTGTTACTGTTTTAGGGATGGGACCTATATATAGCGACACAACAACAATATTTTGAGAAAATAACTGGGGAGGGCTGAATGTTTGGGGTGCTCAAGGTATCATCATGCATTATAATATCCTAACAACCTGACATAGAGGGAAGTGCATAATGATCCTCCAGCTGTTACTGTTTTAGGGAAGGGACCTATATATAGCGACACAACAACAATAAATTGAGAAACTTACTGGGGAGGGCTGAATGTTTGGGGCGCTCAAGGTATCATTATGCATTATAATATCCTAACAACCTGACACAATGGATATGCATAATGATCCTAAAGCTGTTACTGTTTTAGGGACGGGACCTATATATAGTGGCACAACAACAATAAATTGGGAAACTAACTGGGGAGGGCTGAATGTTTGGGGCGCTCAAGGTATCATCATGCATTATAATATTCTAACAATCCGACGTAAAGGGAAGTGCATAAAGTTCCTCCAGCTGTTTCTGTTTTAGGGATGGGACCTATATATAGCGACACAACAACAATAAATTCAGAAACTAACCGGGGAGGGCTGAATGTTTGGGGCGCTCAAGGTATCATCATGCATTATAATATCCTAACAACCTGTCATAAAGGGAAATGCATAATGATCCTCCAGCTGTTACTCTTTTATGGAAGGGACCTATATATAGCGACACAACAAAAATAAATTGAGAAACTAACTGGGGAGGGCTGAATGTTTGGGGCGCTCAAGGTATCATCATGCATTATAATATCCTAACAACCTGACATAAAGAGAAATGCATAATGATCCTCCAGCTGTTACTGTTTTAGGGAAGGGACCTATATATAGCGACACAACAACAATAAATTGAGAAACTAACTGGGGACGGCTGAATGTTTGGGGCGCTCAAGGTATCATCATGCATTATAATATTCTAACACTCTGACGTAAAGGAAAGTGCATAATGATCCTCCAGCCGTTACTGTTTTAAGGATGGGAAGTATATATGGCGACACAACAACAATAAATTGAGAAACTAACTGGGGAGGGCTGAATGTTTGGGGCGCTCAATGTATCATCATGCATTATAATATCCTAACAACCTGACATAAAGGGAAATGCATAATGATCCTCCAGCTGTTACTGTTTAAGGGAAGGGACCTATATATAGCGACACAACAACAATATATTGAGAAACTAACTGGGGAGGGCTGAATGTTTGGGGCGCTCAAGGTATCATCATGCATTATAATATCCTAACAACCTGACATAAAGGGAAATGCATAATGATCCTCCAGCTGTTACTGTTTTAGGGGAGGGACCTATATATAGCGACACAACAACAATAAATTGAGAAACTAACTTGGGAGGGCTGAATGTTTGGGGCGCTCAAGGTATCATCATGTATTATAATATCCTAACAACCTGACACAATGGAAATGCATAATGATCCTAAAGCTGTTACTGTTTTAGGGACGGGACCTATATATAGTGGCACAACAACAATAAATTGAGAAACAAACTGGGGAGGGCTGAATGTTTGGGGCGCTCAATGTACCATCATGCATTATAATATCCTAACAACCTGACATAAAGGGAAATGCATAATGATCCTCCAGCTGTTACTGTTTTAGGGACGGGACCTATATATAGTGGCACAACAACAATAAATTGAGAAACTAACTGGGGAGGGCTAAATGTTTGGGGCGCTCAAGGTATCATCATGCATTATAATATCCTAACAACCTGACACAAAGGGAAATGCATAATGATCCTCCAGCTGTTACTGTTTTAGGGAAGGGACCTATATATAGCGACACAACAACAATAAATTGAGAACCTAACTGGGGAGGGCTGAATGTTTGGGGCGCTCAAGGTATCATCATGCATTGTAATATCCGAACAAACTGACATAAAGGGAAATGCATAATGATCCTCCAGCTGTTACTGTTTTGGGGAAGGGACCTATATATAGCGACACAACAACAATAAATTGAGAAACTAACTGGGGAGGGCTGAATGTTTGGGGCGCTCAAGGTATCATCATGCATTATAATATCCTAACAACCTGACACAAAGGGAAATGCATAATGATCCTCCAGCTGTTACTGTTTTAGGGAAGGGACCTATATATAGCCACACAACAACAATAACTTGAGAAACTAACTGGGGAGGGCTGAATGTTTGGGGCGCTCAAGGTATCATCATGCATTATAATATCGTAACAACCTGACATAAAGGAAAATGCATAATGATCCTAAAGCTGTTACTGTTTTAGGGACGGGCCTATATATAGTGGCAAAACAACAATAAATTGAGAAACTAACTGGGGAGGGCTGAATGTTTGGGGCGCTCAAGGTATCATCATGCATTATAATATCCTAACAACCTGAAATAAAGGGAAATGCATAATGATCCTCCAGCAGTTACTGTTTTAGGGATGGACCTATATATAGCCACACAACAACAATAACTTGAGAAACTAACTGGGGAGGGCTGAATGTTTGGGGCGCTCAAGGTATCATCATGCATTATAATATCCTAACAACCTGACATAAAGGGAAATGCATAATGATCCTCCAGCTGTTACTGTTTTAGGGAAGGGACCTATATATAGTGGCACAACAACAATAAATTGAGAAACTAACTGGGGAGGGCTGAATGTTTGGGGCGCTCAAGGTATCATCATGCATTATAATATCCTAACAACCTGACATAAAGGGAAATGCATAATGATCCTCCAGCTGTTACTGTTTTAGGGAAGGGACCTATATATAGCGACACAACAACAATAAATTGAGAAACTAACTGGGGAGGGCTGAATGTTTGGGGCGCTCAAGGTATCATCATGCATTATAATATCCGAACAAACTGACATAAAGGGAAATGCATAATGATCCTCCAGCTGTTACTGTTTTGGGGAAGGGACCTATATATAGCGACACAACAACAATAAATTAAGAAACTAACTGGGGAGGGCTGAATGTTTGGGGAGCTCAAGGTATCATCATGCATTATAATATCCTAACAACCTGACATAAAGGGAAATGCATAATGATCCTCCAGCTGTTACTGTTTTAGGGAAGGGACCTATATATAGCGACACAACAACAATAAATTGAGAAACTAACTGGGGAGGGCTGAATGTTTGGTTCGCTCAAGGTATCATTATGCATTATAATATCCTAACAACCTGACACAATGAAAATGCATAATGATCCTCCAGCTGTTACTGTTTTGGGGAAGGGACCTATATATAGCGACACAACAACAATAAATTGAGAAACTAACCGGGGAGGCCTGAATGTTTGGGGCGCTCAAGGTATCATCATGCATTATAATATCCTAACAACCTGTCATAAAGGGAAATGCATAATGATCCTCCAGCTGTTACTCTTTTATGGAAGGGACCTATATATAGCGACACAACAACAATAAATTGAGAAACTAACTGGGGAGGGCTGAATGTTTGGGGCGCTCAAGGTATCATCATGCATTATATTATCCGAACAAACTGACATAAAGGGAAAAGCATAATGATCCTCCAGCTGTTACTGTTTTGGGGAAGGGACCTATATATAGCGACACAACAACAATAAATTGAGAAACTAACTGGGGAGGGCTGAATGTTGGGGCGCTCAAAGTATCATCATGCATTATAATATCCTAACAACCTGACATAAAGAGAAATGCATAATGATCCTCCAGCTGTTACTGTTTTAGGGAAGGGACCTATATATAGCGACACAACAACAATAAATTGAGAAAATAACTGGGGACGGCTGAATGTTTGGGGCGCTCAAGGTATCATCATGCATTATAATATCCTAACACTCTGACGTAAAGGGAAATGCATAATGATCCTCCAGCCGTTACTGTTTTAAGGATGGGAAGTATATATAGCGACACAACAACAATAAATTGAGAAACTAACTGGGGAGGGCTGAATGTTTGGGGCGCTCAATGTATCATCATGCATTATAATATCCTAACAACCTGACATAAAGGGAAATGCATAATGATCCTCCAGCTGTTACTGTTTAAGGGAAGGGACCTATATATAGCGACACAACAACAATATATTGAGAAACTAACTGGGGAGGGCTGAATGTTTGGGGCGCTCAAGGTATCATCATGCATTATAATATCCTAACAACCTGACATAAAGGGAAATGCATAATGATCTTCCAGCTGTTACTGTTTTAGGGGAGGGACCTATATATAGCGACACAACAACAATAAATTGAGAAACTAACTTGGGAGGGCTGAATGTTTGGGGCGCTCAAGGTATCATCATGTATTATAATATCCTAACAACCTGACACAATGGAAATGCATAATGATCCTAAAGCTGTTACTGTTTTAGGGACGGGACCTATATATAGTGGCACAACAACAATAAATTGAGAAACAAACTGAGGAGGGCTGAATGTTTGGGGCGCTCAATGTACCATCATGCATTATAATATCCTAACAACCTGACATAAAGGGAAATGCATAATGATCCTCCAGCTGTTACTGTTTTAGGGACGGGACCTATATATAGTGGCACAACAACAATAAATTGAGAAACTAACTGGGGAGGGCTGAATGTTTGGGGCGCTCAAGGTATCATCATGCATTATAATATCCTAACAACCTGACATAAAGGGAAATGCATAATGATTCTCCAGCTGTTACTGTTTTAGGGAAGGGACCTATATATAGCGACACAACAACAATAAATTGAGAAACTAACTGGGGAGGGCTGAATGTTTGGGGCGCTCAAGGTATCATCATGCATTATAATATCCTAACAACCTGACATAGAGGGAAATGCATAATGATCCTCCAGCTGTTACTGTTTTAGGGAAGGGACCTATATATAGCGACACAACAACAATAAATTGAGAAACTAACTGGGGAGGGCTGAATGTTTATGGCGCTCAAGGTATCATCGTGCATTATAATATCCTAACAACCTGACACAAAGGGATATGCATAATGATCCTCCAGCTGTTACTGTTTTAGGGAAGGGACCTATATATAGCGACACAACAACAATAACTTGAGAAACTAACTGGGGAGGGCTGAATGTTTGGGGCGCTCAAGGTATCATCATGCATTATAATATCCTAACAACCTGACACAATGGAAATGCATAATGATCCTAAAGCTGTTACTGTTTTGGGGAAGGGACCTATATATAGCGACACAACAACAATAAATTGAGAAACTAACTGGGGAGGGCTGAATGTTTGGGGCGCTCAAGGTATCATTATGCATTATAATATCCTAACAACCTGACACAATGGAAATGCATAATGATCCTAAAGCGGTTACTGTTTTATGGACGGGACCTATATACAGTGGCACAACATCAATAAATTGAGAAACTAACTGGGGAGGGCTGAATGTTTGGGGCGCTCAAGGTATCATAATGCATTATAATATCCTAACAACCTGACATAAAGGGAAATGCATAATGATCCTCCAGCTGTTACTGTTTTAGGGAAGGGACCTATATATAGCGACACAACAACAACAAATTGAGAAACTAACTGGGGAGGGCTGAATGTTTGGGGCGCTCAAGGTATCATCATGCATTATAATATCCTAACAAACTGACATAAAGGGAAATGCATAATGATCCTCCAGCTGTTACTGTTTTAGGGAAGGGACCTATATATAGCCACACAACAACAATAAATTGAGAAACTAACTGGGGAGGGCTGAATGTTTGGGGCGCTCAAAGTATCATCATGCATTATAATATCCTAACAACCTGACACAAAGGGAAATGCATAATGATCCTCCAGCTGTTACTGTTTTAGGGAAGGGACCTATATATAGCCACACAACAACAATAACTTGAGAAACTAACTGGGTAGGGCTGAATGTTTGGGGCGCTCAAGGTATCATCATGCATTATAATATCCGACCAAACTGACATAAAGGGAAATGCATAATGATCCTCCAGCTGTTACTGTTTTGGGGAAGGGACCTATATATAGCGACACAGCAACAATAAATTGAGAAACTAACTGGGGAGGGCTGAATGTTTGGGGCGCTCAGGGTATCATTATGCATTATAATATCCTAACAACCGGACACAATAGAAATGCATATTGACCCTAAAGCTGTTACTGTTTTAGGGACGGGACCTATATTTAGTGGCACAACAACAATAAATAGAGAAACTAACTGGGAAGGGCTGAATGTTTGGGGCGCTCAAGGTATCATCATGCATTATAATATCCTAACAACCTGACATAAAGGGAAATGCATAATGATCATCCAGCTGTTACTGTTTTAGGGACGGGACCTACATATAGTGGCACAACAACAATAAATTGAGAAACTAACTGGGGAGGGCTGAATGTTTGGGGCGCTCAAGGTATCATCATGCAATATAATATCCTAACAACCTGTCATAAAGGGAAATGCATAATGATCCTCCAGCTGTTACTCTTTTATGGAAGGGACCTATATATAGCGACACAACGACAATAAATTGAGAAACTAACTGGGGAGGGCTAAATGTTTGGGGCGCTCAAGGTATCATCATGCATTATAATATCCTAACAACCTGACATAAAGGGAAATGCATAATGATCCTCCAGCTGTTACTGTTTTAGGGACGGGACCTATATATAGTGGCACAACAACAATAAATTGAGAAACTAACTGGGGAGGGCTGAATGTTTGGGCGCTCAAGGTATCATCATGCATTATAATATCCTAACAACCTGACACAAAGGGAAATGCATAATGATCCTCCAGCTGTTACTGTTTTAGGGAAGGGACCTATATATAGCGACACAACAACAATAAATTGAGAAACTAACTGGGGAGGGCTGAATGTTTGGGGCGCTCAAGGTATCATCATGCATTGTAATATCCGAACAAACTGACATAAAGGGAAATGCATAATGATCCTCCAGCTGTTACTGTTTTGGGGATGGGACCTATATATAGCGACACAACAACAATAAATTGAGAAACTAACTGGGGAGGGCTGAATGTTTGGGGCGCTCAAGGTATCATCATGCATTATAATATCCTAACAACCTGACACAAAGGGAAATGCATAATGATCCTCCAGCTGTTACTGTTTTAGGGAAGGGACCTATATATAGCCACACAACAACAATAACTTGAGAAACTAACTGGGGAGGGCTGAATGTTTGGGGCGCTCAAGGTATCATCATGCATTATAATATCCTAACAACCTGACATAAAGGAAAATGCATAATGATCCTAAAGCAGTTACTGTTTTAGGGAAGAGACCTATATATAGCCACACAACAACAATAACTTGAGAAACTAACTGGGGAGGGCTGAATGTTTGGGGCGCTCAAGGTATCATCATGCATTATAATATCCTAACAACCTGACATAAAGGGAAATGCATAATGATCCTCCAGCTGTTACTGTTTTAGGGAAGGGACCTATATATAGTGGCACAACAACAATAAATTGAGAAACTAACTGGGGAGGGCTGAATGTTTGGGGCGCTCAAGTTATCATCATGCATTATAATATCCTAACAACCTGACATAAAGGGAAAAGCATAATGATCCTCCAGCTGTTACTGTTTTAGGGAAGGGACCTATATATAGCGACACAACAACAATAAATTGAGAAACTAACTGGGGAGGGCTGAATGTTTGGGGCGCTCAAGGTATCATCATGCATTATAATATCCGAACAAACTGACATAAAGGGAAATGCATAATGATCCTCCAGCTGTTACTGTTTTGGGGAAGGGACCTATATATAGCGACACAACAACAATAAATTAAGAAACTAACTGGGGAGGGCTGAATGTTTGGGGAGCTCAAGGTATCATCATGCATTATAATATCCTAACAACCTGACATAAAGGGAAATGCATAATGATCCTCCAGCTGTTACTGTTTTAGGGAAGGGACCTATATATAGCGACACAACAACAATAAATTGAGAAACTAACTGGGGAGGGCTGAATGTTTGGGGCGCTCAAGGTATCATTATGCATTATAATATCCTAACAACCTGACACAATGAAAATGCATAATGATCCTCCAGCTGTTACTGTTTTGGGGAAGGGACCTATATATAGCGACACAACAACAATAAATTGAGAAACTAACCGGGGAGGGCTGAATGTTTGGGGCGCTCAAGGTATCATCATGCATTATAATATCCTAACAACCTGTCATAAAGGGAAATGCATAATGATCCTCCACCTGTTACTCTTTTATGGAAGGGACCTATATATAGCGACACAACAAAAATAAATTGAGAAACTAACTGGGGAGGGCTGAATGTTTGGGGCGCTCAAGGTATCATCATGCATTATATTATCCGAACAAACTGACATAAAGGGAAAAGCATAATGATCCTCCAGCTGTTACTGTTTTGGGGAAGGGACCTATATATAGCGACACAACAACAATAAATTGAGAAACTAACTGGGGAGGGCTGAATGTTTGGGGCGCTCAAGGTATCATCATGCATTATAATATCCTAACAACCTGACATAAAGGGAAATGCATAATGATCCTCCAGCTGTTACTGTTTTAGGGAAGGGACCTATATATAGCGACACAACAACAATAAATTGAGAAACTAACTGGGGACGGCTGAATGTTTGGGGCGCTCAAGGTATCATTATGCATTATAATATTCTAACACTCTGACGTAAAGGGAAGTGCATAATGATCCTCCAGCCGTTACTGTTTTAAGGATGGGAAGTATATATAGCGACACAACAACAATAAATTGAGAAACTAACTTGGGAGGGCTGAATGTTTATGCGCTCAATGTATCATCATGCATTATAATATCCTAACAACCTGACATAAAGGGAAATGCATAATGATCCTCCAGCTGTTACTGTTTAAGGGAAGGGACCTATATATAGCGACACAACAACAATATATTGAGAAACTAACTGGGGAGGGCTGAATGTTTGGGGCGCTCAAGGTATCATCATGCATTATAATATCCTAACAACCTGACATAAAGGGAAATGCATAATGATCCTCCAGCTGTTACTGTTTTAGGGGAGGGACCTATATATAGCGACACAACAACAATAAATTGAGAAAATAACTTGGGAGGGCTGAATGTTTGGGGCGCTCAAGGTATCATCATGCATTATAATATCCTAACAACCTGACACAATGGAAATGCATAATGATCCTAAAGCTGTTACTGTTTTAGGGACGGGACCTATATATAGTGGCACAACAACAATAAATTGAGAAACAAACTGGGGAGGGCTGAATGTTTGGGGCGCTCAATGTACCATCATGCATTATAATATCCTAACAACCTGACATAAAGGGAAATGCATAATGATCCTCCAGCTGTTACTGTTATAGGGACGGGACCTATATATAGTGGCACAACAACAATAAATTGAGAAACTAACTGGGGAGGGCTGAATGTTTGGGGCGCTCAAGGTATCATCATGCATTATAATATCCTAACAACCTGACATAAAGGGAAATGCATAATGATTCTCCAGCTGTTACTGTTTTAGGGAAGGGACCTATATATAGCGACACAACAACAATAAATTGAGAAACTAACTGGGGAGGGCTGAATGTTTGGGGCGCTCAAGGTATCATCATGCATTATAATATCCTAACAACCTGACACAATGGAAATGCATAATGATCCTAAAGCTGTTACTGTTTTGGGGAAGGGACCTATATATAGCGACACAACAACAATAAATTGAGAAACTAACTGGGGAGGGCTGAATGTTTGGGGCGCTCAAGGTATCATTATGCATTATAATATCCTAACAACCTGACACAATGGAAATGCATAATGATCCTAAAGCTGTTACTGTTTTAGGGACGGGACCTATATACAGTGGCACAACAACAACAAATTGAGAAACTAACTGGGGAGGGCTGAATGTTTGGGGCGCTCAAGGTATCATCATGCATTATAATATCCTAACAAACTGACATAAAGGGAAATGCATATTGATCCTCCAGCTGTTACTGTTTTAGGGAAGGGACCTATATATAGCCACACAACAACAATAAATTGAGAAACTAACTGGGGAGGGCTGAATGTTTGGGGCGCTCAAAGTATCATCATGCATTATAATATCCTAACAACCTGACACAAAGGGAAATGCATAATGATCCTCCAGCTGTTACTGTTTTAGGGAAGGGACCTATATATAGCCACACAACAACAATAACTTGAGAAACTAACTGGGTAGGGCTGAATGTTTGGGGCGCTCAAGGTATCATCATGCATTATAATATCCGACCAAACTGACATAAAGGGAAATGCATAATGATCCTCCAGCTGTTACTGTTTTGGGGAAGGGACCTATATATAGCGACACAACAACAATAAATTGAGAAACTAACTGGGGAGGGCTGAATGTTTGGGGCGCTCAAGGTATCATTATGCATTATAATATCCTAACAACCTGACACAATAGAAATGCATAATGATCCTAAAGCTGTTACTGTTTTAGGGACGAGACCTATATTTAGTGGCACAACAACAATAAATTGAGAAACTAACTGGGGAGGGCTAAATGTTTGGGGCGCTCAAGGTATCATCATGCATTATAATATCCTAACAACCTGACATAAAGGGAAATGCATAATGATCATCCAGCTGTTACTGTTTTAGGGACGGGACCTTTATATAGTGGCACAACAACAATAAATTGAGAAACTAACTGGGGAGGGCTGAATGTTTGGGGCGCTCAAGGTATCATCATGCATTATAATATCCTAACAACCTGACGTAAAGGGAAATGCACAATGATCCTCCAGCTGTTACTGTTTTAGGGCAGGGACCTATATATAGCGACACAACAACACTAAATTGAGAAACTAACAGGGGAGGGCTGAATGTTTTGGGCGCTCAAGGTATCATCATGCATTATAATATCCTAACAAACTGACATAAAGGGAAATGCATAATGATCCTCCAGCTGTTACTGTTTTGGGGAAGGGACCTATATATAGCGACACAACAACAATAAATTGAGAATCTAACTGGGGAGGGCTAAATGTTTGGGGCGCTCAAGGTATCATTATGCATTATAATATCCTAACAACCTGACACAATGAAAATGCATAATGATCCTCCAGCTGTTACTGTTTTGGGGAAGGGACCTATATATAGCGACACAACAACAATAAATTGAGAAACTAACCGGGGAGGGCTGAATGTTTGGGGCGCTCAAGGTATCATCATGCATTATAATATCCTAACAACCTGTCATAAAGGGAAATGCATAATGATCCTCCACCTGTTACTCTTTTATGGAAGGGACCTATATATAGCGACACAACAAAAATAAATTGAGAAACTAACTGGGGAGGGCTGAATGTTTGGGGCGCTCAAGGTATCATCATGCATTATATTATCCGAACAAACTGACATAAAGGGAAAAGCATAATGATCCTCCAGCTGTTACTGTTTTGGGGAAGGGACCTATATATAGCGACACAACAACAATAAATTGAGAAACTAACTGGGGAGGGCTGAATGTTTGGGGCGCTCAAGGTATCATCATGCATTATAATATCCTAACAACCTGACATAAAGGGAAATGCATAATGATCCTCCAGCTGTTACTGTTTTAGGGAAGGGACCTATATATAGCGACACAACAACAATAAATTGAGAAACTAACTGGGGACGGCTGAATGTTTGGGGCGCTCAAGGTATCATTATGCATTATAATATTCTAACACTCTGACGTAAAGGGAAGTGCATAATGATCCTCCAGCCGTTACTGTTTTAAGGATGGGAAGTATATATAGCGACACAACAACAATAAATTGAGAAACTAACTTGGGAGGGCTGAATGTTTATGCGCTCAATGTATCATCATGCATTATAATATCCTAACAACCTGACATAAAGGGAAATGCATAATGATCCTCCAGCTGTTACTGTTTAAGGGAAGGGACCTATATATAGCGACACAACAACAATATATTGAGAAACTAACTGGGGAGGGCTGAATGTTTGGGGCGCTCAAGGTATCATCATGCATTATAATATCCTAACAACCTGACATAAAGGGAAATGCATAATGATCCTCCAGCTGTTACTGTTTTAGGGGAGGGACCTATATATAGCGACACAACAACAATAAATTGAGAAAATAACTTGGGAGGGCTGAATGTTTGGGGCGCTCAAGGTATCATCATGCATTATAATATCCTAACAACCTGACACAATGGAAATGCATAATGATCCTAAAGCTGTTACTGTTTTAGGGACGGGACCTATATATAGTGCCACAACAACAATAAATTGAGAAACAAACTGGGGAGGGCTGAATGTTTGGGGCGCTCAATGTACCATCATGCATTATAATATCCTAACAACCTGACATAAAGGGAAATGCATAATGATCCTCCAGCTGTTACTGTTATAGGGACGGGACCTATATATAGTGGCACAACAACAATAAATTGAGAAACTAACTGGGGAGGGCTGAATGTTTGGGGCGCTCAAGGTATCATCATGCATTATAATATCCTAACAACCTGACATAAAGGGAAATGCATAATGATTCTCCAGCTGTTACTGTTTTAGGGAAGGGACCTATATATAGCGACACAACAACAATAAATTGAGAAACTAACTGGGGAGGGCTGAATGTTTGGGGCGCTCAAGGTATCATCATGCATTATAATATCCTAACAACCTGACACAATGGAAATGCATAATGATCCTAAAGCTGTTACTGTTTTGGGGAAGGGACCTATATATAGCGACACAACAACAATAAATTGAGAAACTAACTGGGGAGGGCTGAATGTTTGGGGCGCTCAAGGTATCATTATGCATTATAATATCCTAACAACCTGACACAATGGAAATGCATAATGATCCTAAAGCTGTTACTGTTTTAGGGACGGGACCTATATACAGTGGCACAACAACAACAAATTGAGAAACTAACTGGGGAGGGCTGAATGTTTGGGGCGCTCAAGGTATCATCATGCATTATAATATCCTAACAAACTGACATAAAGGGAAATGCATATTGATCCTCCAGCTGTTACTGTTTTAGGGAAGGGACCTATATATAGCCACACAACAACAATAAATTGAGAAACTAACTGGGGAGGGCTGAATGTTTGGGGCGCTCAAAGTATCATCATGCATTATAATATCCTAACAACCTGACACAAAGGGAAATGCATAATGATCCTCCAGCTGTTACTGTTTTAGGGAAGGGACCTATATATAGCCACACAACAACAATAACTTGAGAAACTAACTGGGTAGGGCTGAATGTTTGGGGCGCTCAAGGTATCATCATGCATTATAATATCCGACCAAACTGACATAAAGGGAAATGCATAATGATCCTCCAGCTGTTACTGTTTTGGGGAAGGGACCTATATATAGCGACACAACAACAATAAATTGAGAAACTAACTGGGGAGGGCTGAATGTTTGGGGCGCTCAAGGTATCATTATGCATTATAATATCCTAACAACCTGACACAATAGAAATGCATAATGATCCTAAAGCTGTTACTGTTTTAGGGACGAGACCTATATTTAGTGGCACAACAACAATAAATTGAGAAACTAACTGGGGAGGGCTAAATGTTTGGGGCGCTCAAGGTATCATCATGCATTATAATATCCTAACAACCTGACATAAAGGGAAATGCATAATGATCATCCAGCTGTTACTGTTTTAGGGACGGGACCTTTATATAGTGGCACAACAACAATAAATTGAGAAACTAACTGGGGAGGGCTGAATGTTTGGGGCGCTCAAGGTATCATCATGCATTATAATATCCTAACAACCTGACGTAAAGGGAAATGCACAATGATCCTCCAGCTGTTACTGTTTTAGGGCAGGGACCTATATATAGCGACACAACAACACTAAATTGAGAAACTAACAGGGGAGGGCTGAATGTTTTGGGCGCTCAAGGTATCATCATGCATTATAATATCCTAACAAACTGACATAAAGGGAAATGCATAATGATCCTCCAGCTGTTACTGTTTTGGGGAAGGGACCTATATATAGCGACACAACAACAATAAATTGAGAATCTAACTGGGGAGGGCTAAATGTTTGGGGCGCTCAAGGTATCATCATGCATTATAATATCCGAACAAACTGACATAAAGGGAAATGCATAATGATCCTCCAGCTGTTACTGTTTTAGGGATGGGACCTATATATAGCGTCACAACAACAATAAATTGAGAAACTAACTGGGGAGGGCTGAATGTTTGGGGCGCTCAAGGTATCATTATGCATTATAATATCCTAACAACCTGACACAATGAAAATGCATAATGATCCTCCAGCTGTTACTATTTTATGGAAGGGACCTATATATAGCGACGCAACAACAATAAATTGAGAAACTAACTGGGGAGGGCTGAATGTTTGGGGCGCTCAAGGTATCATCTTGCATTATAATATCCGAACAAACTGACATAAAGGGAAATGCATAATGATCCTCCAGCTGTTACTGTTTTGGGGAAGGGACCTATATATAGCGACACAACAACAATAAATTGAGAAACTAACTGGGGAGGGCTGAACGTTTGGGGCGCTCAAGGTATCATCATGCATTATAATATCCTAACAACCTGACATAAAGGGAAATGCATAATGATCCTCCAGCGGTTACTGTTTTAGGGAAGGGACCTATATATAGTGGCACCACAACAATAAATTGAGAAACTAACTGGGGAGGGCTGAATGTTTGGGGCGCTCAAGGTATCATCATGCATTATAATAACCTAACAACCTGACATAAAGGGAAATGCATAATGATTCTCCAGCTGTTACTGTTTTAGGGAAGGGACCTATATATAGCGACACAACAACAATAAATTAAGAAACTAACTGGGGAGGGCTGAATGTTTGGGGCGCTCAAGGTATCAGCATGCATTATAATATCCTAACAACCTGACATAAAGGGAAATGCATAATGATCCTCCAGCGGTTACTGTTTTAGGGAAGGGACCTATATATAGCGACACAACAACAATAAATTGAGAAACTAACTGGGGAGGGCTGAATGTTTGGGGCGCTCAAGGTATCATCATGCATTATAATATCCTAACAACCTGACATAAAGGGAAATGCATAATGATCCTCCAGCTGTTACTGTTTTAGGGAAGGGACCTATATATAGCGACACAACAACAATAAATTGAGAAACTAACTGGGGAGGGCTGAATGTTTGGGGCGCTCAAGGTATCATCATGCATTTTAATATCCTAACAACCTGACACAAAGGGAAATGCATAATGATCCTCCAGCTGTTACTGTTTTAGGGAAGGGACCTATATATAGCCACACAACAACAATAACTTGAGAAACTAACTGGGGAGGGCTGAATGTTTGGGGCGCTCAAGGTATCATCATGCATTATAATATCCGAACAAACTGACATAAAGGAAAATGCATAATGATCCTCCAGCTGTTACTGTTTTGGAGAAGGGACCTATATATAGCGACACAACAACAATAAATTGAGAAACTAACTGGGGAGGGCTGAATGTTTGGGGCGCTCAAGGTATCATTATGCATTATAATATCCTAACAACCTGACACAATGGAAATGCATAATGATCCTAAAGCTGTTACTGTTTTTGGGACGGGACCTATATATAGTGGCACAACAACAATAAATTGAGAAACTAACTGGGGAGGGCTGAATGTTTGGGGCGCTCAAGGTATCATCATGCATTATAATATCCTAACAACCTGACATAAAGGGAAATGCATAATGATCCTCCAGCTGTTACTGTTTTGGGGAAGGGACCTATATATAGCGACACAACAACAATAAATTGAGACACTAACTGGGGAGGGCTGAATGTTTGGGACGCTCAAGCTATCATCATACATTATAATATCCTAACAACCTGACATAAAGGGAAATGCATAATGATCCTCCAGCTGTTACGGTTTTAGAGAAGGGACCTATATATAGCGACACAACAACAACAAATTGAGAAACTAACTGGGGAGGGCTGAATGTTTGGGGCGCTCAAGGTATCATCATGCATTATAATATCCTAACAACCTGACACAAAGGGAAATGCATAATGATCCTCCAGCTGTTACTGTTTTAGGGAAGTTACCTATATATAGCCACACAACAACAATAACTTGAGGAACTAACTGGGGAGGGCTGAATGTTTGGGGCGCTCAAGGTATCATAATGCATTATAATATCCGAACAAACTAACATAAAGGAAAATGCATAATGATCCTCCAGCTGTTACTGTTTTGGAGAAGGGACCTATATATAGCGACACAACAACAATAAATTGAGAAACTAACTGGGGAGGGCTGAATGTTTGGGGCGCTCAAGGTATCATTATGCATTATAATATCCTAACAACCTGACACAATGGAAATGCATAATGATCCTAAAGCTGTTACTGTTTTAGGGACGGGACCTATATATAGTGGCACAACAACAATAAATTGAGAAACTAACTGGGGAGGGCTGAATGTTTGGGGCGCTCAAGGTATCATCATGCATTATAATATCCTAACAACCTGACATAAAGGGAAATGCATAATGATCCTCCAGCTGTTACTGTTTTAGGGAAGGGACCTATATATAGCAACACAACAACAATAAATTGAGAAACTAACTGGGGAGGCCTGAATGTTTGGGGCGCTCAAGGTATCATCATGCATTATAATATCCGAACAAACTGACATAAAGGGAAATGCATAATGATCCTCCAGCTGTTACTGTTTTAGGGAAGGGACCTATATATAGCGACACAACAACAATAAATTGAGAAACTAACTGGGGAGGGCTGAATGTTTGGGGCGCTCAAGGTATCATCATGCATTATAATATCCTAACAACCTGACATAAAGGGAAATGCATAATGATCCTCCAGCTGTTACTGTTTTGGGGAAGGGACCTATATATAGCGACACAACAACAATAAATTGAGAAACTAACTGGGGAGGGCTGAATGTTTGGGGCGCTCAAGGTATCATTATGCATTATAATATCCTAACAACCTGACACAATAGAAATGCATAATGATCCTAAAGCTGTTACTGTTTTAGGGACGGGACCTATATTTAGTGGCACAACAACAATAAATTGAGAAACTAACTGGGGAGGGCTGAATGTTTGGGGCGCTCAAGGTATCATCATGCATTATAATATCCTAACAACCTGACATAAAAGGAAATGCATAATGATCATCCAGCTGTTACTGTTTTAGGGACGGGACCTATATATAGTGGCACAACAACAATAAATTGAGAAACTAACTGGGGAGGGCTGAATGTTTGGGGCGCTCAAGGTATCATCATGCATTATAATATCCTAACAACCTGACGTAAAGGGAAATGCACAATGATCCTCCAGCTGTTACTGTTTTAGGGCAGGGACCTATATATAGCGACACAACAACACTAAATTGAGAAACTAACAGGGGAGGGCTGAATGTTTTGGGCGCTCAAGGTATCTTCATGCAGTACAATATCCTAACAAACTGACATAAAGGGAAATGCATAATGATCCTCCAGCTGTTACTGTTTTGGGGAAGGGACCTATATATAGCGACACAACAACAATAAATTGAGAAACTAACTGGGGAGGGCTGAATGTTTGGGGCGCTCAAGGTATCATCATGCATTATAATATCCTAACAACCTGACATAAAGGGAAATGCATAATGATCCTCCAGCTGTTACTGTTTTAGGGACGGGACCTATATATAGTGGCACCACAACAATAAATTGAGAAACTAACTGGGGAGGGCTGAATGTTTGGGGCGCTCAAGGTATCATCATGCATTATAATATCCTAACAACCTGACGTAAAGGGAAATGCACAATGATCCTCCAGCTGTTACTGTTTTAGGGCAGGGACCTATATATAGCGACACAACAACACTAAATTGAGAAACTAACAGGGGAGGGCTGAATGTTTTGGGCGCTCAAGGTATCTTCATGCAGTACAATATCCTAACAAACTGACATAAAGGGAAATGCATAATGATCCTCCAGCTGTTACTGTTTTGGGGAAGGGACCTATATATAGCGACACAACAACAATAAATTGAGAAACTAACTGGGGAGGGCTGAATGTTTGGGGCGCTCAAGGTATCATCATGCATTATAATATCCTAACAACCTGACATAAAGGGAAATGCATAATGATCCTCCAGCTGTTACTGTTTTAGGGACGGGACCTATATATAGTGGCACCACAACAATAAATTGAGAGACTAACTGGGGAGGGCTGAATGTTTGGGGCGCTCAAGGTATCATCATGCATTATAATATCCGAACAACCTGACACAATTAAAATGCATAATGATCCTCCAGCTGTTACTGTTTTGGGGAAGGGACCTATATATAGCGACACAACAACAATAAATTGAGAAACTAACTGGGGAGGGCTGAATGTTTGGGGCGCTCAAGGTATCATCATGCATTATAATATCCTAACAACCTGACATAAAGGGAAATGCATAATGATCCTCCAGCTGTTACTGTTTTATGGAAGGGACCTATATATAGCGACACAACAACAATAAATTGAGAAACTAACTGGGGAGGGCTGAATGTTTGGGGCGCTCAAGGTATCATCTTGCATTATAATATCCGAACAAACTGACATAAAGGGAAATGCATAATGATCCTCCAGCTGTTACTGTTTTGGGGAAGGGACCTATATATAGCGACACAACAACAATAAATTGAGAAACTAACTGGGGAGGGCTGAATGTTTGGGGCGCTCAAGGTATCATCATGCATTATAATATTCTAACACTCTGACATAAAGGGAAGTGCATAATGATCCTCCAGCCGTTACTGTTTTAGGGATGGGATGTATATATAGCGACACAACAACAATAAATTGAGAAACTAACTGGGGAGGGCTGAATGTTTAGGGCGCTCAAGGTATCATCATCCATTATAATATCCTAACAACCTGACATAAAGGGAAATGCATAATGATCCTCCAGCTGTTACTGTTTTAGGGAAGGGACCTATATATAGCGACACAACAACAATATATTGAGAAACTAACTGGGGAGGGCTGAATGTTTGGGGCGCTCAAGGTAACATCATGCATTATAATATCCTAACAACCTGACACAATGGAAATGCATAATGATCCTAAAGCTGTTACTGTTTTAGGGACGGGACCTATATATAGTGGCACAACAACAATAAATTGAGAAACTAACTGGGGAGGGCTGAATGTTTGGGGCGCTCAAGGTACCATCATGCATTATAATATCCTAACAACCTGACTTAAAGGGAAATGCGTAATGATCCTCCAGCTGTTACTGTTTTAGGGAAGGACCTATATATAGCGACACAACAACAATAAATTGAGAAACTAACTGGGGAGGGCTGAATGTTTGGGGCGCTCAAGGTACCATCATGCATTATAATATCCTAACAACCTGACATAAAGGGAAATGCATAATGATCCTCCAGCTGTTACTGTTTTAGGGACGGGACCTATATATAGTGGCACCACAACAATAAATTGAGAAACTAACTGGGGAGGGCTGAATGTTTGGGGCGCTCAAGGTATCATCATGCATTATAATATCCTAACAACCTGACATAAAGGGAAATGCATAATGATTCTCCAGCTGTTACTGTTTTAGGGAAGGGACCTATATATAGCGACACAACAACAATAAATTAAGAAACTAACTGGGGAGGGCTGAATGTTTGGGGCGCTCAAGGTATCATCATGCATTATAATATCCTAACAACCTGACATAAAGGAAATGCATAATGATCCTCCAGCGGTTACTGTTTTAGGGAAGGGACCTATATATAGCGACACAACAACAATAAATTGAGAAACTAACTGGGGAGTGCTGAATGTTTGGGGCGCTCAAGGTATCATCATGCATTATAATATCCGAACAATCTGACATAAAGGGAAATGCATAATGATCCTCCAGCTGTTACTGTTTTGGGGAAGGGACCTATATATAGCGACACAACAACAATAAATTGAGAAACTAACTGGGGAGGGCTGAATGTTTGGGGCGCTCAAGGTATCATCATGCATTATAATATCCTAACAACCTGACATAAAGGGAAATGCATAATGATCCTCCAGCTGTTACTGTTTTAGGGAAGGGACCTATATATATAGCGACACAACAACAATAAATTGAGAAACTAACTGGGGAGGGCTGAATGTTTGGGGCGCTCAAGGTATCACCATGCATTATAATATCCTAACAACCTGACACAAAGGGAAATGCATAATGATCCTCCAGCTGTTACTGTTTTAGGGAAGGGACCTATATATAGCCACACAACAACAATAACTTGAGAAACTAACTGGGGAGGGCTGAATGTTTTAGGCGCTCAAGGTATCATCATGCATTATAATATCCGAACAAACTGACATAAAGGAAAATGCATAATGATCCTCCAGCTGTTACTGTTTTGGAGAAGGGACCTATATATAGCGACACAACAACAATAAATTGAGAAACTAACTGGGGAGGGCTGAATGTTTGGGGCGCTCAAGGTATCATTAAGCATTATAATATCCTAACAACCTGACTCAATGGAAATGCATAATGATCCTAAAGCTGTTACTGTTTTAGGGACGGGACCTATATATAGTGGCACAACAACAATAAATTGAGAAACTAACTGGGGAGGGCTGAATGTTTGGGGCGCTCAAGGTATCATTATGCATTATAATATCCTAACAACCTGACACAATGGAAATGCATATTGATCCTAAAGCTGTTACTGTTTTAGGGAAGGGACCTATATATAGCGACACAACAACAATAAATTGAGAAACTAACTGGGGAGGGCTGAATGTTAGGGGCGCTCAAGGTATCATCATGCATTCTAATATCCGAACAAACTGACATAAAGGGAAATGCATAATGATCCTCCAGCTGTTACTGTTTTAGGGAAGGGACCTATATATAGCGACACAACAACAATAACTTGAGAAACTAACTGGGGAGGGCTGAATGTTTGGGGCGCTCAAGGTATCATCATGCATTATAATATCCGAACAAACTGACATAAAGGAAAATGCATAATGATCCTCCAGCTGTTACTGTTTTGGAGAAGGGACCTATATATAGCGACACAACAACAATAATTTGAGAAACTAACTGGGGAGGGCTGAATGTTTGGGGCGCTCAAGGTATCATTAAGCATTATAATATCCTAACAACCTGACTCAATGGAAATGCATAATGATCCTAAAGCTGTTACTGTTTTAGGGACGGGACCTATATATAGTGGCACAACAACAATAAATTGAGAAACTAACTGGGGAAGGCTGAATGTTTGGGGCGCTCAAGGTATCATTATGCATTATAATATCCTAACAACCTGACACAATGGAAATGCAAAATGATCCTAAAGCTGTTACTGTTTTAGGGAAGGGACCTATATATAGCGACACAACAACAATAAATTGAGAAACTAACTGGGGAGGGCTGAATGTTAGGGGCGCTCAAGGTATCATCATGCATTCTAATATCCGAACAAACTGACATAAAGGGAAATGCATAATGATCCTCCAGCTGTTACTGTTTTAGGGAAGGGACCTATGTATAGCGACACAACAACAATTAATTGAGAAACTAACTGGGGAGGGCTGAATGTTTGGGGCGCTCATGGTATCATCATGCATTATAATATCCTAACAACCTGACATAATGGGAAATGCATAATGATCCTCCAGCTGTTACTGTTTTAGGGAAGGGACCTATATATAGCAACACAACAACAATAAATTGAGAAACTAACTGGGGAGGGCTGAATGTTTGGGGCGCTCAAGGTATCATCATGCATTATAATATCCGAACAAACTGACATAAAGGGAAATGCATAATGATCCTCCAGCTGTTACGGTTTTGGGGAAGGGACCTATATATAGCGACACAACAACAATAAATTGAGAAACTAACTGGGGAGGGCTGAATGTTTGGGGCGCTCAAGGTATCATCATGCATTATAGTATCCTAACAACCTGACATAAAGGGAAATGCATAATGATCCTCCAGCTGTTACTGTTTTAGGGAAGGGACCTATATATAGCGACACAACAACAATAAATTGAGAAACTAACTGGGGAGGGCTGAATGTTTGGGGCGCTCAAGGTATCATCATGCATTATAATATCCTAACAAACTGACATAAAGGGAAATGCATAATGATCCTCCAGCTGGTACTGTTTTAGGGAAGGGACCTATATATAGCGACACAACAACAATAAATTGAGAAACTAACTGGGAAGGGCTGAATGTTTGGGGCGCTCAAGGTATCATCATGCATTATAATATCCGAACAACCTGACGTAAAGGGAAGTGCATAATGATCCTCCAGCTGTTACTGTTTTAGGGCAGGGACCTATATATAGTGGCACATCAACAATAAATTGAGAAACTAACTGGGTAGAGCTGAATGTTTGGGGCCCTCAAGGTATCATCATGCATTATAATATCCGAGCAACCTGACGTAAAGGGAAGTGCATAATGATCCTTCAGCTGTTACTGTTTTAGGGCAGGGACCTATAAATAGCGACACAACAACAATAAATTGAGAAACTAACTGGGGAGGGCTGAATGTTTGGGGCGCTCAAGGTATCATCATGCATTATAATATACTAAAATACTTGACGTAAAGGGAAATGCATAATGATTCTCCAGCTGTTACTGTTTTAGGGCAGCGACCTATATATAGCGACACAACAACAATAAATTGAGAAACTAACTGGGGAGGGCTGAATGGTTTGGGCGCTCAAGGTATCATCATGCATTATAATATCCTAACAACCTGACGTAAAGGGAAATGCACAATGATCCTCCAGCTGTTACTGTTTTAGGGCAGGGACCTATATATAGTGACACAACAACAATAAATTGAGACACTAACAGGGGAGGGCTGAATGTTTTGGGCGCTCAAGGTATCATCATGCATTATAATATCCTAACAAACTGACATAAAGGGAAATGCATAATGATCCTCCAGCTGTTACTGTTTTGGGGAAGGGACCTATATATAGCGACACAACAACAATAAATTGAGAAACTAACTGGGGAGTACTGAATGTTTGGGGCGCTCAAGGTATCATCATGCATTATAATATCCGAACAAACTGACATAAAGGGAAATGCATAATGATCCTAAAGCTGATACTGTTTTGGGGAAGGGACCTATATATAGCGACACAACAACAATAAATTAAGAAACTAACTGGGGAGGGCTGAATGTTTGGGGCGCTCAAGGTATCATAATGCATTATAATATCCTAACAACCTGACATAAAGGGAAATGCATAATGATCCTCCAGCTGTTACTGTTTTAGGGAAGGGACCTATATATAGCGACACAACAACAACAAATTGAGAAACTAACTGGGGAGGGCTGAATGTTTGGGGCGCTCAAGGTATCATCATGCATTATAATATCCGAACAAACTGACATAAATGGAAATGCATAATGATCCTCCAGCTGTTACTGTTTTGGGGAAGGGACCTATATATAGCGACACAACAACAATAAATTGAGAAACTAACTTTGGAGGGCTGAATGTTTGGGGCGCTCAAGGTATCATCATGCATTATAATATTCTAACACTCTGACGTAAAGGGAAGTGCATAATGATCCTCCAGCCGTTACTGTTTTAGGGATGGGAAGTATATATAGCGACACAACAACAATAAATTGAGAAACTAACTGGGGAGGGCTGAATGTTTGGGGCGCTCAAGGTATCATCATGCATTATAATATCCTAACAACCTGACATAAAGGGAAATGCATAATGATCCTCCAGCTGTTACTGTTTTAGGGAAGGGACCTATATATAGCGACACAACAACAATATATTGAGAAACTAACTGGGGAGGGCTGAATGTATGGGGCGCTCAAGGTACCATCATGCATTATAATATCCTAACAACCTGACAAAAAGGGAAATGCATAATGATCCTCCAGCTGTTACTGTTTTAGGGACGGGACCTATATATAGTGGCACCACAACAATAAATTGAGAAACTAACTGGGGAGGGCTGAATGTTTGGGGCGCTCAAGGTATCATCATGCATTATAATATCCTAACAACCTGACATAAAGGGAAATGCATAATGATTCTCCAGCTGTTACTGTTTTAGGGAAGGGACCTATATATAGCGACACAACAACAATAAATTGAGAAACTAACTGGGGAGGGCTGAATGTTTGGGGGGCTCAAGGTATCATCATGCATTATAATATCCTAACAACCTGACATAAAGGGAAATGCATAATGATCCTCCAGCTGTTACTGTTTTAGGGAAGGGACCTATATATAGCGACACAACAACAATAAATTGAGAAACTAACTGGGGAGGGCTGAATGTTTGGGGCGCTCAAGGTATCATCATGCATTATAATATCCTAACAACCTGACACAAAGGGAAATGCATAATGATCCTCCAGCTGTTACTGTTTTGGGGAAGGGACCTATATATAGCGACACAACATCAATAAATTGAGAAACTAACTGGGGAGGGCTGAATGTTTGGGGCGCTCAAGGTATCATCATGCATTATAATATCCTAACAACCTGACATAAAGGGAAATGCATAATGATCCTCCAGCTGTTACTGTTTTAGGGACGGGACCTATATATAGCGACACAACAACAATAAATTGAGAAACAAACTGGGGAGCGCTGAATGTTTGGGGCGCTCAAGGTATCATCATGCATTATAATATCCTAACAAACTGACATAAAGGGAAATGCATAATGATCCTCCAGCTGTTACTGTTTTAGGGACGGGACCTATATATAGTGGCACAACAACAATAAATTGAGAAACTAACAGGGGAGGGCTGAATGTTTGGGGCGCTCAAGGTATCATCATGAATTATAATATCCTAACAACCTGACATAAAGGGAAATGCATAATGATTCTCCAGCTGTTACTGTTTTAGGGAAGGGACCTATATATAGCGACACAACAACAATAAATTGAGAAACTAACTGGGGAGGGCTGAATGTTTGGGGCGCTCAAGGTATCATCATGCATTATAATATCCTAACAACCTGACATAAAGGGAAATGCATAATGATCCTCCAGCTGTTACTGTTTTAGGGAAGGGACCTATATATAGCGACACAACAACAATAAATTGAGAAACTAACTAGGGAGGGCTGAATGTTTGGCGTGCTCAAGGTATCATCATGCATTATAATATCCTAACAACCTGACACAAAGGTAAATGCATAATGATCCTCCAGCTGTTACTGTTTTAGGGAAGGGACCTATATATAGCGACACAACAACAATAAATTGAGAAACTAACTGGGGAGGGCTGAATGTTTGGGGCGCTCAAGGTATCATCATGCATTATAATATCCGAACAAACTGACATAAAGGGAAATGCATAATGATCCTCCAGCTGTTACTGTTTTGGGGAAGGGACCTATATATAGCGACACAACAACAATAAATTGAGAAACTAACTGGGTAGGGCTGAATGTTTGGGGCGCTCAAGGTATCATCATGCATTATAATATCCTAACAACCTGACATAAAGGGAAATGCATAATGATCCTCCAGCTGTTACTGTTTTAGGGAAGGGACCTATATATAGCGACACAACAACAATAAATTGAGAAACTAACTGGGGAGGGCTGAATGTTTGGGGCGCTCAAGGTATCATCATGCATTATAATATCCTAACAACCTGACACAAAGGGAAATGCATAATGATCCTCCAGCTGTTATTGTTTTAGGGAAGGGACCTATATATTGCCACACAACAACCATAACTTGAGAAACTAACTGGGGAGGGCTGGCTGTTTGGGGCGGTCAGGGTATCATCATGCATTATAATATCCGAACAAACTGACATAAAGGGAAATGCATAATGATCCTCCAGCTGTTACTGTTTTGGGGAAGGGACCTATATATAGCGACACAACAACAATAAATTGAGAAACTAACTGGGGAGGGCTGAATGTTTGGGGCGCTCAAGGTATCATTATGCATTATAATATCCTAACAACCTGACACAATGGAAATGCAAAATGATCCTAAAGCTGTTACTGTTTTAGGGACGGGACCTATATATAGCGACACAACAACAATAACTTGAGAAACTAACTGGGGAGGGCTGAATGTTTGGGGCGCTCAAGGTATCATCATGCATTATAATATCCTAACAACCTGACACAATGGAAATGCAAAATGATCCTAAAGCTGTTACTGTTTTAGGGAAGGGACCTATATATAGCGACACAACAACAATTAATTGAGAAACTAACTGGGGAGGGCTGAATGTTTGGGGCGCTCTAGGTATCATCATGCATTATAATATCCTAACAACCTGACATAAAGGGAAATGCATAATGATCCTCCAGCTGTTACTGTTTTAGGGAAGGGACCTATATATAGCGACACAACAACAATAAATTGAGAAACTAACTGGGGAGGGCTGAATGTTTGGTACGCTCAAGGTATCATCATGCATTATAATATCCTAACAACCTGACACAATGGAAATGCATAATGATCCTCCAGCTGTTACTGTTTTAGGGACGGGACCTATATATAGTGGCACAACAACAATAAACTGAGAAACTAACTGGGGAGGGCTGAATGTTTGGGGCGCTCAAGGTATCATCATGCATTATAATATCCTAACAACCTGACATAAATGGAAATGCATAATGATCCTCCAGCTGTTACTGTTTTAGGGAAGGGACCTATATATAGCGACACAACAACAATAAATTGAGAAACTAACTGGGGAGGGCTGAATGTTTGGGACGCTCAAGGTATCATCATGCATTATAATATCCTAACAACCTGACACAATGGAAATGCATAATGATCCTAAAGCTGTTACTGTTTTAGGGACGGGACCTATATATAGTGGCACAACAACAATAAATTGAGAAACTAACAGGGGAGGGCTGAATGTTTGGAGCGCTCAATGTATCATCATGCATTATAATATCCTAACAACCTGACATAAAGGGAAATGCATAATGATCCTCCAGCTGTTACTGTTTTAGGGAAGGGACCTTTATATAGCGACACAACAACAATAAATTGAGAAACTAACTGGGGAGGGCTGAATGTTTGGGACGCTCAAGATATCATCATGCATTATAATATCGTAACAACCTGACACAATGGAAATGCATAATGATCCTAAAGCTGTTACTGTTTTAGGGACGGGACCTATATATAGTGGCACAACAACAATAAATTGAGAAACTAACTGGGGAGGGCTGAATGTTTGGGGCGCTCAAGGTATCATCGTGCATTATAATATCCTAACAACCTGACATAAAGGGAAATGCATATTGATCCTCCAGCTGTTACTGTTTTAGGGAAGGGACCTATATATAGCGACACAACAACAATAAATTGAGAAACTAACTGGGGAGGGCTGAATGTTTGGGGCGCTCAAGGTATCATCATGCATTATAATATCCTAACAACCTGACACAAAGGAAATGCACAATGATCCTAAAGCTGTTACTGTTTTAGGGACGGGACCTATATATAGCGACACAACAACAATAAATTGAGAAATTAACTGGGGAGGGCTGAATATTTGGGGCGCTCAATGTATCATCATGCATTATAATATCCTAACAACCTGACATAAAGGGAAATGCATAATGATCCTCCAGCTGTTACTGTTTTAGGGAAGGGACCTTAATATAGCGACACAACAACAATAAATTGAGAAACTAACTGGGGAGGGCTGAATGTTTGGGGCGCTCAAGGTATCATCATGCATTATAATATCCTAACAACCTGACATAAAGGAAAATGCATAATGATCCTCCAGCTGTTACTGTTTTAGGGTAGGGACCTATATATAGCGACACAACAACAATAAATTGAGAAACTAACTGGGGAGGGCTGAATGTTAGGGGCGCTCAAGGTATCATCATGCATTATAATATCCGAACAAACTGACATAAAGGGAAATGCATAATGATCCTCCAGCTGTTACTGTTTTAGGGAAGGGACCTATATATAGCCACACAACAACAATAAATTGAGAAACTAACTGGGGAGGGCTGAATGTTTGGGGCGCTCAAGGTATCATTATGCATTATAATATCCTAACAACCTGACACAAAGGAAATGCATAATGATCCTAAAGCTGTTACTGTTTTAGGGACGGGACCTATATATAGTGGCACAACAACAATAAATTGAGAAACTAACTGGGGAGGGCTGAATATTTGGGGCGCTCAAGGTATCAGCATGCATTATAATATCCTAACAACCTGACATAAAGGAAATGCATAATGATCCTCCAGCTGTTACTGTTTTAGGGAAGGGACCTATATATAGCGACACAACAACAATAAATTGAGAAACTAACTGGGGAGAGCTGAATGTTTGGGGCGCTCAAGGTATCATCATGCATTATAATATCCTAACAACCTGACATAAAGGGAAATGCATAATGATCCTCCAGCTGTTCCTGTTTTAGGGAAGGGACCTCTATATAGCGACACAACAACAATACATTGAGCAACTAACTGGGGAGGGCTGAATGTTTGGGGCGCTCAAGGTATCATCATGCATTATAATATCCTAACAACCTGACATAAAGGGAAATGCATAATGATCCTCCAGCTGTTACTGTTTTTGGGAAGGGACCTATATATAGCGACACAACAACAATAAATTGAGAAACTAACTGGGGAGGGCTGAATGTTTGGGGCGCTCAAGGTATCATCATGCATTATAATATCCTAACAACCGGACATAAAGGGAAATGCATAATGATCCTCCAGCTGTTACTGTTTTAGGGAAGGGACCTATATATAGCGACACAGCAACAATAAATTGAGAAACTAACTGGGGAGGGCTGAATGTTTGGGGCGCTCAAGGTATCATCATGCATTATAATATCCGAACAAACTGACATAAAGGGAAATGCATAATGATCCTCCAGCTGTTACTGTTTTAGGGAAGGGACCTATATATAGCGACACAACAACAATTAATTGAGAAACTAACTGGGGAGGGCTGAATGTTTGGGGCGCTCTAGGTATCATCATGCATTATAATATCTTAACAACCTGACATAAAGGGAAATGCATAATGATCCTCCAGCTGTTACTGTTTTAGGGAAGGGACCTATATATAGCGACACAACAACAATAAATTGAGAAACTAACTGGGGAGGGCTGAATGTTTGGTACGCTCAAGGTATCATCATGCATTATAATATCCTAACAACCTGACACAATGGAAATGCATAATGATCCTCCAGCTGTTACTGTTTTAGGGACGGGACCTATATATAGTGGCACAACAACAATAAACTGAGAAACTAACTGGGGAGGGCTGAATGTTTGGGGCGCTCAAGGTATCATCATGCATTATAATATCCTAACAACCTGACATAAATGGAAATGCATAATGATCCTCCAGCTGTTACTGTTTTAGGGAAGGGACCTATATATAGCGACACAACAACAATAAATTGAGAAACTAACTGGGGAGGGCTGAATGTTTGGGACGCTCAAGGTATCATCATGCATTATAATATCCTAACAACCTGACACAATGGAAATGCATAATGATCCTAAAGCTGTTACTGTTTTAGGGACGGGACCTATATATAGTGGCACAACAACAATAAATTGAGAAACTAACTGGGGAGGGCTGAATGTTTGGAGCGCTCAAGGTATCATCATGCATTATAATATCCTAACAACCTGACATAAAGGGAAATGCATAATGATCCTCCAGCTGTTACTGTTTTAGGGAAGGGACCTTTATATAGCGACACAACAACAATAAATTGAGAAACTAACTGGGGAGGGCTGAATGTTTGGGACGCTCAAGATATCATCATGCATTATAATATCGTAACAACCTGACACAATGGAAATGCATAATGATCCTAAAGCTGTTACTGTTTTAGGGACGGGACCTATATATAGTGGCACAACAACAATAAATTGAGAAACTAACTGGGGAGGGCTGAATGTTTGGGGCGCTCAAGGTATCATCATGCATTATAATATCCTAACAACCTGACATAAAGGGAAATGCATATTGATCCTCCAGCTGTTACTGTTTTAGGGAAGGGACCTATATATAGCGACACAACAACAATAAATTGAGAAACTAACTGGGGAGGGCTGAATGTTTGGGGCGCTCAAGGTATCATCATGCATTATAATATCCTAACAACCTGACACAAAGGAAATGCACAATGATCCTAAAGCTGTTACTGTTTTAGGGTAGGGACCTATATATAGCGACACAACAACAATAAATTGAGAAACTAACTGGGGAGGGCTGAATGTTAGGGGCGCTCAAGGTATCATCATGCATTATAATATCCGAACAAACTGACATAAAGGGAAATGCATAATGATCCTCCAGCTGTTACTGTTTTAGGGAAGGGACCTATATATAGCCACACAACAACAATAAATTGAGAAACTAACTGGGGAGGGCTGAATGTTTGGGGCGCTCAAGGTATCATCATGCATTATAATATCCTAACAACCGGACATAAAGGGAAATGCATAATGATCCTCCAGCTGTTACTGTTTTAGGGAAGGGACCTATATATAGCGACACAACAACAATAAATTGAGAAACTAACTGGGGAGGGCTGAATGTTTGGTACGCTCAAGGTATCATCATGCATTATAATATCCTAACAACCTGACACAATGGAAATGCATAATGATCCTCCAGCTGTTACTGTTTTAGGGAAGGGACCTATATATAGCGACACAACAACAATTATTTGAGAAACTAACTGGGGAGGGCTGAATGTTTGGGGCGCTCTAGGTATCATCATGCATTATAATATCCTAACAACCTGACATAAAGGGAAATGCATAATGATCCTCCAGCTGTTACTGTTTTAGGGAAGGGACCTATATATAGCGACACAACAACAATAAATTGAGAAACTAACTGGGGAGGGCTGAATGTTTAGTACGCTCAAGGTATCATCATGCATTATAATATCCTAACAACCTGACACAATGGAAATGCATAATGATCCTCCAGCTGTTACTGTTTTAGGGACGGGACCTATATATAGTGGCACAACAACAATAAACTGAGAAACTAACTGGGGAGGGCTGAATGTTTGGGGCGCTCAAGGTATCATCATGCATTATAATATCCTAACAACCTGACATAAATGGAAATGCATAATGATCCTCCAGCTGTTACTGTTTTAGGGAAGGGACCTATATATAGCGACACAACAACAATAAATTGAGAAACTAACTGGGGAGGGCTGAATGTTTGGGACGCTCAAGGTATCATCATGCATTATAATATCCTAACAACCTGACACAATGGAAATGCATAATGATCCTAAAGCTGTTACTGTTTTAGGGACGGGACCTATATATAGTGGTACAACAACAATAAATTGAGAAACTAACTGGGGAGGGCTGAATGTTTGGAGCGCTCAAGGTATCATCATGCATTATAATATCCTAACAACCTGACATAAAGGGAAATGCATAATGATCCTCCAGCTGTTACTGTTTTAGGGAAGGGACCTTTATATAGCGACACAACAACAATAAATTGAGAAACTAACTGGGGAGGGCTGAATGTTTGGGACGCTCAAGATATCATCATGCATTATAATATCGTAACAACCTGACACAATGGAAATGCATAATGATCCTAAAGCTGTTACTGTTTTAGGGACGGGACCTATATATAGTGGCACAACAACAATAAATTGAGAAACTAACTGGGGAGGGCTGAATGTTTGGGGCGCTCAAGGTATCATCATGCATTATAATATCCTAACAACCTGACATAGAGGGAAATGCATATTGATCCTCCAGCTGTTACTGTTTTAGGGAAGGGACCTATATATAGCGACACAACAACAATAAATTGAGAAACTAACTGGGGAGGGCTGAATGTTTGGGGCGCTCAAGGTATCATCATGCATTATAATATCCTAACAACCTGACACAAAGGAAATGCACAATGATCCTAAAGCTGTTACTGTTTTAGGGACGGGACCTATATATAGCGACACAACAACAATAAATTGAGAAACTAACTGGGGAGGGCTGAATATTTGGGGCGCTCAATGTATCATCATGCATTATAATATCCTAACAACCTGACATAAAGGGAAATGCATAATGATCCTCCAGCTGTTACTGTTTTAGGGAAGGGACCTTAATATAGCGACACAACAACAATAAATTGAGAAACTAACTGGGGAGGGCTGAATGTTTGGGGCGCTCAAGGTATCATCATGCATTATAATATCCTAACAACCTGACATAAAGGAAAATGCATAATGATCCTCCAGCTGTTACTGTTTTAGGGTAGGGACCTATATATAGCGACACAACAACAATAAATTGAGAAACTAACTGGGGAGGGCTGAATGTTAGGGGCGCTCAAGGTATCATCATGCATTATAATATCCGAACAAACTGACATAAAGGGAAATGCATAATGATCCTCCAGCTGTTACTGTTTTAGGGAAGGGACCTATATATAGCCACACAACAACAATAAATTGAGAAACTAACTGGGGAGGGCTGAATGTTTGGGGCGCTCAAGGTATCATTATGCATTATAATATCCTAACAACCTGACACAAAGGAAATGCATAATGATCCTAAAGCTGTTACTGTTTTAGGGACGGACCTATATATAGTGGCACAACAACAATAAATTGAGAAACTAACTGGGGAGGGCTGAATATTTGGGGCGCTCAAGGTATCAGCATGCATTATAATATCCTAACAACCTGACATAAAGGGAAATGCATAATGATCCTCCAGCTGTTACTGTTTTAGGGAAGGGACCTATATATAGCGACACAACAACAATAAATTGAGAAACTAACTGGGGAGAGCTGAATGTTTGGGGCGCTCAAGGTATCATCATGCATTATAATATCCTAACAACCTGACATAAAGGGAAATGCATAATGATCCTCCAGCTGTTCCTGTTTTAGGGAAGGGACCTCTATATAGCGACACAACAACAATACATTGAGCAACTAACTGGGGAGGGCTGAATGTTTGGGGCGCTCAAGGTATCATCATGCATTATAATATCCTAACAACCTGACATAAAGGGAAATGCATAATGATCCTCCAGCTGTTACTGTTTTTGGGAAGGGACCTATATATAGCGACACAACAACAATAAATTGAGAAACTAACTGGGGAGGGCTGAATGTTTGGGGCGCTCAAGGTATCATCATGCATTATAATATCCTAACAACCGGACATAAAGGGAAATGCATAATGATCCTCCAGCTGTTACTGTTTTAGGGAAGGGACCTATATATAGCGACACAACAACAATAAATTGAGAAACTAACTGGGGAGGGCTGAATGTTTGTTGCGCTCAAGGTATCATCATGCATTATAATATCCGAACAAACTGACACAATGGAAATGCATAATGATCCTCCAGCTGTTACTGTTTTAGGGACGGGACCTATATATAGTGGCACAACAACAATAAACTGAGAAACTAACTGGGGAGGGCTGAATGTTTGGGGCGCTCAAGGTATCATCATGCATTATAATATCCTAACAACCTGACATAAATGGAAATGCATAATGATCCTCCAGCTGTTACTGTTTTAGGGAAGGGACCTATATATAGCGACACAACAACAATAAATTGAGAAACTAACTGGGGAGGGCTGAATGTTTGGGACGCTCAAGGTATCATCATGCATTATAATATCCTAACAACCTGACACAATGGAAATGCATAATGATCCTAAAGCTGTTACTGTTTTAGGGACGGGACCTATATATAGTGGCACAACAACAATAAATTGAGAAACTAACTGGGGAGGGCTGAATGTTTGGAGCGCTCAAGGTATCATCATGCATTATAATATCCTAACAACCTGACATAAAGGGAAATGCATAATGATCCTCCAGCTGTTACTGTTTTAGGGAAGGGACCTTTATATAGCGACACAACAACAATAAATTGAGAAACTAACTGGGGAGGGCTGAATGTTTGGGACGCTCAAGATATCATCATGCATTATAATATCGTAACAACCTGACACAATGGAAATGCATAATGATCCTAAAGCTGTTACTGTTTTAGGGACGGGACCTATATATAGTGGCACAACAACAATAAATTGAGAAACTAACTGGGGAGGGCTGAATGTTTGGGGCGCTCAAGGTATCATCATGCATTATAATATCCTAACAACCTGACATAGAGGGAAATGCATATTGATCCTCCAGCTGTTACTGTTTTAGGGAAGGGACCTATATATAGCGACACAACAACAATAAATTGAGAAACTAACTGGGGAGGGCTGAATGTTTGGGGCGCTCAAGGTATCATCATGCATTATAATATCCTAACAACCTGACACAAAGGAAATGCACAATGATCCTAAAGCTGTTACTGTTTTAGGGACGGGACCTATATATAGCGACACAACAACAATAAATTGAGAAACTAACTGGGGAGGGCTGAATATTTGGGGCGCTCAATGTATCATCATGCATTATAATATCCTAACAACCTGACATAAAGGGAAATGCATAATGATCCTCCAGCTGTTACTGTTTTAGGGAAGGGACCTTAATATAGCGACACAACAACAATAAATTGAGAAACTAACTGGGGAGGGCTGAATGTTTGGGGCGCTCAAGGTATCATCATGCATTATAATATCCTAACAACCTGACATAAAGGAAAATGCATAATGATCCTCCAGCTGTTACTGTTTTAGGGTAGGGACCTATATATAGCGACACAACAACAATAAATTGAGAAACTAACTGGGGAGGGCTGAATGTTAGGGGCGCTCAAGGTATCATCATGCATTATAATATCCGAACAAACTGACATAAAGGGAAATGCATAATGATCCTCCAGCTGTTACTGTTTTAGGGAAGGGACCTATATATAGCCACACAACAACAATAAATTGAGAAACTAACTGGGGAGGGCTGAATGTTTGGGGCGCTCAAGGTATCATTATGCATTATAATATCCTAACAACCTGACACAAAGGAAATGCATAATGATCCTCCAGCTGTTACTGTTTTAGGGAAGGGACCTTAATATAGCGACACAACAACAATAAATTGAGAAACTAACTGGGGAGGGCTGAATGTTTGGGGCGCTCAAGGTATCATCATGCATTATAATATCCTAACAACCTGACACAAAGGAAATGCATAATGATCCTCCAGCTGTTACTGTTTTAGGGAAGGGACCTATATATAGCGACACAACAACAATAAATTGAGAAACTAACTGGGGAGGGCTGAATGTTTGGGGCGCTCAAGGTATCATCATGCATTATAATATCGTAACAACCTGACACAAAGGAAATGCATAATGATCCTAAAGCTGTTACTGTTTTAGGGACGGGACCTATATATAGTGGCACAACAACAATAAATTGAGAAACTAACTGGGGAGGGCTGAATGTTTGGAGCGCTCAAGGTATCATCATGCATTATAATATCCTAACAACCTGACATAAAGGGAAATGCATAATGATCCTCCAGCTGTTACTGTTTTAGGGAAGGGACCTTTATATAGCGACACAACAACAATAAATTGAGAAACTAACTGGGGAGGGCTGAATGTTTGGGACGCTCAAGATATCATCATGCATTATAATATCGTAACAACCTGACACAATGGAAATGCATAATGATCCTAAAGCTGTTACTGTTTTAGGGACGGGACCTATATATAGTGGCACAACAACAATAAATTGAGAAAATAACTGGGGAGGGCTGAATATTTGGGGCGCTCAAGGTATCATCATGCATTATAATATCCTAAAAACCTGACACAATGGAAATGCAAAATGATCCTAAAGCTGTTACTGTTTTAGGGACGGGACCTATATATAGCGACACAACAACAATAAATTGAGAAACTAACTGGGGAGGGCTGAATGTTTGGGGCGCTCAAGATATCATCATGCATTATAATATCCTAACAACCTGACACAAAGGAAATGCACAATGATCCTAAAGCTGTTACTGTTTTAGGGACGGGACCTATATATAGCGACACAACAACAATAAATTGAGAAACTAACTGGGGAGGGCTGAATATTTGGGGCGCTCAATGTATCATCATGCATTATAATATCCTAACAACCTGACATAAAGGGAAATGCATAATGATCCTCCAGCTGTTACTGTTTTAGGGAAGGGACCTTAATATAGCGACACAACAACAATAAATTGAGAAACTAACTGGGGAGGGCTGAATGTTTGGGGCGCTCAAGGTATCATCATGCATTATAATATCCTAACAACCTGACATAAAGGAAAATGCATAATGATCCTCCAGCTGTTACTGTTTTAGGGTATGGACCTAAATATAGCGACACAACAACAATAAATTGAGAAACTAACTGGGGAGGGCTGAATGTTAGGGGCGCTCAAGGTATCATCATGCATTATAATATCCGAACAAACTGACATAAAGGGAAATGCATAATGATCCTCCAGCTGTTACTGTTTTAGGGAAGGGACCTATATATAGCCACACAACAACAATAAATTGAGAAACTAACTGGGGAGGGCTGAATGTTTGGGGCGCTCAAGGTATCATTATGCATTATAATATCCTAACAACCTGACACAAAGGAAATGCATAATGATCCTAAAGCTGTTACTGTTTTAGGGACGGGACCTATATATAGTGGCACAACAACAATAAATTGAGAAACTAACTGGGGAGGGCTGAATATTTGGGGCGCTCAAGGTATCAGCATGCATTATAATATCCTAACAACCTGACATAAAGGGAAATGCATAATGATCCTCCAGCTGTTACTGTTTTAGGGAAGGGACCTATATATAGCGACACAACAACAATAAATTGAGAAACTAACTGGGGAGAGCTGAATGTATGGGGCGCTCAAGGTATCATCATGCATTATAATATCCTAACAACCTGACATAAAGGGAAATGCATAATGATCCTCTAGCTGTTCCTGTTTTAGGGAAGGGACCTCTATATAGCGACACAACAACAATACATTGAGCAACTAACTGGGGAGGGCTGAATGTTTGGGGCGCTCAAGGTATCATCATGCATTATAATATCCTAACAACCTGACATAAAGGGAAATGCATAATGATCCTCCAGCTGTTACTGTTTTTGGGAAGGGACCTATATATAGCGACACAACAACAATAAATTGAGAAACTAACTGGGGAGGGCTGAATGTTTGGGGCGCTCAAGGTATCATCATGCATTATAATATCCTAACAACCGGACATAAAGGGAAATGCATAATGATCCTCCAGCTGTTACTGTTTTAGGGAAGGGACCTATATATAGCGACACAGCAACAATAAATTGAGAAACTAACTGGGGAGGGCTGAATGTTTGGGGCGCTCAAGGTATCATTATGCATTATAATATCCTAACAACCTAACACAAAGGAAATGCATAATGATCCTAAAGCTGTTACTGTTTTAGGGACGGGACCTATATATAGTGGCACAACAACAATAAATTGAGAAACTAACTGGGGAGGGCTGAATGTTTGGGGCGCTCAAGGTATCATCATGCATTATAATAACCGAACAAACTGACATAAATTGATATGCATAATGATCCTCCAGCTGTTACTGTTTTAGGGAAGGGACCTATATATAGCCACGCAACAACAATAAATAGAGAAACTAACTGGGGAGGGCTGAATGTTTGGGGCGCTCAAGGTATCATTATGCATTATAATATCCTAACAACCTGACGTAAAGGGAAATGCATAATGATCATAAAGCTGTTACTGTTTTAGGGACGGGACCTATATATAGTGGCACAACAACAATAAATTGAGAAACTAACTGGGGAGGGCTGAATATTTGGGGCGCTCAAGGTATCATCATGAATTATAATATCATAACAACCTGACATAAAGGGAAATGCATAATGATCCTCCAGCTGTTACTGTTTTAGGGAAGGACCTATATATAGCGACACAACAACAATAAATTGAGAAACTAACTGGGGAGGGCTGAATGTTTGGGACGCTCAAGGTATCATCATGCATTATATTATCCTAACAACCTGACACAATGGAAATGCATAATGATCCTAAAGCTGTTACTGTTTTAGGGACAGGACCTATATATAGTGGCACAACAACAATAAATTGAGAAACTAACTGGGGAGGGCTGAATGTTTGGAGCGCTCAAGGTATCATCATGCATTATAATATCCTAACAACCTGACACAAAGGAAATGCACAATGATCCTAAAGCTGTTACTGTTTTAGGGACGGGACCTATATATAGCGACACAACAACAATAAATTGAGAAACTAACTGGGGAGGGCTGAATATTTGGGGCGCTCAATGTATCATCATGCATTATAATATCCTAACAACCTGACATAAAGGGAAATGCATAATGATCCTCCAGCTGTTACTGTTTTAGGGAAGGGACCTTAATATAGCGACACAACAACAATAAATTGAGAAACTAACTGGGGAGGGCTGAATGTTTGGGGCGCTCAAGGTATCATCATGCATTATAATATCCTAACAACCTGACATAAAGGAAAATGCATAATGATCCTCCAGCTGTTACTGTTTTAGGGTAGGGACCTATATATAGCGACACAACAACAATAAATTGAGAAACTAACTGGGGAGGGCTGAATGTTAGGGGCGCTCAAGGTATCATCATGCATTATAATATCCGAACAAACTGACATAAAGCGAAATGCATAATGATCCTCCAGCTGTTACTGTTTTAGGGAAGGGACCTATATATAGCCACACAACAACAATAAATTGAGAAACTAACTGGGGAGGGCTGAATGTTTGGGGCGCTCAAGGTATCATTATGCATTATAATATCCTAACAACCTGACACAAAGGAAATGCATAATGATCCTAAAGCTGTTACTGTTTTAGGGACGGGACCTATATATAGTGGCACAACAACAATACATTGAGCAACTAACTGGGGAGGGCTGAATGTTTGGGGCGCTCAAGGTATCATCATGCATTATAATATCCTAACAACCTGACATAAAGGGAAATGCATAATGATCCTCCAGCTGTTACTGTTTTTGGGAAGGGACCTATATATAGCGACACAACAACAATAAATTGAGAAACTAACTGGGGAGGGCTGAATGTTTGGGGCGCTCAAGGTATCATCATGCATTATAATATCCTAACAACCGGAAATAAAGGGAAATGCATAATGATCCTCCAGCTGTTACTGTTTTAGGGAAGGGACCTATATATAGCGACACAGCAACAATAAATTGAGAAACTAACTGGGGAGGGCTGAATGTTTGGGGCGCTCAAGGTATCATTATGCATTATAATATCCTAACAACCTAACACAAAGGAAATGCATAATGATCCTAAAGCTGTTACTGTTTTAGGGACGGGACCTATATATAGTGGCACAACAACAATAAATTGAGAAACTAACTGGGGAGGGCTGAATGTTTGGGGCGCTCAAGGTATCATCATGCATTATAATAACCGAACAAACTGACATAAATTGATATGCATAATGATCCTCCAGCTGTTACTGTTTTAGGGAAGGGACCTATATATAGCCACGCAACAACAATAAATAGAGAAACTAACTGGGGAGGGCTGAATGTTTGGGGCGCTCAAGGTATCATTATGCATTATAATATCCTAACAACCTGACGTAAAGGGAAATGCATAGTGATCATAAAGCTGTTACTGTTTTAGGGACGGGACCTATATATAGTGGCACAACAACAATAAATTGAGAAACTAACTGGGGAGGGCTGAATATTTGGGGCGCTCAAGGTATCATCATGAATTATAATATCATAACAACCTGACATAAAGGGAAATGCATAATGATCCTCCAGCTGTTACTGTTTTAGGGAAGGACCTATATATAGCGACACAACAACAATAAATTGAGAAACTAACTGGGGAGGGCTGAATGTTTGGGACGCTCAAGGTATCATCATGCATTATAATATCCTAACAACCTGACACAATGGAAATGCATAATGATCCTAAAGCTGTTACTGTTTTAGGGACGGGACCTATATATAGTGGCACAACAACAATAAATTGAGAAACTAACTGGGAAGGGCTGAATGTTTGGAGCGCTCAAGGTATCATCATGCATTATAATATCCTAACAACCTGACATAAAGGGAAATGCATAATGATCCTCCAGCTGTTACTGTTTTAGGGAAGGGGCCTATATATAGCGACACAACAACAATAAATTGAGAAACTAACTGGGGAGGGCTGAATGTTTGGGACGCTCAAGATATCATCATGCATTATAATATCGTAACAACCTGACACAATGGAAATGCATAATGATCCTAAAGCTGTTACTGTTTTAGGGACGGTACCTATATATAGTGGCACAACAACAATAAATTGAGAAACTAACTGGGGAGGGCTGAATGTTTGGGGCTCTCAAGGTATCATCATGCATTATAATATCCTAACAACCTGACATAAAGGGAAATGCATATTAATCCTCCAGCTGTTACTGTTTTAGGGATGGGACCTATATATAGCGACACAACAACAATAAATTGAGAAACTAACTGGGGAGGGCTGAATGTTTGGGGCGCTCAAGGTATCATCATGCATTATAATATCCTAACAACCTGACACAAAGGAAATGCATAATGATCCTAAAGCTGTTACTGTTTTAGGGACGGGACCTATATATAGCGACACAACAACAATAAATTGAGAAACTAACTGGGGAGGGCTGAATATTTGGGGCGATCAATGTATCATCATGCATTATAATATCCTAACAACCTGACATAAAGGGAAATGCATAATAATCCTCCAGCTGTTACTGTTTTAGGGAAGGGACCTATATATAGCGACACAACAACAATAAATTGAGAAACTAACTGGGGAGGGCTGAATGTTTGGGGCGCTCAAGGTATCATCATGCATTATAATATCCTAACAACCTGACATAAAGGGAAATGCATAATGATCCTCCAGCTGTTACTGTTTTAGGGAAGGGACCTATATATAGCGACACAACAACAATACATTGAGCAACTAACTGGGGAGGGCTGAATGTTTGGGGCGCTCAAGGTATCATCATGCATTATAATATCCTAACAACCTGACATAAAGGAAAATGCATAATGATCCTCCAGCTGTTACTGTTTTAGGGTAGGGACCTATATATAGTGGCACAACAACATTAAATTGAGAAACTAACTGGGGAGGGCTGAATGTTTGGGGCGCTCAAGGTATCATCATGCATTATAATATCCGAACAAACTGACATAAAGGGAAATGCATAATGATCCTAAAGCTGTTACGTTTTTAGGGACGGGACCTATATATAGCGACACAACAACAATAAATTGAGAAACTAACTGGGGAGGGCTGAATATTTGGGGCGTTCAATGTATCATCATGCATTATAATATCCTAACAACCTGACATAAAGGGAAATGCATAATAATCCTCCAGCTGTTACTGTTTTAGGGAAGGGACCTATATATAGCGACACAACAACAATTAATTGAGAAACTAACTGGGGAGGGCTGAATGTTTGGGGCGCTCAAGGTATCATCATGCATTATAATATCCTAACAACCTGACATAAAGGGAAATGCATAATGATCCTCCAGCTGTTACTGTTTTAGGGAAGGGACCTATATATAGCGACACAACAACAATACATTGAGCAACTAACTGGGGAGGGCTGAATGTTTGGGGCGCTCAAGGTATCATCATGCATTATAATATCCTAACAACCTGACATAAAGGAAAATGCATAATGATCCTCCAGCTGTTACTGTTTTAGGGTAGGGACCTATATATAGCGACACAACAACAATAAATTGAGAAACTAACTGGGGAGGGCTGAATGTTAGGGGCGCTCAAGGTATCATCATGCATTATAATATCCGAACAAACTGACATAAAGGGAAATGCATAATGATCCTCCAGCTGTTACTGTTTTAGGGAAGGGACCTATATATAGCCACACAACAACAATAAATTGAGAAACTAACTGGGGAGGGCTGAATGTTTGGGGCGCTCAAGGTATTATTATGCATTATAATATCCTAACAACCTGACACAAAGGAAATGCATAATGATCCTAAAGCTGTTACTGTTTTAGGGACGGGACCTATATATAGTGGCACAACAACAATAAATTGAGAAACTAACTGGGGAGGGCTGAATATTTGGGGCGCTCAAGGTATCATTATGCATTATAATATCCTAACAACCTGACGTAAAGGGATATGCATAATGATCCTAAAGCTGTTACTGTTTTAGGGACGGGACCTATATATAGTGGCACAACAACAATAAATTGAGAAACTAACTGGGGAGGGCTGAATGTTTGGAGCGCTCAAGGTATATTCATGCATTATAATATCCTAACAACCTGACATAAAGGGAAATGCATAATGATCCTAAAGCTGTTACTGTTTTAGGGACGGGACCTATATATAGTGGCACAACAACAATAAATTGAGAAACTAATTGGGGATGGCTGAATGTTTGGGGCGCTCAAGGTATCATCATGCATTATAATATCCGAACAAACTGACATAAAGGGAAATGCATAATGATCCTCCAGCTGTTACTGTTTTAGGGAAGGGACCTATATATAGCCACACAACAACAATAAATAGAGAAATTAACTGGGAAGGGCTGAATGTTTCTGGCGCTCAAGGTATCATTATGCATTATAATATCCTAACAACCTGACGTAAAGGGAAATGCATAATGATCCTAAAGCTGTTACTGTTTTAGGGACGGGACCTATATATAGTGGCACAACAACAATAAATTGAGAAACTAACTGGGGAGAGCTGAATATTTGGGGCGCTCAAGGTATCATCATGCATTATAATATCCTAACAACCTGACATAAAAGGAAATGCATAATGATCCTCCAGCTGTTACTGTTTTAGAGAAGGACCTATATATAGCGACACAACAACAATAAATTGAGAAACTAACTGGGGAGGGCTGAATGTTTGGGGCGCTCAAGGTATCATCATGCATTATAATATCCTAACAACCTGACACAAAGGAAATGCATAATGATCCTAAAGCTGTTACTGTTTTAGGGACGGGACCTATATATAGCGACACAACAACAATAAATTGAGAAACTAACTGGGGAGGGCTGAATATTTGGGGCGCTCAATGTATCATCATGCATTATAATATCCTAACAACCTGACACAATGGAAATGCATAATGATCCTAAAGCTGTTACTGTTTTAGGGACGGGACCTATATATAGTGGCACAACAACAATAAATTCAGAAAGTAACTGGGGAGGGCTGAATTTTTGGGGCGCTCAAGGTACCATCATGCATTATATTATCCTAACAACCTGACATAAAGGGAAATGCATAATGATCCTCCAGCTGTTACTGTTTTAGGGACGGGACCTATATATAGTGGCACAACAACAATAAATTGAGAAACTAACTGGGGAGGGCTGAATGTTTGGGGCGCTCAAGGTATCATCATGCATTATAATATCCTAATAACCTGACATAAAGGGAAATGCATAATGATCCTCCAGCTGTTACTGTTTTAGGGAAGGGACCTATATATAGGGACACAACAACAATACATTGAGCAACTAACTGGGGAGGGCTGAATGTTTGGGGCGCTCAAGGTATCATCATGCATTATAATATCCTAACAACCTGACATAAAGGGAAATGCATAATGATCCTCCAGCTGTTACTGTTTTTGGGAAGGGACCTTAATATAGCGACACAACAACAATAAATTGAGAAACTAACTGGGGAGGGCTGAATGTTTGGGGCGCTCAAGGTATCATCATGCATTATAATATCCTAACAACCTGACATAAAGGAAAATGCATAATGATCCTCCAGCTGTTACTGTTTTAGGGTAGGGACCTATATATAGCGACACAACAACAATAAATTGAGAAACTAACTGGGGAGGGCTGAATGTTAGGGGCGCTCAAGGTATCATCATGCATTATAATATCCGAACAAACTGACATAAAGGGAAATGCATAATGATCCTCCAGCTGTTACTGTTTTAGGGAAGGGACCTATATATAGCCACACAACATCAATAAATTGAGAAACTAACTGGGGAGGGCTGAATGTTTGGGGCGCTCAAGGTATCATTATGCATTATAATATCCTAACAACCTGACACAAAGGAAATGCATAATGATCCTAAAGCTGTTACTGTTTTAGGGACGGGACCTATATATAGTGGCACAACAACAATAAATTGAGAAACTAACTGGGGAGGGCTGAATATTTGGGGCGCTCAAGGTATCAGCATGCATTATAATATCCTAACAACCTGACATAAAGGGAAATGCATAATGATCCTCCAGCTGTTACTGTTTTAGGGAAGGGACCTATATATAGCGACACAACAACAATAAATTGAGAAACTAACTGGGGAGAGCTGAATGTTTGGGGCGCTCAAGGTATCATCATGCATTATAATATCCTAACAACCTGACATAAAGGGAAATGCATAATGATCCTCCAGCTGTTCCTGTTTTAGGGAAGGGACCTCTATATAGCGACACAACAACAATACATTGAGCAACTAACTGGGGAGGGCTGAATGTTTGGGGCGCTCAAGGTATCATCATGCATTATAATATCCTAACAACCTGACATAAAGGGAAATGCATAATGATCCTCCAGCTGTTACTGTTTTTGGGAAGGGACCTATATATAGCGACACAACAACAATAAATTGAGAAACTAACTGGGGAGGGCTGAATGTTTGGGGCGCTCAAGGTATCATCATGCATTATAATATCCTAACAACCGGACATAAAGGGAAATGCATAATGATCCTCCAGCTGTTACTGTTTTAGGGAAGGGACCTATATATAGCGACACAACAACAATAAATTGAGAAACTAACTGGGGAGGGCTGAATGTTTGTTGCGCTCAAGGTATCATCATGCATTATAATATCCGAACAAACTGACACAATGGAAATGCATAATGATCCTCCAGCTGTTACTGTTTTAGGGACGGGACCTATATATAGTGGCACAACAACAATAAACTGAGAAACTAACTGGGGAGGGCTGAATGTTTGGGGCGCTCAAGGTATCATCATGCATTATAATATCCTAACAACCTGACATAAATGGAAATGCATAATGATCCTCCAGCTGTTACTGTTTTAGGGAAGGGACCTATATATAGCGACACAACAACAATAAATTGAGAAACTAACTGGGGAGGGCTGAATGTTTGGGACGCTCAAGGTATCATCATGCATTATAATATCCTAACAACCTGACACAATGGAAATGCATAATGATCCTAAAGCTGTTACTGTTTTAGGGACGGGACCTATATATAGTGGCACAACAACAATAAATTGAGAAACTAACTGGGGAGGGCTGAATGTTTGGAGCGCTCAAGGTATCATCATGCATTATAATATCCTAACAACCTGACATAAAGGGAAATGCATAATGATCCTCCAGCTGTTACTGTTTTAGGGAAGGGACCTTTATATAGCGACACAACAACAATAAATTGAGAAACTAACTGGGGAGGGCTGAATGTTTGGGACGCTCAAGATATCATCATGCATTATAATATCGTAACAACCTGACACAATGGAAATGCATAATGATCCTAAAGCTGTTACTGTTTTAGGGACGGGACCTATATATAGTGGCACAACAACAATAAATTGAGAAACTAACTGGGGAGGGCTGAATGTTTGGGGCGCTCAAGGTATCATCATGCATTATAATATCCTAACAACCTGACATAAAGGGAAATGCATATTGATCCTCCAGCTGTTACTGTTTTAGGGAAGGGACCTATATATAGCGACACAACAACAATAAATTGAGAAACTAACTGGGGAGGGCTGAATGTTTGGGGCGCTCAAGGTATCATCATGCATTATAATATCCTAACAACCTGACACAAAGGAAATGCACAATGATCCTAAAGCTGTTACTGTTTTAGGGACGGGACCTATATATAGCGACACAACAACAATAAATTGAGAAACTAACTGGGGAGGGCTGAATATTTGGGGCGCTCAATGTATCATCATGCATTATAATATCCTAACAACCTGACATAAAGGGAAATGCATAATGATCCTCCAGCTGTTACTGTTTTAGGGAAGGGACCTTAATATAGCGACACAACAACAATAAATTGAGAAACTAACTGGGGAGGGCTGAATGTTTGGGGCGCTCAAGGTATCATCATGCATTATAATATCCTAACAACCTGACATAAAGGAAAATGCATAATGATCCTCCAGCTGTTACTGTTTTAGGGTAGGGACCTATATATAGCGACACAACAACAATAAATTGAGAAACTAACTGGGGAGGGCTGAATGTTAGGGGCGCTCAAGGTATCATCATGCATTATAATATCCGAACAAACTGACATAAAGGGAAATGCATAATGATCCTCCAGCTGTTACTGTTTTAGGGAAGGGACCTATATATAGCCACACAACAACAATAAATTGAGAAACTAACTGGGGAGGGCTGAATGTTTGGGGCGCTCAAGGTATCATTATGCATTATAATATCCTAACAACCTGACACAAAGGAAATGCATAATGATCCTAAAGCTGTTACTGTTTTAGGGACGGGACCTATATATAGTGGCACAACAACAATAAATTGAGAAACTAACTGGGGAGGGCTGAATATTTGGGGCGCTCAAGGTATCAGCATGCATTATAATATCCTAACAACCTGACATAAAGGGAAATGCATAATGATCCTCCAGCTGTTACTGTTTTAGGGAAGGGACCTATATATAGCGACACAACAACAATAAATTGAGAAACTAACTGGGGAGAGCTGAATGTTTGGGGCGCTCAAGGTATCATCATGCATTATAATATCCTAACAACCTGACATAAAGGGAAATGCATAATGATCCTCCAGCTGTTCCTGTTTTAGGGAAGGGACCTCTATATAGCGACACAACAACAATACATTGAGCAACTAACTGGGGAGGGCTGAATGTTTGGGACGCTCAAGGTATCATCATGCATTATAATATCCTAACAACCTGACATAAAGGGAAATGCATAATGATCCTCCAGCTGTTACTGTTTTTGGGAAGGGACCTATATATAGCGACACAACAACAATAAATTGAGAAACTAACTGGGGAGGGCTGAATGTTTGGGGCGCTCAAGGTATCATCATGCATTATAATATCCTAACAACCGGACATAAAGGGAAATGCATAATGATCCTCCAGCTGTTACTGTTTTAGGGAAGGGACCTATATATAGCGACACAGCAACAATAAATTGAGAAACTAACTGGGGAGGGCTGAATGTTTGGGGCGCTCAAGGTATCATTATGCATTATAATATCCTAACAACCTAACACAAAGGAAATGCATAATGATCCTAAAGCTGTTACTGTTTTAGGGACGGGACCTATATATAGTGGCACAACAACAATAAATTGAGAAACTAACTGGGGAGGGCTGAATGTTTTTTGGCGCTCAAGGTATCATCATGCATTATAATAACCGAACAAACTGACATAAATTGATATGCATAATGATCCTCCAGCTGTTACTGTTTTAGGGAAGGGACCTATATATAGCCACGCAACAACAATAAATAGAGAAACTAACTGGGGAGGGCTGAATGTTTGGGGCGCTCAAGGTATCATTATGCATTATAATATCCTAACAACCTGACGTAAAGGGAAATGCATAATGATCATAAAGCTGTTACTGTTTTAGGGACGGGACCTATATATAGTGGCACAACAACAATAAATTGAGAAACTAACTGGGGAGGGCTGAATATTTGGGGCGCTCAAGGTATCATCATGAATTATAATATCATAACAACCTGACATAAAGGGAAATGCATAATGATCCTCCAGCTGTTACTGTTTTAGGGAAGGACCTATATATAGCGACACAACAACAATAAATTGAGAAACTAACTGGGGAGGGCTGAATGTTTGGGACGCTCAAGGTATCATCATGCATTATAATATCCTAACAACCTGACACAATGGAAATGCATAATGATCCTAAAGCTGTTACTGTTTTAGGGACGGGACCTATATATAGTGGCACAACAACAATAAATTGAGAAACTAACTGGGGAGGGCTGAATGTTTGGAGCGCTCAAGGTATCATCATGCATTATAATATCCTAACAACCTGACATAAAGGGAAATGCTTAATGATCCTCCAGCTGTTACTGTTTTAGGGAAGGGGCCTATATATAGCGACACAACAACAATAAATTGAGAAACTAACTGGGGAGGGCTGAATGTTTGGGACGCTCAAGATATCATCATGCATTATAATATCGTAACAACCTGACACAATGGAAATGCATAATGATCCTAAAGCTGTTACTGTTTTAGGGACGGGACCTATATATAGTGGCACAACAACAATAAATTGAGAAACTAACTGGGGAGGGCTGAATGTTTGGGGCTCTCAAGGTATCATCATGCATTATAATATCCTAACAACCTGACATAAAGGGAAATGCATATTAATCCTCCAGCTGTTACTGTTTTAGGGATGGGACCTATATATAGCGACACAACAACAATAAATTGAGAAACTAACTGGGGAGGGCTGAATGTTTGGGGCGCTCAAGGTATCATCATGCATTATAATATCCTAACAACCTGACACAAAGGAAATGCATAATGATCCTAAAGCTGTTACTGTTTTAGGGACGGGACCTATATATAGCGACACAACAACAATAAATTGAGAAACTAACTGGGGAGGGCTGAATATTTGGGGCGATCAATGTATCATCATGCATTATAATATCCTAACAACCTGACATAAAGGGAAATGCATAATAATCCTCCAGCTGTTACTGTTTTAGGGAAGGGACCTATATATAGCGACACAACAACAATAAATTGAGAAACTAACTGGGGAGGGCTGAATGTTTGGGGCGCTCAAGGTATCATCATGCATTATAATATCCTAACAACCTGACATAAAGGAAAATGCATAATGATCCTCCAGCTGTTACTGTTTTAGGGTAGGGACCTATATATAGTGGCACAACAACATTAAATTGAGAAACTAACTGGGGAGGGCTGAATGTTTGGGGCGCTCAAGGTATCATCATGCATTATAATATCCGAACAAACTGACATAAAGGGAAATGCATAATGATCCTAAAGCTGTTACGTTTTTAGGGACGGGACCTATATATAGCGACACAACAACAATAAATTGAGAAACTAACTGGGGAGGGCTGAATATTTGGGGCGTTCAATGTATCATCATGCATTATAATATCCTAACAACCTGACATAAAGGGAAATGCATAATAATCCTCCAGCTGTTACTGTTTTAGGGAAGGGACCTATATATAGCGACACAACAACAATTAATTGAGAAACTAACTGGGGAGGGCTGAATGTTTGGGGCGCTCAAGGTATCATCATGCATTATAATATCCTAACAACCTGACATAAAGGGAAATGCATAATGATCCTCCAGCTGTTACTGTTTTAGGGAAGGGACCTATATATAGCGACACAACAACAATACATTGAGCAACTAACTGGGGAGGGCTGAATGTTTGGGGCGCTCAAGGTATCATCATGCATTATAATATCCTAACAACCTGACATAAAGGAAAATGCATAATGATCCTCCAGCTGTTACTGTTTTAGGGTAGGGACCTATATATAGCGACACAACAACAATAAATTGAGAAACTAACTGGGGAGGGCTGAATGTTAGGGGCGCTCAAGGTATCATCATGCATTATAATATCCGAACAAACTGACATAAAGGGAAATGCATAATGATCCTCCAGCTGTTACTGTTTTAGGGAAGGGACCTATATATAGCCACACAACAACAATAAATTGAGAAACTAACTGGGGAGGGCTGAATGTTTGGGGCGCTCAAGGTATTATTATGCATTATAATATCCTAACAACCTGACACAAAGGAAATGCATAATGATCCTAAAGCTGTTACTGTTTTAGGGACGGGACCTATATATAGTGGCACAACAACAATAAATTGAGAAACTAACTGGGGAGGGCTGAATATTTGGGGCGCTCAAGGTATCATTATGCATTATAATATCCTAACAACCTGACGTAAAGGGATATGCATAATGATCCTAAAGCTGTTACTGTTTTAGGGACGGGACCTATATATAGTGGCACAACAACAATAAATTGAGAAACTAACTGGGGAGGGCTGAATGTTTGGAGCGCTCAAGGTATCATCATGCATTATAATATCCTAACAACCTGACATAAAGGGAAATGCATAATGATCCTCCAGCTGTTACTGTTTTAGGGAAGGGACCTATATATAGCGACACAACAACAATAAATTGAGAAACTAACTGGGGAGGGCTGAATGTTTGGGACGCTCAAGATATCATCATGCATTATAATATCGTAACAACCTGACACAATGGAAATGCATAATAATCCTAAAGCTGTTACTGTTTTAGGGACGGGACCTATATATAGTGGCACAACAACAATAAATTGAGAAACTAACTGGGGAGGGCTGAATGTTTGGGGCGCTCAAGGTATCATCATGCATTATAATATCCTAACAACCTGACATAAAGGGAAATGCATATTGATCCTCCAGCTGTTACTGTTTTAGGGAAGGGACCTATATATAGCGACACAACAACAATAAATTGAGAAACTAACTGGGGAGGGCTGAATGTTTGGGGCGCTCAAGGTATCATCATGCATTATAATATCCTAACAACCTGACACAAAGGAAATGCATAATGATCCTAAAGCTGTTACTGTTTTAGGGACGGGACCTATATATAGCGACACAACAACAATAAATTGAGAAACTAACTGGGGAGGGCTGAATATTTGGGGCGCTCAATGTATCATCATGCATTATAATATCCTAACAACCTGACATAAAGGGAAATGCATAATGATCCTCCAGCTGTTACGGTTTTAGGGAAGGGACCTATATATAGCGACACAACAACAATAAATTGAGAAACTAACTGGGGAGGGCTGAATGTTTGGGACGCTCAAGATATCATCATGCATTATAATATCCTAACAACCTGACATAAAGGGAAATGCATAATGATCCTAAAGCTGTTACTGTTTTAGGGACGGGACCTATATATAGTGGCACAACAACAATAAATTGAGAAACTAACTGGGGAGAGCTGAATGTTTGGGGCGCTCAAGGTATCATCATGCATTATAATATCCTAACAACTTGACATAAAGTGAAATGCATAATGATCCTCCAGCTGTTCCTGTTTTAGGGAAGGGACCTATATATAGCGACACAACAACAATACATTGAGCAACTAACTGGGGAGGGCTGAATGTTTGGGGCGCTCAAGGTATCATCATGCATTATAATATCCTAACAACCTGACATAAAGGGAAACGCATAATGATCCTCCAGCTGTTACTGTTTTTGGGAAGGGACCTATATATAGCGACACAACAACAATAAATTGAGAAACTAACTGGGGAGGGCTAAATGTTTGGGGCGCTCAAGGTATCATCATGCATTATAATATCCTAACAACCGGACATAAAGGGAAATGCATAATGATCCTCCAGCTGTTACTTTTTTAGGGAAGGGACCTATATATAGCGACACAACAACAATAAATTGAGAAACTAACTGGGGAGGGCTGAATGTTTGGGGCGCTCAAGGTATCATTATGCATTATAATATCCTAACAACCTGACACAAAGGAAATGCATAATGATCCTAAAGCTGTTACTGTTTTAGGGACGGGACCTATATATAGCGACACAACAACAATAAATTGAGAAACTAACTGGGGAGGGCTGAATGTTTGGGGCGCTCAAGGTATCATTATGCATTATAATGTCCTAACAACCTGACACAAAGGAAATGCATAATGATCCTAAAGCTGTTACTGTTTTAGGGACGGGACCTATATATAGCGACACAACAACAATAAATTGAGAAACTAATAGGGGAGGGCTGAATGTTTGGGGCGCTCAAGGTATATTCATGCATTATAATATCCTAACAACCTGACATAAAGGGAAATGCATAATGATCCTCCAGCTGTTACTGTTTTAGGGACGGGACCTATATATAGTGGCACAACAACAATAAATTGAGAAACTAATTGGGGAGGGCTGAATGTTTGGGGCGCTCAAGGTATATTCATGCATTATAATATCCTAACAACCTGACATAAAGGGAAATGCATAATGATCCTAAAGCTGTTACTGTTTTAGGGACGAGACCTATATATAGTGGCACAACAACAATAAATTGAGAAACTAATTGGGGAGGGCTGAATGTTTGGGGCGCTCAAGGTATATTCATGCATTATAATATCCTAACAACCTGACATAAAGGGAAATGCATAATGATCCTAAAGCTGTTACTGTTTTAGGGACGGGACCTATATATAGTGGCACAACAACAATAAATTGAGAAACTAATTGGGGATGGCTGAATGTTTGGGGCGCTCAAGGTATCATCATGCATTATAATATCCGAACAAACTGACATAAAGGGAAATGCATAATGATCCTCCAGCTGTTACTGTTTTAGGGAAGGGACCTATATATAGCCACACAACAACAATAAATAGAGAAATTAACTGGGAAGGGCTGAATGTTTGGGGCGCTCAAGGTATCATTATGCATTATAATATCCTAACAACCTGACGTAAAGGGAAATGCATAATGATCCTAAAGCTGTTACTGTTTTAGGGACGGGACCTATATATAGTGGCACAACAACAATAAATTGAGAAACTAACTGGGGAGAGCTGAATATTTGGGGCGCTCAAGGTATCATCATGCATTATAATATCCTAACAACCTGACATAAAAGGAAATGCATAATGATCCTCCAGCTGTTACTGTTTTAGAGAAGGACCTATATATAGCGACACAACAACAATAAATTGAGAAACTAACTGGGGAGGGCTGAATGTTTGGGGCGCTCAAGGTATCATCATGCATTATAATATCCTAACAACCTGACACAAAGGAAATGCATAATGATCCTAAAGCTGTTACTGTTTTAGGGACGGGACCTATATATAGCGACACAACAACAATAAATTGAGAAACTAACTGGGGAGGGCTGAATATTTGGGGCGCTCAATGTATCATCATGCATTATAATATCCTAACAACCTGACACAATGGAAATGCATAATGATCCTAAAGCTGTTACTGTTTTAGTGACGGGACCTATATATAGTGGCACAACAACAATAAATTGAGAAAGTAACTGGGGAGGGCTGAATGTTTGGGGCGCTCAAGGTACCATCATGCATTATATTATCCTAACAACCTGACATAAAGGGAAATGCATAATGATCCTCCAGCTGTTACTGTTTTAGGGACGGGACCTATATATAGTGGCACAACAACAATAAATTGAGAAACTAACTGGGGAGGGCTGAATGTTTGGGGCGCTCAAGGTATCATCATGCATTATAATATCCTAATAACCTGACAAAAAGGGAAATGCATAATGATCCTCCAGCTGTTACTGTTTTAGGGAAGGGACCTATATATAGCGACACAACAACAATACATTGAGCAACTAACTGGGGAGGGCTGAATGTTTGGGGCGCTGAAGGTATCATCATGCATTATAATATCCTAACAACCTGACACAAAGGAAATGCATAATGATCCTAAAGCTGTTACTGTTTTAGGGACGGGACCTATATATAGTGGCACAACAACAATAAATTGAGAAACTAACTGGGGAGGGATGAATGTTTGGGGCGCTCAAGGTATCATCATGCATTATAATATCCTAACAACCTGACATAAAGGGAAATGCATATTGATCCTCCAGCTATTACTGTTTTTGGGAAGGGACCTATATATAGCGACACAACTACAATAAATTGAGAAACTAACTGGGGAGGGCTTAATGTTTGGGGCGCTCAAGGTATCATCATGCATTATAATATCCTAACAACCGGACATAAAGGGAAATGCATAATGATCCTCCAGCTGTTACTGTTTTAGGGAAGGGACCTATATATAGCGACACAACAACAATAAATTGAGAAACTAACTGGGGAGGGCTGAATGTTTGGGGCGCTCAAGGTATCATCATGCATTATAATATCCGAACAAACTGACATAAAGGGAAATGCATAATGATCCTCCAGCTGTTACTGTTTTGGGGAAGTGACCTATATATAGCGACAAAACAACAATAAATTGAGAAACTAACTGGGGAGAGCTGAATATTTGGGGCGCTCAAGGTATCATCATGCATTATAATATCCTAACAACCAGACATAAAGGGAAATGCATAATGATCCTCCAGCTATTACTGTTTTAGGGAAGGACCTATATATAGCGACACAACAACAATAAATTGAGAAACTAACTGGGGAGGGCTGAATGTTTGGGGCGCTCAAGGTATCATCGTGCATTATAATATCCTAACAACCTGACATAAAGGGAAATGCATAATGATCCTCCAGCTGTTACTGTTTTTGGGAAGGGACCTATATATAGCGACACAACAACAATAAATTGAGAAACTAACTGGGGAGGGCTGAACGTTTGGGGCGCTCAAGGTATCATTATGCATTATAATATCCTAACAACCTGACACAAAGGAAATGCATAATGATCCTCCAGCTGTTACTTTTTTAGGGACGGGACCTATATATAGTCGCACAACAACAATAAATTGAGAAACTAACTGGGGAGGGATGAATGTTTGGGGCGCTCAAGGTATCATCATGCATTATAATATCCTAACAAACTGAAATAAAGGGAAATGCATAATGATCCTCCAGCTGTTACTGTTTTGGGGAAGGGACCTATATATAGCGACACAACAACATAAATTGAGAAACTAACTGAGGAGGGCTGAATGTTTGGGGCGCTCAAGGTATCATCATGCATTATAATATCCTAACAACGTGACATAAAGATGAATGCATAATGATCCTAGAGCTGTTACTGTTTTAGGGACGGGACCTATATATAGTCGCACAACAACAATAACTTGAGAATCTAACTGGGGAGGGATGAATGTTTGGGGCGCTCAAGGTATCATCATGCATTATAATATCCGAACAAACTGACATAAAGGGAAATGCATAATGATCCTCCAGCTGTTACTGTTTTGGGGAAGGGACCTATATATAGCGACACAACAACAATAAATTGAGAAACTAACTGAGGAGGGCTGAATGTTTGGGGCGCTCAAGCTATCATCATGCATTATAATATCATAACAACCTGACATAAAGGAAATGCATAATGATCCTCCAGCTGTTACTGTTTTAGGGTAGGGACCTATATATAGCGACACAACAACAATAAATTGAGAAACTAACTGGGAAGGGCTGAATGTTAGGGGCGCTCAAGGTATCATCATGCATTATAATATCCGAACAAATTGACATAAAGGGAAATGCATAATGATCCTCCAGCTGTTACTGTTTTAGGGAAGGGACCTATATATAGCGACACAACAACAATAAATTGAGAAACTAACTGGGGAGGGCTGAATGTTAGGGGCGCTCAAGGTACCATCATGCATTATAATATCCGAACAAACTGACATAAAGGGAAGTGCATAATGATCCTCCAGCTGTTACTGTTTTAGGGAAGGGACCTATATATAGCCACACAACAACAATAAATTGAGAAACTAACTGGGGAGGGCTGAATGTTTGGGGCGCTCAAGGTATATTCATGCATTATAATATCCTAACAACCTGACATAAAGGGAAATGCATAATGATCCTAAAGCTGTTACTGTTTTAGGGACGAGACCTATATATAGTGGCACAACAACAATAAATTGAGAAACTAATTGGGGAGGGCTGAATGTTTGGGGCGCTCAAGGTATATTCATGCATTATAATATCCTAACAACCTGACATAAAGGGAAATGCATAATGATCCTAAAGCTGTTACTGTTTTAGGGACGGGACCTATATATAGTGGCACAACAACAATAAATTGAGAAACTAATTGGGGATGGCTGAATGTTTGGGGCGCTCAAGGTATCATCATGCATTATAATATCCGAACAAACTGACATAAAGGGAAATGCATAATGATCCTCCAGCTGTTACTGTTTTAGGGAAGGGACCTATATATAGCCACACAACAACAATAAATAGAGAAATTAACTGGGAAGGGCTGAATGTTTGGGGCGCTCAAGGTATCATTATGCATTATAATATCCTAACAACCTGACGTAAAGGGAAATGCATAATGATCCTAAAGCTGTTACTGTTTTAGGGACGGGACCTATATATAGTGGCACAACAACAATAAATTGAGAAACTAACTGGGGAGAGCTGAATATTTGGGGCGCTCAAGGTATCATCATGCATTATAATATCCTAACAACCTGACATAAAAGGAAATGCATAATGATCCTCCAGCTGTTACTGTTTTAGAGAAGGACCTATATATAGCGACACAACAACAATAAATTGAGAAACTAACTGGGGAGGGCTGAATATTTGGGGCGCTCAATGTATCATCATGCATTATAATATCCTAACAACCTGACACAATGGAAATGCATAATGATCCTAAAGCTGTTACTGTTTTAGGGACGGGACCTATATATAGTGGCACAACAACAATAAATTGAGAAAGTAACTGGGGAGGGCTGAATGTTTGGGGCGCTCAAGGTACCATCATGCATTATATTATCCTAACAACCTGACATAAAGGGAAATGCATAATGATCCTCCAGCTGTTACTGTTTTAGGGACGGGACCTATATATAGTGGCACAACAACAATAAATTGAGAAACTAACTGGGGAGGGCTGAATGTTTGGGGCGCTCAAGGTATCATCATGCATTATAATATCCTAATAACCTGACATAAAGGGAAATGCATAATGATCCTCCAGCTGTTACTGTTTTAGGGAAGGGACCTATATATAGCGACACAACAACAATACATTGAGCAACTAACTGGGGAGGGCTGAATGTTTGGGGCGCTCAAGGTATCATCATGCATTATAATATCCTAACAACCTGACATAAAGGGAAATGCATAATGATCCTCCAGCTGTTACTGTTTTTGGGAAGGGACCTATATATAGCGACACAACAACAATAAATTAAGAAACTAACTGGGGAGGGCTGAATGTTTGGGGCGCTCATGGTATCATTATGCATTATAATATCCTAACAACCTGACACAAAGGAAATGCATAATGATCCTAAAGCTGTTACTGTTTTAGGGACGGGACCTATATATAGTGGCACAACAACAATAAATTGAGAAACTAACTGGGGAGGGATGAATGTTTGGGGCGCTCAAGGTATCATCATGCATTATAATATCCTAACAACCTGACATAAAGGGAAATGCATAATGATCCTCCAGCTATTACTGTTTTTGGGAAGGGACCTATATATAGCGACACAACTACAATAAATTGAGAAACTAACTGGGGAGGGCTTAATGTTTGGGGCGCTCAAGGTATCATCATGCATTATAATATCCTAACAACCGGACATAAAGGGAAATGCATAATGATCCTCCAGCTGTTACTGTTTTAGGGAAGGGACCTATATATAGCGACACAACAACAATAAATTGAGAAACTAACTGGGGAGGGCTGAATGTTTGGGGCGCTCAAGGTATCATCATGCATTATAATATCCGAACAAACTGACATAAAGGGAAATGCATAATGATCCTCCAGCTGTTACTGTTTTGGGGAAGTGACCTATATATAGCGACAAAACAACAATAAATTGAGAAACTAACTGGGGAGAGCTGAATATTTGGGGCGCTCAAGGTATCATCATGCATTATAATATCCTAACAACCTGACATAAAGGGAAATGCATAATGATCCTCCAGCTGTTACTGTTTTAGGGAAGGACCTATATATAGCGACACAACAACAATAAATTGAGAAACTAACTGGGGAGGGCTGAACGTTTGGGGCGATCAAGGTATCATTATGCATTATAATATCCTAACAACCTGACACAAAGGAAATGCATAATGATCCTCCAGCTGTTACTGTTTTAGGGACGGGACCTATATATAGTCGCACAACAACAATAAATTGAGAAACTAACTGGGGAGGGATGAATGTTTGGGGCGCTCAAGGTATCATCATGCATTATAATATCCTAACAAACTGAAATAAAGGGAAATGCATAATGATCCTCCAGCTGTTACTGTTTTGGGGAAGGGACCTATATATAGCGACACAACAACAATAAATTGAGAAACTAACTGAGGAGGGCTGAATGTTTGGGGCGCTCAAGGTATCATCATGCATTATAATATCCTAACAACGTGACATAAAGGGAAATGCATAATGATCCTAAAGCTGCTACTGTTTTAGGGACGGGACCTATATATAGTCGCACAACAACAATAACTTGAGAATCTAACTGGGGAGGGATGAATGTTTGGGGCGCTCAAGGTATCATCATGCATTATAATATCCGAACAAACTGACATAAAGGGAAATGCATAATGATCCTCCAGCTGTTACTGTTTTGGGGAAGGGACCTATATATAGCGACACAACAACAATAAATTGAGAAACTAACTGAGGAGGGCTGAATGTTTGGGGCGCTCAAGCTATCATCATGCATTATAATATCATAACAACCTGACATAAAGGGAAATGCATAATGATCCTCCAGCTGTTACTGTTTTAGGGTAGGGACCTATATATAGCGACACAACAACAATAAATTGAGAAACTAACTGGGAAGGGCTGAATGTTAGGGGCGCTCAAGGTATCATCATGCATTTTAATATCCGAACAAATTGACATAAAGGGAAATGCATAATGATCCTCCAGCTGTTACTGTTTTAGGGAAGGGACCTATATATAGCGACACAACAACAATAAATTGAGAAACTAACTGGGGAGGGCTGAATGTTAGGGGCGCTCAAGGTACCATCATGCATTATAATATCCGAACAAACTGACATAAAGGGAAGTACATAATGATCCTCCAGCTGTTACTGTTTTAGGGAAGGGACCTATATATAGCCACACAACAACAATAAATTGAGAAACTAACTGGGGAGGGCTGAATGTTTGGGGCGCTCAAGGTATCATCATGCATTATAATATCCTAACAACCTGACATAAAGGGAAATGCATAATGATCCTCCAGCTGTTACTGTTTTAGGGAAGGGACCTATATATAGCGACACAACAACAATAAATTGAGAAACTAACTGGGGAGGGCTGAATGTTTGGGGCGCTCAAGGTATCATTATGCATAATAATATCCTAACAACCTGACACAAAGGAAATGCATAATGATCCTAAAGCTGTTACTGTTTTAGGGAAGGGACCTACATATAGCCACACAACAACAATAAATTGAGAAACTAACTGGGGAGGGCTAAATGTTTGGGGCGCTCAAGGTATCATCATGCATTATAATACCCTAACAACCTGACATAAAGGGAAATGCATAATGAACCTCCAGCTGTTACTGTTTCAGGGAAGAGACCTATATATAGCGACACAACAACAATAAATTGAGAAACTAACAGGGGAGGGCTGAATGTTTGGGACGCTCAAGGTATCATCATGCATTATAATATCCTAACACCCTGACATAAAGGGAAGTGCATAATGATCCTCCAGCTGTTACTGTTTTAGGGAAGGGACCTATATATAGCCACACAACAACAATAAATTGAGAAACTAACTGGGGAGGGCTGAATGTTTGGGGCGCTCAAGGTATCATCATGCATTATAATATCCTAACAACCTGACATAAAGGGAAATGCATAATGATCCTCCAGCTGTTACTGTTTTAGGGAAGGGACCTATATATAGCGACACAACAACAATAAATTTAGAAACTATCTGGGGAGGGCTGAATGTTTGGGGCGCTAAAGGTATCATCATGCATTATAATACCCTAACAACCTGACATAAAGGGAAATGCATAATGAACCTCCAGCTGTTACTGTTTTAGGGAAGAGACCTATAAATAGCGACACAACAACAATAAATTGAGAAACTAACAGGGGAGGGCTGAATGTTTGGGACGCTTAAGGTATCATCATGCATTATAATATCCTAACAACCTGACATAAAGAGAAGTGCATAATGATCCTCCAGCTGTTACTGTTTTTGGGCAGGGACCTATATATAGCGACACAACAACAATAACTTGAGAAACTAACTGGGGAGGGCTGAATGTTTGGGGCGCTCAAGGTATCATCATGCATTATAATATCCTAACCACCTGACGTAAAGGGAAGTGCATAATGATCCTCCAGCTGTTACTGTTTTAGTAAGGGACCTATATATAGCGACACAACAATAATCAATTGAGAATCTAACTGGGGAGGGCTGAATGTTTGGGGCGCTCAAGGTATCATCATGCATTATAATATCCTAACCACCTGACGTAAAGGGAAGTGCATAATGATCCTCCAGCTCTTACTGTTTTAGTAAGGGACCTATATATAGCGACACATCAATAATCAATTGAGAATCTAACTGGGGAGGGCTGAATGTTTGGGGCGCTCAAGGTATCATCATGCATTATAATATCGGAACAACCTGACGTAAAGTGAAATGCATAATGATCCTCCAGCTGTTACTGTTTTAGTAAGGGACCTATATATAGCGACACAACAATTATCAATTGAGAATCTAACTGGGGAGGGCTGAATGTTTGGGGCGCTCAAGGTATCATCATGCATTATAATATCCGAACAACCTAACGTAAAGTGAAATGCATAATGGTCCTCCAGCTGTTACTCTTTTAGGGACGGGACCTATATATAGCGACACAACAACAATAAATTGAGAAACTAACTGGGGAGGGCTTAATGTTTGGGACACTCAAGGTATCATCATGCATTATAATATCCTAACAACCGGACATAAAGGGAAATGCATAATGATCCTCCAGCTGTTACTGTTTTAGGGAAGAGACCTATAAATAGCGACACAACAACAATAAATTGAGAAACTAACAGGGGAGGGCTGAATGTTTGGGACGCTTAAGGTATCATCATGCATTATAATATCCTAACAACCTGACATAAAGAGAAGTGCATAATGATCCTCCAGCTGTTACTGTTTTTGGGCAGGGACCTATATATAGCGACACAACAACAATAACTTGAGAAACTAACTGGGGAGGGCTGAATGTTTGGGGCGCTCAAGGTATCATCATGCATTATAATATCCTAACCACCTGACGTAAAGGGAAGTGCATAATGATCCTCCAGCTGTTACTGTTTTAGTAAGGGACCTATATATAGCGACACAACAATAATCAATTGAGAATCTAACTGGGGAGGGCTGAATGTTTGGGGCGCTCAAAGTATCATCATGCATTATAATATCCTAACCACCTGACGTAAAGGGAAGTGCATAATGATCCTCCAGCTCTTACTGTTTTAGTAAGGGACCTATATATAGCGACACATCAATAATCAATTGAGAATCTAACTGGGGAGGGCTGAATGTTTGGGGCGCTCAAGGTATCATCATGCATTATAATATCGGAACAACCTGACGTAAAGTGAAATGCATAATGATCCTCCAGCTGTTACTGTTTTAGTAAGGGACCTATATATAGCGACACAACAATTATCAATTGAGAATCTAACTGGGGAGGGCTGAATGTTTGGGGCGCTCAAGGTATCATCATGCATTATAATATCCGAACAACCTAACGTAAAGTGAAATGCATAATGGTCCTCCAGCTGTTACTCTTTTAGGGACGGGACCTATATATAGCGACACAACAACAATAAATTGAGAAACTAACTGGGGAGGGCTTAATGTTTGGGACACTCAAGGTATCATCATGCATTATAATATCCTAACAACCGGACATAAAGGGAAATGCATAATGATCCTCCAGCTGTTACTGTTTTAGGGAAGGGACCTATATATAGCGACACAACAACAATAAATTGAGAAACTAACTGGGGAGGGCTGAATGTTTGGGGCGCTCAAGGTATCATCATGCATTATAATATCCGAACAAAATGACATAAAGGGAAATGCATAATGATCCTCCAGCTGTTACTGTTTTGGGGAAGGGACCTATATATAGCGACAAAACAACAATAAATTGAGAAACTAACTGGGGAGAGCTGAATATTTGGGGCGCTCAAGGTATCATCATGCATTATAATATCCTAACAACCTGACATAAAGGGAAATGCATAATGATCCTCCAGCTGTTACTGTTTTAGGGAAGGACCTATATATAGCGACACAACAACAATAAATTGAGAAACTAACTGGGGAGGGCTGAATGTTAGGGGCGCTCAAGGTATCATCATGCATTATAATATCCGAACAAACTGACATAAAGGGAAATGCATAATGATCCTCCAGCTCTTACTGTTTTAGGGAAGGGACCTATATATAGCCACACAACAACAATAAATTGAGAAACTAACTGGGGAGGGCTGAATGTTTGGGGCGCTCAAGGTATCATCATGCATTATAATATCCTTACAACCTGACATAAAGGGAAATGCATAATGATCCTCCAGCTGTTACTGTTTTAGGGAAGGGACCTATATATAGCGACACAACAACAATACATTGAACAACTAACTGGGGAGGGCTGAATGTTTGGGGCGCTCAAGGTATCATCATGCATTATAATATCCGAACAAACTGACATAAAGGGAAATGCATAATGATCCTCCAGCTGTTACTGTTTTGGGGAAGTGACCTATATATAGCGACAAAACAACAATAAATTGAGAAACTAACTGGGGAGAGCTGAATATTTGGGGCGCTCAAGGTATCATCATGCATTATAATATCCTAACAACCTGACATAAAGGGAAATGCATAATGATCCTCCAGCTGTTACTGTTTTAGGGAAGGACCTATATATAGCGACACAACAACAATAAATTGAGAAACTAACTGGGGAGGGCTGAATGTTTGGGGCGCTCAAGGTATCATCGTGCATTATAATATCCTAACAACCTGACATAAAGGGAAATGCATAATGATCCTCCAGCTGTTACTGTTTTTGGGAAGGGACCTATATATAGCGACACAACAACAATAAATTGAGAAACTAACTGGGGAGGGCTGAACGTTTGGGGCGCTCAAGGTATCATTATGCATTATAATATCCTAACAACCTGACACAAAGGAAATGCATAATGATCCTCCAGCTGTTACTGTTTTAGGGACGGGACCTATATATAGTCGCACAACAACAATAAATTGAGAAACTAACTGGGGAGGGATGAATGTTTGGGGCGCTCAAGGTATCATCATGCATTATAATATCCTAACAAACTGAAATAAAGGGAAATGCATAATGATCCTCCAGCTGTTACTGTTTTGGGGAAGGGACCTATATATAGCGACACAACAACAATAAATTGAGAAACTAACTGAGGAGGGCTGAATGTTTGGGGCGCTCAAGGTATCATCATGCATTATAATATCCTAACAACGTGACATAAAGGGAAATGCATAATGATCCTAAAGCTGTTACTGTTTTAGGGACGGGACCTATATATAGTCGCACAACAACAATAACTTGAGAATCTAACTGGGGAGGGATGAATGTTTGGGGCGCTCAAGGTATCATCATGCATTATAATATCCGAACAAACTGACATAAAGGGAAATGCATAATGATCCTCCAGCTGTTACTGTTTTGGGGAAGGGACCTATATATAGCGACACAACAACAATAAATTGAGAAACTAACTGAGGAGGGCTGAATGTTTGGGGCGCTCAAGCTATCATCATGCATTATAATATCATAACAACCTGACATAAAGGGAAATGCATAATGATCCTCCAGCTGTTACTGTTTTAGGGTAGGGACCTATATATAGCGACACAACAACAATAAATTGAGAAACTAACTGGGAAGGGCTGAATGTTAGGGGCGCTCAAGGTATCATCATGCATTTTAATATCCGAACAAATTGACATAAAGGGAAATGCATAATGATCCTCCAGCTGTTACTGTTTTAGGGAAGGGACCTATATATAGCGACACAACAACAATAAATTGAGAAACTAACTGGGGAGGGCTGAATGTTAGGGGCGCTCAAGGTACCATCATGCATTATAATATCCGAACAAACTGACATAAAGGGAAGTGCATAATGATCCTCCAGCTGTTACTGTTTTAGGGAAGGGACCTATATATAGCCACACAACAACAATAAATTGAGAAACTAACTGGGGAGGGCTGAATGTTTGGGGCGCTCAAGGTATCATCATGCATTATAATATCCTAACAACCTGACATAAAGGGAAATGCATAATGATCCTCCAGCTGTTACTGTTTTAGGGAAGGGACCTATATATAGCGACACAACAACAATAAATTGAGAAACTAACTGGGGAGGGCTGAATGTTTGGGGCGCTCAAGGTATCATTATGCATAATAATATCCTAACAACCTGACACAAAGGAAATGCATAATGATCCTAAAGCTGTTACTGTTTTAGGGAAGGGACCTATATATAGCCACACAACAACAATAAATTGAGAAACTAACTGGGGAGGGCTAAATGTTTGGGGCGCTCAAGGTATCATCATGCATTATAATACCCTAACAACCTGACATAAAGGGAAATGCATAATGAACCTCCAGCTGTTACTGTTTCAGGGAAGAGACCTATATATAGCGACACAACAACAATAAATTGAGAAACTAACAGGGGAGGGCTGAATGTTTGGGACGCTCAAGGTATCATCATGCATTATAATATCCTAACACCCTGACATAACGGGAAGTGCATAATGATCCTCCAGCTGTTACTGTTTTAGGGAAGGGACCTATATATAGCCACACAACAACAATAAATTGAGAAACTAACTGGGGAGGGCTGAATGTTTGGGGCGCTCAAGGTATCATCATGCATTATAATATCCTAACAACCTGACATAAAGGGAAATGCATAATGATCCTCCAGCTGTTACTGTTTTAGGGAAGGGACCTATATATAGCGACACAACAACAATAAATTTAGAAACTATCTGGGGAGGGCTGAATGTTTGGGGCGCTAAAGGTATCATCATGCATTATAATACCCTAACAACCTGACATAAAGGGAAATGCATAATGAACCTCCAGCTGTTACTGTTTTAGGGAAGAGACCTATATATAGCGACACAACAACAATAAATTGAGAAACTAACAGGGGAGGGCTGAATGTTTGGGACGCTCAAGGTATCATCATGCATTATAATATCCTAACAACCTGACATAAAGAGAAGTGCATAATGATCCTCCAGCTGTTACTGTTTTTGGGCAGGGACCTATATATAGCGACACAACAACAATAACTTGAGAAACTAACTGGGGAGGGCTGAATGTTTGGGGCGCTCAAGGTATCATCATGCATTATAATATCCTAACCACCTGACGTAAAGGGAAGTGCATAATGATCCTCCAGCTGTTACTGTTTTAGTAAGGGACCTATATATAGCGACACAACAATAATCAATTGAGAATCTAACTGGGGAGGGCTGAATGTTTGGGGCGCTCAAAGTATCATCATGCATTATAATATCCTAACCACCTGACGTAAAGGGAAGTGCATAATGATCCTCCAGCTGTTACTGTTTTAGTAAGGGACCTATATATAGCGACACATCAATAATCAATTGAGAATCTAACTGGGGAGGGCTGAATGTTTGGGGCGCTCAAGGTATCATCATGCATTATAATATCGGAACAACCTGACGTAAAGTGAAATGCATAATGATCCTCCAGCTGTTACTGTTTTAGTAAGGGACCTATATATAGCGACACAACAATTATCAATTGAGAATCTAACTGGGGAGGGCTGAATGTTTGGGGCGCTCAAGGTATCATCATGCATTATAATATCCGAACAACCTAACGTAAAGTGAAATGCATAATGGTCCTCCAGCTGTTACTCTTTTAGGGACGGGACCTATATATAGCGACACAACAACAATAAATTGAGAAACTAACTGGGGAGGGCTTAATGTTTGGGACGCTCAAGGTATCATCATGCATTATAATATCCTAACAACCGGACATAAAGGGAAATGCATAATGATCCTCCAGCTGTTACTGTTTTAGGGAAGGGACCTATATATAGCGACACAACAACAATAAATTGAGAAACTAACTGGGGAGGGCTGAATGTTTGGGGCGCTCAAGGTATCATCATGCATTATAATATCCGAACAAACTGACATAAAGGGAAATGCATAATGATCCTCCAGCTGTTACTGTTTTGGGGAAGGGACCTATATATAGCGACAAAACAACAATAAATTGAGAAACTAACTGGGGAGAGCTGAATATTTGGGGCGCTCAAGGTATCATCATGCATTATAATATCCTAACAACCTGACATAAAGGGAAATGCATAATGATCCTCCAGCTGTTACTGTTTTAGGGAAGGACCTATATATAGCGACACAACAACAATAAATTGAGAAACTAACTGTGGAGGGCTGAATGTTAGGGGCGCTCAAGGTATCATCATGCATTATAATATCCGAACAAACTGACATAAAGGGAAATGCATAATGATCCTCCAGCTGTTACTGTTTTAGGGAAGGGACCTATATATAGCCACACAACAACAATAAATTGAGAAACTAACTGGGGAGGGCTGAATGTTTGGGGCGCTCAAGGTATCATCATGCATTATAATATCCTTACAACCTGACATAAAGGGAAATGCATAATGATCCTCCAGCTGTTACTGTTTTAGGGAAGGGACCTATATATAGCGACACAACAACAATACATTGAACAACTAACTGGGGAGGGCTGAATGTTTGGGGCGCTCAAGGTATCATCATGCATTATAATATCCTAACAACCTGACATAAAGGGAAATGCATAATGATCCTCCAGCTGTTACTGTTTTTGGGAAGGAACCTATATATAGCGACACAACAACAATAAATTGAGAAACTAACTGGGGAGGGCTGAATGTTTGGGGCGCTCAAGGTATCATTATGCATTATAATATCCTAACAACCTGACACAAAGGAAATGCATAATGATCCTCCAGCTGTTACTGTTTTAGGGACGGGACCTATATATAGTCGCACAACAACAATAAATTGAGAAACTAACTGGGGAGGGATTAATGTTTGGGGCGCTCAAGGTATCATCATGCATTATAATATCCTAACAAACTGACATAAAGGGAAATGCATAATGATCCTCCAGCTGTTACTGTTTTGGGGAAGGGACCTATATATAGCGACACAACAACAATAAATTGAGAAACTAACTGAGGAGGGCTGAATGTTTGGGGCGCTCAAGGTATCATCATGCATTATAATATAATAACAACGTGACATAAAGGGAAATGCATAATGATCCTAAAGCTGTTACTGTTTTAGGGACGGGACCTATATATAGTCGCACAACAACAATAACTTGAGAATCTAACTGGGGAGGGATGAATGTTTGGGGCGCTCAAGGTATCATCATGCATTATAATATCCGAACAAACTGACATAAAGGGAAATGCATAATGATCCTCCAGCTGTTACTGTTTTGGGGAAGGGACCTATATATAGCGACACAACAACAATAAATTGAGAAACTAACTGAGGAGGGCTGAATGTTTGGGGCGCTCAAGCTATCATCATGCATTATAATATCCTAACAACCTGACATAAAGGGAAATGCATAATGATCCTCCAGCTGTTACTGTTTTAGGGTAGGGACCTATATATAGCGACACAACAACAATAAATTGAGAAACTAACTGGGAAGGGCTGAATGTTAGGGGCGCTCAAGGTATCATCATGCATTATAATATCCGAACAAATTGACATAAAGGGAAATGCATAATGATCCTCCAGCTGTTACTGTTTTAGGGAAGGGACCTATATATAGCGACACAACAACAATAAATTGAGAAACTAACTGGGGAGGGCTGAATGTTAGGGGCGCTCAAGGTACCATCATGCATTATAATATCCGAACAAACTGACATAAAGGGAAATGCATAATGATCCTCCAGCTGTTACTGTTTTAGGGAAGGGACCTATATATAGCCACACAACAACAATAAATTGAGAAACTAACTGGGGAGGGCTGAATGTTTGGGGCGCTCAAGGTATCATCATGCATTATAATATCCTAACAACCTGACATAAAGGGAAATGCATAATGATCCTCCAGCTGTTACTGTTTTAGGGAAGGGACCTATATATAGCGACACAACAACAATAAATTGAGAAACTAACTGGGGAGGGCTGAATGTTTGGGGCGCTCAAGGTATCATTATGCATTATAATATCCTAACCACCTGACGTAAAGGGAAGTGCATAATGATCCTCCAGCTGTTACTGTTTTAGTAAGGGACCTATATATAGCGACACATCAATAATCAATTGAGAATCTAACTGGGGAGGGCTGAATGTTTGGGTCGCTCAAGGTATCATCATGCATTATAATATCGGAACAACCTGACGTAAAGTGAAATGCATAATGATCCTCCAGCTGTTACTGTTTTAGTAAGGGACCTATATATAGCGACACAACAATTATCAATTGAGAATCTAACTGGGGAGGGCTGAATGTTTGGGGCGCTCAAGGTATCATCATGCATTATAATATCCGAACAACCTAACGTAAAGTGAAATGCATAATGGTCCTCCAGCTGTTACTCTTTTAGGGACGGGACCTATATATAGCGACACAACAACAATAAATTGAGAAACTAACTGGGGAGGGCTTAATGTTTGGGACGCTCAAGGTATCATCATGCATTATAATATCCTAACAACCGGACATAAAGGGAAATGCATAATGATCCTCCAGCTGTTACTGTTTTAGGGAAGGGACCTATATATAGCGACACAACAACAATAAATTGAGAAACTAACTGGGGAGGCTGAATGTTTGGGGCGTTCAAGGTATCATCATGCATTATAATATCCGAACAAACTGACATAAAGGGAAATGCATAATGATCCTCCAGCTGTTACTGTTTTGGGGAAGGGACCTATATATAGCGACAAAACAACAATAAATTGAGAAACTAACTGGGGAGAGCTGAATATTTGGGGCGTTCAAGGTATCATCATGCATTATGATATCCTAACAACCTGACATAAAGGGAAATGCATAATGATCCTCCAGCTGTTACTGTTTTAGGGAAGGACCTATATATAGCGACACAACAACAATAAATTGAGAAACTAACTGGGGAGGGCTGAATGTTAGGGGCGCTCAAGGTATCATCATGCATTATAATATCCGAACAAACTGACATAAAGGGAAATGCATAATGATCCTCCAGCTGTTACTGTTTTAGGGAAGGGACCTATATATAGCCACACAACAACAATAAATTGAGAAACTAACTGGGGAGGGCTGAATGTTTGGGGCGCTCAAGGTATCATCATGCTTTATAATATCCTAACAACCTGACATAAAGGGAAATGCATAATGATCCTCCAGCTGTTACTGTTTTAGGGAAGGGACCTATATATAGCGACACAACAACAATACATTGAGCAACTAACTGGGGAGGGCTGAATGTTTGGGGCGCTCAAGGTATCATCATGCATTATAATATCCTAACAACCTGACATAAAGGGAAATGCATAATGATCCTCCAGCTGTTACTGTTTTTGGGAAGGAACCTATATATAGCGACACAACAACAATAAATTGAGAAACTAACTGGGGAGGGCTGAATGTTTGGGGCGCTCAAGGTATCATTATGCATTATAATATCCTAACAACCTGACACAAAGGAAATGCATAATGATCCTCCAGCTTTACTGTTTTAGGGACGGGACCTATATATAGTCGCACAACAACAATAAATTGAGAAACTAACTGGGGAGGGATGAATGTTTGGGGCGCTCAAGGTATCATCATGCATTATAATATCCTAACAAACTGAAATAAAGGGAAATGCATAATGATCCTCCAGCTGTTACTGTTTTGGGGAAGGGACCTATATATAGCGACACAACAACAATAAATTGAGAAACTAACTGAGGAGGGCTGAATGTTTGGGGCGCTCAAGGTATCATCATGCATTATAATATAATAACAACGTGACATAAAGGGAAATGCATAATGATCCTAAAGCTGTTACTGTTTTAGGGACGGGACCTATATATAGTCGCACAACAACAATAACTTGAGAATCTAACTGGGGAGGGATGAATGTTTGGGGCGCTCAAGGTATCATCATGCATTATAATATCCGAACAAACTGACATAAAGGGAAATGCATAATGATCCTCCAGCTGTTACTGTTTTGGGGAAGGGACCTATATATAGCGACACAACAACAATAAATTGAGAAACTAACTGAGGAGGGCTGAATGTTTGGGGCGCTCAAGCTATCATCATGCATTATAATATCCTAACAACCTGACATAAAGGGAAATGCATAATGATCCTCCAGCTGTTACTGTTTTAGGGTAGGGACCTATATATAGCGACACAACAACAATAAATTGAGAAACTAACTGGGAAGGGCTGAATGTTAGTGGCGCTCAAGGTATCATCATGCATTATAATATCCGAACAAATTGACATAAAGGGAAATGCATAATGATCCTCCAGCTGTTACTGTTTTAGGGAAGGGACCTATATATAGCGACACAACAACAATAAATTGAGAAACTAACTGGGGAGGGCTGAATGTTAGGGACGCTCAAGGTATCATCATGCATTATAATATCCTAACACCCTGACATAAAGGGAAGTGCATAATGATCCTCCAGCTGTTACTGTTTTAGGGAAGGGACCTATATATAGCCACACAACAACAATAAATTGAGAAACTAACTGGGGAGGGCTGAATGTTTGGGGCGCTCAAGGTATCATCATGCATTATAATATCCTAACAACCTGACATAAAGGGAAATGCATAATGATCCTCCAGCTGTTACTGTTTTAGGGAAGGGACCTATATATAGCGACACAACAACAATAAATTTAGAAACTATCTGGGGAGGGCTGAATGTTTGGGGCGCTAAAGGTATCATCATGCATTATAATACCCTAACAACCTGACATAAAGGGAAATGCATAATGAACCTCCAGCTGTTACTGTTTTAGGGAAGAGACCTATATATAGCGACACAACAACAATAAATTGAGAAACTAACAGGGGAGGGCTGAATGTTTGGGACGCTCAAGGTATCATCATGCATTATAATATCCTAACAACCTGACACAAAGGAAATGCATAATGATCCTCCAGCTGTTACTGTTTTAGGGACGGGACCTATATATAGTCGCACAACAACAATAAATTGAGAAACTAACTGGGGAGGGATTAATGTTTGGGGCGCTCAAGGTATCATCATGCATTATAATATCCTAACAAACTGGCATAAAGGGAAATGCATAATGATCCTTCAGCTGTTACTGTTTTGGGGAAGGGACCTATATATAGCGACACAACAACAATAAATTGAGAAACTAACTGAGGAGGGCTGAATGTTTGGGGCGCTCAAGGTATCATCATGCATTATAATATCCTAACAACGTGACATAAAGGGAAATGCATAATGATCCTAAAGCTGTTACTGTTTTAGGGACGGGACCTATATATAGTCGCACAACAACAATAACTTGAGAATCTAACTGGGGAGGGATGAATGTTTCTGGCGCTCAAGGTATCATCATGCATTATAATATCCGAACAAACTGACATAAAGGGAAATGCATAATGATCCTCCAGCTGTTACTGTTTTGGGGAAGGGACCTATATATAGCGACACAACAACAATAAATTGAGAAACTAACTGAGGAGGGCTGAATGTTTGGGGCGCTCAAGCTATCATCATGCATTATAATATCCTAACAACCTGACATAAAGGGAAATGCATAATGATCCTCCAGCTGTTACTGTTTTAGGGTAGGGACCTATATATAGCGACACAACAACAATAAATTGAGAAACTAACTGGGAAGGGCTGAATGTTAGGGGCGCTCAAGGTATCATCATGCATTAAAATATCCGAACAAATTGACATAAAGGGAAATGCATAATGATCCTCCAGCTGTTACTGTTTTAGGGAAGGGACCTATATATAGCGACACAACAACAATAAATTGAGAAACTAACTGGGGAGGGCTGAATGTTAGGGGCGCTCAAGGTACCATCATGCATTATAATATCCGAACAAACTGACATAAAGGGAAATGCATAATGATCCTCCAGCTGTTACTGTTTTAGGGAAGGGACCTATATATAGCCACACAACAACAATAAATTGAGAAACTAACTGGGGAGGGCTGAATGTTTGGGGCGCTCAAGGTATCATCATGCATTATATTATCCTAACAACCTGACATAAAGGGAAATGCATAATGATCCTCCAGCTGTTACTGTTTTAGGGAAGGGACCTATATATAGCGACACAACAACAATAAATTGAGAAACTAACTGGGGAGGGCTGAATGTTTGGGGCGCTCAAGGTATCATTATGCATTATAATATCCTAACCACCTGACGTAAAGGGAAGTGCATAATGATCCTCCAGCTGTTACTGTTTTAGTAAGGGACCTATATATAGCGACACATCAATAATCAATTGAGAATCTAACTGGGGAGGGCTGAATGTTTGGGTCGCTCAAGGTATCATCATGCATTATAATATCGGAACAACCTGACGTAAAGTGAAATGCATAATGATCCTCCAGCTGTTACTGTTTTAGTAAGGGACCTATATATAGCGACACAACAATTATCAATTGAGAATCTAACTGGGGAGGGCTGAATGTTTGGGGCGCTCAAGGTATCATCATGCATTATAATATCCGAACAACCTAACGTAAAGTGAAATGCATAATGGTCCTCCAGCTGTTACTCTTTTAGGGACGGGACCTATATATAGCGACACAACAACAATAAATTGAGAAACTAACTGGGGAGGGCTTAATGTTTGGGACGCTCAAGGTATCATCATGCATTATAATATCCTAACAACCGGACATAAAGGGAAATGCATAATGATCCTCCAGCTGTTACTGTTTTAGGGAAGGGACCTATATATAGCGACACAACAACAATAAATTGAGAAACTAACTGGGGAGGGCTGAATGTTTGGGGCGCTCAAGGTATCATCATGCATTATAATATCCGAACAAACTGACATAAAGGGAAATGCATAATGATCCTCCAGCTGTTACTGTTTTGGGGAAGGGACCTATATATAGCGACAAAACAACAATAAATTGAGAAACTAACTGGGGAGAGCTGAATATTTGGGGCGCTCAAGGTATCATCATGCATTATAATATCCTAACAACCTGACATAAAGGGAAATGCATAATGATCCTCCAGCTGTTACTGTTTTAGGGAAGGACCTATATATAATCGCACAACAACAATAAATTGAGAAACTAACTGGGGAGGGATGAATGTTTGGGGCGCTCAAGGTATCATCATGCATTATAATATCCTAACAAACTGAAATAAAGGGAAATGCATAATGATCCTCCAGCTGTTACTGTTTTGGGGAAGGGACCTATATATAGCGACACAACAACAATAAATTGAGAAACTAACTGAGGAGGGCTGAATGTTTGGGGCGCTCAAGGTATCATCATGCATTATAATATCCTAACAACGTGACATAAAGGGAAATGCATAATGATCCTAAAGCTGTTACTGTTTTAGGGACGGGACCTATATATAGTCGCACAACAACAATAACTTGAGAATCTAACTGGGGAGGGATGAATGTTTGGGGCGCTCAAGGTATCATCATGCATTATAATATCCGAACAAACTGACATAAAGGGAAATGCATAATGATCCTCCAGCTGTTACTGTTTTGGGGAAGGGACCTATATATAGCGACACAACAACAATAAATTGAGAAACTAACTGAGGAGGGCTGAATGTTTGGGGCGCTCAAGCTATCATCATGCATTATAATATCCTAACAACCTGACATAAAGGGAAATGCATAATGATCCTCCAGCTGTTACTGTTTTAGGGTAGGGACCTATATATAGCGACACAACAACAATAAATTGAGAAACTAACTGGGAAGGGCTGAATGTTAGGGGCGCTCAAGGTATCATCATGCATTATAATATCCGTACAAATTGACATAAAGGGAAATGCATAATGATCCTCCAGCTGTTACTGTTTTAGGGAAGGGACCTATATATAGCGACACAACAACAATAAATTGAGAAACTAACTGGGGAGGGCTGAATGTTAGGGGCGCTCAAGGTACCATCATGCATTATAATATCCGAACAAACTGACATAAAGGGAAGTGCATAATGATCCTCCAGCTGTTACTGTTTTAGGGAAGGGACCTATATATAGCCACACAACAACAATAAATTGAGAAACTAACTGGGGAGGGCTGAATGTTTGGGGCGCTAAAGGTATCATCATGCATTATAATATCCTAACAACCTGACATAAAGGGAAATGCATAATGATCCTCCAGCTGATACTGTTTTAGGGAAGGGACCTATATATAGCGACACAACAACAATAAATTGAGAAACTAACTGGGGAGGGCTGAATGTTTGGGGCGCTCAAGGTATCATTATGCATTATAATATCCTAACAACCTGACACAAAGGAAATGCATAATGATCCTAAAGCTGTTACTGTTTTAGGGAAGGGACCTATATATAGCCACACAACAACAATAAATTGAGAAACTAACTGGGGAGGGCTAAATGTTTGGGGCGCTCAAGGTATCATCATGCATTATAATACCCTAACAACCTGACATAAAGGGAAATGCATAATGATCCTCCAGCTGTTACTGTTTTGGGGAAGGGACCTATATATAGCGACACAACAACAATAAATTGAGAAACTAACAGGGGAGGGCTGAATGTTTGGGACGCTCAAGGTATCATCATGCATTATAATATCCTAACACCCTGACTTAAAGGGAAGTGCATAATGATCCTCCAGCTGTTACTGTTTTAGGGAAGGGACCTATATATAGCCACACAACAACAATAAATTGAGAAACTAACTGGGGAGGGCTGAATGTTTGGGGCGCTCAAGGTATCATCATGCATTATAATATCCTAACAACCTGACATAAAGGGAAATGCATAATGATCCTCCAGCTGTTACTGTTTTAGGGAAGGGACCTATATATAGCGACACAACAACAATAAATTTAGAAACTATCTGTGGAGGGCTGAATGTTTGGGGCGCTAAAGGTATCATCATGCATTATAATACCCTAACAACCTGACATAAAGGGAAATGCATAATGAACCTCCAGCTGTTACTGTTTTAGGGAAGAGACCTATATATAGCGACACAACAACAATAAATTGAGAAACTAACAGGGGAGGGCTGAATGTTTGGGACGCTCAAGGTATCATCATGCATTATAATATCCTAACAACCTGACATAAAGGGAAGTGCATAATGATCCTCCAGCTGTTACTGTTTTTGGGCAGGGACCTATATATAGCGACACAACAACAATAACTTGAGAAACTAACTGGGGAGGGCTGAATGTTTGGGGCGCTCAAGGTATCATCATGCATTATAATATCCTAACCACCTGACGTAAAGGGAAGTGCATAATGATCCTCCAGCTGTTACTGTTTTAGTAAGGGACCTATATATAGCGACACAACAATAATCAATTGAGAATCTAACTGGGGAGGGCTGAATGTTTGGGGCGCTCAAAGTATCATCATGCATTATAATATCCTAACCACCTGACGTAAAGGGAAGTGCATAATGATCCTCCAGCTGTTACTGTTTTAGTAAGGGACCTATATATAGCGACACATCAATAATCAATTGAGAATCTAACTGGGGAGGGCTGAATGTTTGGGGCGCTCAAGGTATCATCATGCATTATAATATCGGAACAACCTGACGTAAAGTGAAATGCATAATGATCCTCCAGCTGTTACTGTTTTAGTAAGGGACCTATATATAGCGACACAACAATTATCAATTGAGAATCTAACTGGGGAGGGCTGAATGTTTGGGGCGCTCAAGGTATCATCATGCATTATAATATCCGAACAACCTAACGTAAAGTGAAATGCATAATGGTCCTCCAGCTGTTACTCTTTTAGGGACGGGACCTATATATAGCGACACAACAACAATAAATTGAGAAACTAACTGGGGAGGGCTTAATGTTTGGGACGCTCAAGGTATCATCATGCATTATAATATCCTAACAACCGGACATAAAGGGAAATGCATAATGATCCTCCAGCTGTTACTGTTTTAGGGAAGGGACCTATATATAGCGACACAACAACAATAAATTGAGAAACTAACTGGGGAGGGCTGAATGTTTGGGGCGCTCAAGGTATCATCATGCATTATAATATCCGAACAAACTGACATAAAGGGAAATGCATAATGATCCTCCAGCTGTTACTGTTTTGGGGAAGGGACCTATATATAGCGACAAAACAACAATAAATTGAGAAACTAACTGGGGAGAGCTGAATATTTGGGGCGCTCAAGGTATCATCATGCATTATAATATCCTAACAACCTGACATAAAGGGAAATGCATAATGATCCTCCAGCTGTTACTGTTTTAGGGAAGGACCTATATATAGCGACACAACAAAAATAAATTGAGAAACTAACTGGGGAGGGCTGAATGTTAGGGGCGCTCAAGGTATCATCATGCATTATAATATCCGAACAAACTGACATAAAGGGAAATGCATAATGATCCTCCAGCTGTTACTGTTTTAGGGAAGGGACCTATATATAGCCACACAACAACAATAAATTGAGAAACTAACTGGGGAGGGCTGAATGTTTGGGGCGCTCAAGGTATCATCATGCATTATAATATCCTAACAACCTGACATAAAGGGAAATGCATAATGATCCTCCAGCTGTTACTGTTTTAGGGAAGGGACCTATATATAGCGACACAACAACAATACATTGAGCAACTAACTGGGGAGGGCTGAATGTTTGGGGCGCTCAAGGTATCATCATGCATTATACTATCCTAACAACCTGACATAAAGGGAAATGCATAATGATCCTCCAGCTGTTACTGTTTTTGGGAAGGAACCTATATATAGCGACACAACAACAATAAATTGAGAAACTAACTGGGGAGGGCTGAATGTTTGGGGCGCTCAAGGTATCATTATGCATTATAATATCCTAACAACCTGACACAAAGGAAATGCATAATGATCCTCCAGCTGTTACTGTTTTAGGGACGGGACCTATATATAGTCGCACAACAACAATAAATTGAGAAACTAACTGGGGAGGGATTAATGTTTGGGGCGCTCAAGGTATCATCATGCATTATAATATCCTAACAAACTGACATAAAGGGAAATGCATAATGATCCTCCAGCTGTTACTGTTTTGGGGAAGGGACCTATATATAGCGACACAACAACAATAAATTGAGAAACTAACTGAGGAGGGCTGAATGTTTGGGGCGCTCAAGGTATCATCATGCATTATAATATCCTAACAACGTGACATAAAGGGAAATGCATAATGATCCTAAAGCTGTTACTGTTTTAGGGACGGGACCTATATATAGTCGCACAACAACAATAACTTGAGAATCTAACTGGGGAGGGATGAATGTTTGGGGCGCTCAAGGTATCATCATGCATTATAATATCCGAACAAACTGACATAAAGGGAAATGCATAATGATCCTCCAGCTGTTACTGTTTTGGGGAAGGGACCTATATATAGCGACACAACAACAATAAATTGAGAAACTAACTGAGGAGGGCTGAATGTTTGGGGCGCTCAAGCTATCATCATGCATTATAATATCCTAACAACCTGACATAAAGGGAAATGCATAATGATCCTCCAGCTGTTACTGTTTTAGGGTAGGGACCTATATATAGCGACACAACAACAATAAATTGAGAAACTAACTGGGAAGGGCTGAATGTTAGGGGCGCTCAAGGTATCATCATGCATTATAATATCCGAACAAATTGACATAAAGGGAAATGCATAATGATCCTCCAGCTGTTACTGTTTTAGGGAAGGGACCTATATATAGCGACACAACAACAATAAATTGAGAAACTAACTGGGGAGGGCTGAATGTTAGGGGCGCTCAAGGTACCATCATGCATTATAATATCCGAACAAACTGACATAAAGGGAAATGCATAATGATCCTCCAGCTGTTACTGTTTTAGGGAAGGGACCTATATATAGCCACACAACAACAATAAATTGAGAAACTAACTGGGGAGGGCTGAATGTTTGGGGCGCTCAAGGTATCATCATGCATTATAATATCCTAACAACCTGACATAAAGGGAAATGCATAATGATCCTCCAGCTGTTACTGTTTTAGGGAAGGGACCTATATATAGCGACACAACAACAATAAATTGAGAAACTAACTGGGGAGGGCTGAATGTTTGGGTCGCTCAAGGTATCATCATGCATTATAATATCGGAACACCCTGACGTAAAGTGAAATGCATAATGATCCTCCAGCTGTTACTGTTTTAGTAAGGGACCTATATATAGCGACACAACAATTATCAATTGAGAATCTACCTGGGGAGGGCTGAATGTTTGGGGCGCTCAAGGTATCATCATGCATTATAATATCCGAACAACCTAACGTAAAGTGAAATGCATAATGGTCCTCCAGCTGTTACTCTTTTAGGGACGGGACCTATATATAGCGACACAACAACAATAAATTGAGAAACTAACTGGGGAGGGCTGAATGTTTGGGGCGCTCAAGGTATCATCATGCATTATAATATCCGAACAAACTGACATAAAGGGAAATGCATAATGATCCTCCAGCTGTTACTGTTTTGGGGAAGGGACCTATATATAGCGACAAAACAACAATAAATTGAGAAACTAACTGGGGAGAGCTGAATATTTGGGGCGCTCAAGGTATCATCATGCATTATAATATCCTAACAACCTGACATAAAGGGAAATGCATAATGATCCTCCAGCTGTTACTGTTTTAGGGAAGGACCTATATATAGCGACACAACAACAATAAATTGAGAAACTAACTGGGGAGGGCTGAATGTTAGGGGCGCTCAAGGTATCATCATGCATTATAATATCCGAACAAACTGACATAAAGGGAAATGCATAATGATCCTCCAGCTGTTACTGTTTTAGGGAAGGGACCTATATATAGCCACACAACAACAATAAATTGAGAAACTAACTGGGGAGGGCTGAATGTTTGGGGCGCTCAAGGTATCATCATGCATTATAATATCCTAACAACCTGACATAAAGGGAAATGCATAATGATCCTCCAGCTGTTACTGTTTTAGGGAAGGGACCTATATATAGCGACACAACAACAATACATTGAGCAACTAACTGGGGAGGGCTGAATGTTTGGGGCGCTCAAGGTATCATCATGCATTATAATATCCTAACAACCTGACATAAAGGGAAATGCATAATGATCCTCCAGCTGTTACTGTTTTTGGGAAGGAACCTATATATAGCGACACAACAACAATAAATTGAGAAACTAACTGGGGAGGGCTGAATGTTTGGGGCGCTCAAGGTATCATTATGCATTATAATATCCTAACAACCTGACACAAAGGAAATGCATAATGATCCTCCAGCTGTTACTGTTTTAGGGACGGGACCTATATATAGTCGCACAACAACAATAAATTGAGAAACTAACTGGGGAGGGATTAATGTTTGGGGCGCTCAAGGTATCATCATGCATTATAATATCCTAACAAACTGACATAAAGGGAAATGCATAATGATCCTCCAGCTGTTACTGTTTTGGGGAAGGGACCTATATATAGCGACACAACAACAATAAATTGAGAAACTAACTGAGGAGGGCTGAATGTTTGGGGCGCTCAAGGTATCATCATGCATTATAATATCCTAACAACGTGACATAAAGGGAAATGCATAATGATCCTAAAGCTGTTACTGTTTTAGGGACGGGACCTATATATAGTCGCACAACAACAATAACTTGAGAATCTAACTGGGGAGGGATGAATGTTTGGGGCGCTCAAGGTATCATCATGCATTATAATATCCGAACAAACTGACATAAAGGGAAATGCATAATGATCCTCCAGCTGTTACTGTTTTGGGGAAGGGACCTATATATAGCGACACAACAACAATAAATTGAGAAACTAACTGAGGAGGGTTGAATGTTTGGGGCGCTCAAGCTATCATCATGCATTATAATATCCTAACAACCTGACATAAAGGGAAATGCATAATGATCCTCCAGCTGTTACTGTTTTAGGGTAGGGACCTATATATAGCGACACAACAACAATAAATTGAGAAACTAACTGGGAAGGGCTGAATGTTAGGGGCGCTCAAGGTATCATCATGCATTATAATATCCGAACAAATTGACATAAAGGGAAATGCATAATGATCCTCCAGCTGTTACTGTTTTAGGGAAGGGACCTATATATAGCGACACAACAACAATAAATTGAGAAACTAACTGGGGAGGGCTGAATGTTAGGGGCGCTCAAGGTACCATCATGCATTATAATATCCGAACAAACTGACATAAAGGGAAATGCATAATGATCCTCCAGCTGTTACTGTTTTAGGGAAGGGACCTATATATAGCCACACAACAACAATAAATTGAGAAACTAACTGGGTAGGGCTGAATGTTTGGGGCGCTCAAGGTATCATCATGCATTATAATATCCTAACAACCTGACATAAAGGGAAATGCATAATGATCCTCCAGCTGTTACTGTTTTAGGGAAGGGACCTATATATAGCGACACAACAACAATAAATTGAGAAACTAACTGGGGAGGGCTGAATGTTTGGGGCGCTCAAGGTATCATTATGCATTATAATATCCTAACCACCTGACGTAAAGGGAAGTGCATAATGATCCTCCAGCTGTTACTGTTTTAGTAAGGGACCTATATATAGCGACACATCAATAATCAATTGAGAATCTAACTGGGGAGGGCTGAATGTTTGGGTCGCTCAAGGTATCATCATGCATTATAATATCGGAACAACCTGACGTAAAGTGAAATGCATAATGATCCTCCAGCTGTTACTGTTTTAGTAAGGGACCTATATATAGCGACACAACAATTATCAATTGAGAATCTAACTGGGGAGGGCTGAATGTTTGGGGCGCTCAAGGTATCATCATGCATTATAATATCCGAACAACCTAACGTAAAGTGAAATGCATAATGGTCCTCCAGCTGTTACTCTTTTAGGGACGGGACCTATATATAGCGACACAACAACAATAAATTGAGAAACTAACTGGGGAGGGCTTAATGTTTGGGACGCTCAAGGTATCATCATGCATTATAATATCCTAACAACCGGACATAAAGGGAAATGCATAATGATCCTCCAGCTGTTACTGTTTTAGGGAAGGGACCTATATATAGCGACACAACAACAATAAATTGAGAAACTAACTGGGGAGGGCTGAATGTTTGGGGCGCTCAAGGTATCATCATGCATTATAATATCCGAACAAACTGACATAAAGGGAAATGCATAATGATCCTCCAGCTGTTACTGTTTTGGGGAAGGGACCTATATATAGCGACAAAACAACAATAAATTGAGAAACTAACTGGGGAGAGCTGAATATTTGGGGCGCTCAAGGTATCATCATGCATTATAATATCCTAACAACCTGACATAAAGGGAAATGCATAATGATCCTCCAGCTGTTACTGTTTTAGGGAAGGACCTATATATAGCGACACAACAACAATAAATTGAGAAACTAACTGGGGAGGGCTGAATGTTAGGGGCGCTCAAGATATCATCATGCATTATAATATCCGAACAAACTGACATAAAGGGAAATGCATAATGATCCTCCAGCTGTTACTGTTTTAGGGAAGGGACCTATATATAGCCACACAACAACAATAAATTGAGAAACTAACTGGGGAGGGCTGAATGTTTGGGGCGCTCAAGGTATCATCATGCATTATAATATCCTAACAACCTGACATAAAGGGAAATGCATAATGATCCTCCAGCTGTTACTGTTTTAGGGAAGGGACCTATATATAGCGACACAACAACAATACATTGAGCAACTAACTGGGGAGGGCCGAATGTTTGGGGCGCTCAAGGTATCATCATGCATTATAATATCCTAACAACCTGACATAAAGGGAAATGCATAATGATCCTCCAGCTGTTACTGTTTTTGGGAAGGAACCTATATATAGCGACACAACAACAATAAATTGAGAAACTAACTGGGGAGGGCTGAATGTTTGGGGCGCTCAAGGTATCATTATGCATTATAATATCCTAACAACCTGACACAAAGGAAATGCATAATGATCCTCCAGCTGTTACTGTTTTAGGGACGGGACCTATATATAGTCGCACAACAACAATAAATTGAGAAACTAACTGGGGAGGGATGAATGTTTGGGGCGCTCAAGGTATCATCATGCATTATAATATCCTAACAAACTGAAATAAAGGGAAATGCATAATGATCCTCCAGCTGTTACTGTTTTGGGGAAGGGACCTATATATAGCGACACAACAACAATAAATTGAGAAACTAACTGAGGAGGGCTGAATGTTTGGGGCGCTCAAGGTATCATCATGCATTATAATATAATAACAACGTGACATAAAGGGAAATGCATAATGATCCTAAAGCTGTTACTGTTTTAGGGACGGGACCTATATATAGTCGCACAACAACAATAACTTGAGAATCTAACTGGGGAGGGATGAATATTTGGGGCGCTCAAGGTATCATCATGCATTATAATATCCGAACAAACTGACATAAAGGGAAATGCATAATGATCCTCCAGCTGTTACTGTTTTGGGGAAGGGACCTATATATAGCGACACAACAACAATAAATTGAGAAACTAACTGAGGAGGGCTGAATGTTTGGGGCGCTCAAGCTATCATCATGCATTATAATATCCTAACAACCTGACATAAAGGGAAATGCATAATGATCCTCCAGCTGTTACTGTTTTAGGGTAGGGACCTATATATAGCGACACAACAACAATAAATTGAGAAACTAACTGGGAAGGGCTGAATGTTAGGGGCGCTCAAGGTATCATCATGCATTATAATATCCGAACAAATTGACATAAAGGGAAATGCATAATGATCCTCCAGCTGTTACTGTTTTAGGGAAGGGACCTATATATAGCGACACAACAACAATAAATTGAGAAACTAACTGGGGAGGGCTGAATGTTAGGGGCGCTCAAGGTACCATCATGCATTATAATATCCGAACAAACTGACATAAAGGGAAATGCATAATGATCCTCCAGCTGTTACTGTTTTAGGGAAGGGACCTATATATAGCCACACAACAACAATAAATTGAGAAACTAACTGGGGAGGGCTGAATGTTTGGGGCGCTCAAGGTATCATCATGCATTATAATATCCTAACAACCTGACATAAAGGGAAATGCATAATGATCCTCCAGCTGTTACTGTTTTAGGGAAGGGACCTATATATAGCGACACAACAACAATAAATTGAGAAACTAACTGGGGAGGGCTGAATGTTTGGGGCGCTCAAGGTATCATTATGCATTATAATATCCTAACAACCTGACATAAAGGGAAATGCATAATGATCCTCCAGCTGTTACTGTTTTAGGGTAGGGACCTATATATAGCGACACAACAACAATAAATTGAGAAACTAACTGGGAAGGGCTGAATGTTAGGGGCGCTCAAGGTATCATCATGCATTATAATATCCGAACAAATTGACATAAAGGGAAATGCATAATGATCCTCCAGCTGTTACTGTTTTAGGGAAGGGACCTATATATAGCGACACAACAACAATAAATTGAGAAACTAACTGGGGAGGGCTGAATGTTAGGGGCGCTCAAGGTACCATCATGCATTATAATATCCGAACAAACTGACATAAAGGGAAATGCATAATGATCCTCCAGCTGTTACTGTTTTAGGGAAGGGACCTATATATAGCCACACAACAACAATAAATTGAGAAACTAACTGGGGAGGGCTGAATGTTTGGGGCGCTCAAGGTATCATCATGCATTATAATATCCTAACAACCTGACATAAAGGGAAATGCATAATGATCCTCCAGCTGTTACTGTTTTAGGGAAGGGACCTATATATAGCGACACAACAACAATAAATTGAGAAACTAACTGGGGAGGGCTGAATGTTTGGGGCGCTCAAGGTATCATTATGCATTATAATATCCTAACAACCTGACACAAAGGAAATGCATAATGATCCTAAAGCTGTTACTGTTTTAGGGAAGGGACCTATATATAGCCACACAACAACAATAAATTGAGAAACTAACTGGGGAGGGCTAAATGTTTGGGGCGCTCAAGGTATCATCATGCAATATAATACCCTAACAACCTGACATAAAGGGAAATGCATAATGAACCTCCAGCTGTTACTGTTTCAGGGAAGAGACCTATATATAGCGACACAACAACAATAAATTGAGAAACTAACAGGGGAGGGCTGAATGTTTGGGGCGCTCAAGGTATCATCATGCATTATAATATCCTAACACCCTGACATAAAGGGAAGTGCATAATGATCCTCCAGCTGTTACTGTTTTAAGGAAGGGACCTATATATAGCCACACAACAACAATAAATTGAGAAACTAACTGGGGAGGGCTGAATGTTTGGGGCGCTCAAGGTATCATCATGCATTATAATATCCTAACAACCTGACTTAAAGGGAAATGCATAATGATCCTCCAGCTGTTACTGTTTTAGGGAAGGGACCTATATATAGCGACACAACAACAATAAATTTAGAAACTATCTGGGGAGGGCTGAATGTTTGGGGCGCTAAAGGTATCATCATGCATTATAATACCCTAACAACCTGACATAAAGGGAAATGCATAATGAACCTCCAGCTGTTACTGTTTTAGGGAAGAGACCTATATATAGCGACACAACAACAATAAATTGAGAAACTAACAGGGGAGGGCTGAATGTTTGGGACGCTCAAGGTATCATCATGCATTATAATATCCTAACAACCTGACATAAAGGGAAGTGCATAATGATCCTCCAGCTGTTACTGTTTTTGGGCAGGGACCTATATATAGCGACACAACAACAATAACTTGAGAAACTAACTGGGGAGGGCTGAATGTTTGGGGCGCTCAAGGTATCATCATGCATTATAATATCCTAACCACCTGACGTAAAGGGAAGTGCATAATGATCCTCCAGCTGTTACTGTTTTAGTAAGGGACCTATATATAGCGACACAACAATAATCAATTGAGAATCTAACTGGGGAGGGCTGAATGTTTGGGGCGCTCAAAGTATCATCATGCATTATAATATCCTAACCACCTGACGTAAAGGGAAGTGCATAATGATCCTCCAGCTGTTACTGTTTTAGTAAGGGACCTATATATAGCGACACATCAATAATCAATTGAGAATCTAACTGGGGAGGGCTGAATGTTTGGGGCGCTCAAGGTATCATCATGCATTATAATATCGGAACAACCTGACGTAAAGTGAAATGCATAATGATCCTCCAGCTGTTACTGTTTTAGTAAGGGACCTATATATAGCGACACAACAATTATCAATTGAGAATCTAACTGGGGAGGGCTGAATGTTTGGGGCGTTCAAGGTATCATCATGCATTATAATATCCGAACAACCTAACGTAAAGTGAAATGCATAATGGTCCTCCAGCTGTTACTCTTTTAGGGACGGGACCTATATATAGCGACACAACAACAATAAATTGAGAAACTAACTGGGGAGGGCTTAATGTTTGGGACGCTCAAGGTATCATCATGCATTATAATATCCTAACAACCGGACATAAAGGGAAATGCATAATGATCCTCCAGCTGTTACTGTTTTAGGGAAGGGACCTATATATAGCGACACAACAACAATAAATTGAGAAACTAACTGGGGAGGGCTGAATGTTTGGGGCGCTCAAGGTATCATCATGCATTATAATATCCGAACAAACTGACATAAAGGGAAATGCATAATGATCCTCCAGCTGTTACTGTTTTGGGGAAGGGACCTATATATAGCGACAAAACAACAATAAATTGAGAAACTAACTGGGGAGAGCTGAATATTTGGGGCCGCTCAAGGTATCATCATGCATTATAATATCCTAACAACCTGACATAAAGGGAAATGCATAATGATCCTCCAGCTGTTACTGTTTTAGGGAAGGACCTATATATAGCGACACAACAACAATAAATTGAGAAACTAACTGGGGAGGGCTGAATGTTAGGGGCGCTCAAGGTATCATCATGCATTATAATATCCGAACAAACTGACATAAAGGGAAATGCATAATGATCCTCCAGCTGTTACTGTTTTAGGGAAGGGACCTATATATAGCCACACAACAACAATAAATTGAGAAACTAACTGGGGAGGGCTGAATGTTTGGGGCGCTCAAGGTATCATCATGCATTATAATATCCTAACAACCTGACATAAAGGGAAATGCATAATGATCCTCCAGCTGTTACTGTTTTAGGGAAGGGACCTATATATAGCGACACAACAACAATACATTGAGCAACTAACTGGGGAGGGCTGAATGTTTGGGGCGCTCAAGGTATCATCATGCATTATAATATCCTAACAACCTGACATAAAGGGAAATGCATAATGATCCTCCAGCTGTTACTGTTTTTGGGAAGGAACCTATATATAGCGACACAACAACAATAAATTGAGAAACTAACTGGGGAGGGCTGAATGTTTGGGGCGCTCAAGGTATCATTATGCATTATAATATCCTAACAACCTGACACAAAGGAAATGCATAATGATCCTCCAGCTGTTACTGTTTTAGGGACGGGACCTATATATAGTCGCACAACAACAATAAATTGAGAAACTAACTGGGGAGGGATGAATGTTTGGGGCGCTCAAGGTATCATCATGCATTATAATATCCTAACAAACTGACATAAAGGGAAATGCATAATGATCCTCCAGCTGTTACTGTTTTGGGGAAGGGACCTATATATAGCGACACAACAACAATAAATTGAGAAACTAACTGAGGAGGGCTGAATGTTTGGGGCGCTCAAGGTATCATCATGCATTATAATATCCTAACAACGTGACATAAAGGGAAATGCATAATGATCCTAAAGCTGTTACTGTTTTAGGGACGGGACCTATATATAGTCGCACAACAACAATAAATTGAGAATCTAACTGGGGAGGGATGAATGTTTGGGGCGCTCAAGGTATCATCATGCATTATAATATCCGAACAAACTGACATAAAGGGAAATGCATAATGATCCTCCAGCTGTTACTGTTTTGGGGAAGGGACCTATATATAACGACACAACAACAATAAATTGAGAAACTAACTGAGGAGGGCTGAATGTTTGGGGCGCTCAAGCTATCATCATGCATTATAATACCCTAACAACCTGACATAAAGGGAAATGCATAATGATCCTCCAGCTGTTACTGTTTTAGGGTAGGGATCTATATATAGCGACACAACAACAATAAATTGAGAAACTAACTGGGAAGGGCTGAATGTTAGGGGCGCTCAAGGTATCATCATGCATTATAATATCCGAACAAATTGACATAAAGGGAAATGCATAATGATCCTCCAGCTGTTACTGTTTTAGGGAAGGGACCTATATATAGCGACACAACAACAATAAATTGAGAAACTAACTGGGGAGGGCTGAATGTTAGGGGCGCTCAAGGTACCATCATGCATTATAATATCCGAACAAACTGACATAAAGGGAAATGCATAATGATCCTCCAGCTGTTACTGTTTTAGGGAAGGGACCTATATATAGCCACACAACAACAATAAATTGAGAAACTAACTGGGGAGGGCTGAATGTTTGGGGCGCTCAAGGTATCATCATGCATTATAATATCCTAACAACCTGACATAAAGGGAAATGCATAATGATCCTCCAGCTGTTACTGTTTTAGGGAAGGGACCTATATATAGCGACACAACAACAATAAATTGAGAAACTAACTGGGGAGGGCTGAATGTTTGGGGCGCTCAAGGTATCATTATGCATTATAATATCCTAACAACCTGACACAAAAGAAATGCATAATGATCCTAAAGCTGTTACTGTTTTAGGGAAGGGACCTATATATAGCCACACAACAACAATAAATTGAGAAACTAACTGGGGAGGGCTGAATGTTTGGGGCGCTCAAGGTATCATCATGCATTATAATACCCTAACAACCTGACATAAAGGGAAATGCATAATGAACCTCCAGCTGTTACTGTTTCAGGGAAGAGACCTATATATAGCGACACAACAACAATAAATTGAGAAACTAACAGGGGAGGGCTGAATGTTTGGGACGCTCAAGGTATCATCATGCATTATAATATCCTAACACCCTGACATAAAGGGAAGTGCATAATGATCCTCCAGCTGTTACTGTTTTAGGGAAGGGACCTATATATAGCCACACAACAACAATAAATTGAGAAACTAACTGGGGAGGGCTGAATGTTTGGGGCGCTCAAGGTACCATCATGCATTATAATATCCTAACAACCTGACATAAAGGGAAATGCATAATGATCCTCCAGCTGTTACTGTTTTAGGGAAGGGACCTATATATAGCGACACAACAACAATAAATTTAGAAACTATCTGGGGAGGGCTGAATGTTTGGGGCGCTAAAGGTATCATCATACATTATAATACCCTAACAACCTGACATAAAGGGAAATGCATAATGAACCTCCAGCTGTTACTGTTTTAGGGAAGAGACCTATATATAGCGACACAACAACAATAAATTGAGAAACTAACAGGGGAGGGCTGAATGTTTGGGACGCTCAAGGTATCATCATGCATTATAATATCCTAACAACCTGACATAAAGGGAAGTGCATAATGATCCTCCAGCTGTTACTGTTTTTGGGCAGGGACCTATATATAGCGACACAACAACAATAACTTGAGAAAACTAACTGGGGAGGGCTGAATGTTTGGGGCGCTCAAGGTATCATCATGCATTATAATATCCTAACCACCTGACGTAAAGGGAAGTGCATAATGATCCTCCAGCTGTTACTGTTTTAGTAAGGGACCTATATATAGCGACACAACAATAATCAATTGAGAATCTAACTGGGGAGGGCTGAATGTTTGGGGCGCTCAAAGTATCATCATGCATTATAATATCCTAACCACCTGACGTAAAGGGAAGTGCATAATGATCCTCCAGCTGTTACTGTTTTAGTAAGGGACCTATATATAGCGACACATCAATAATCAATTGAGAATCTAACTGGGGAGGGCTGAATGTTTGGGGCGCTCAAGGTATCATCATGCATTATAATATCGGAACAACCTGACGTAAAGTGAAATGCATAATGATCCTCCAGCTGTTACTGTTTTAGTAAGGGACCTATATATAGCGACACAACAATTATCAATTGAGAATCTAACTGGGGAGGGCTGAATGTTTGGGGCGCTCAAGGTATCATCATGCATTATAATATCCGAACAACCTAACGTAAAGTGAAATGCATAATGTTCCTCCAGCTGTTACTCTTTTAGGGACGGGACCTATATATAGCGACACAACAAAAATTTATTGAGAAACTAACTGGGGAGGGCTGAATGTTTGGGACGCTCAAGGTATCATCATGCATTATAATATCCTAACCACCTGACGTAAAGTGAAATGCAAAATGGTACTCCAGCTGTTACTCTTTTAGGGACGGGACCTGTATAAAACGACACAACAACAATAAATTGAGAAACTAACTGGGGAGGGCTGAATGTTTGGGACGCTCAAGGTATCATCATGCATTATAATACCCTAACAACCTGACATAAAGGGAAATGCATAATGAACCTCCAGCTGTTACTGTTTCAGGGAAGAGACCTATATATAGCGACACAACAACAATAAATTGAGAAACTAACAGGGGAGGGCTGAATGTTTGGGACGCTCAAGGTATCATCATGCATTATAATATCCTAACAACCTGACATTAAGGGAAGTGCATAATGATCCTCCAGCTGTTACTGTTTTAGGGAAGGGACCTATATATAGCCACACAACAACAATAAATTGAGAAACTAACTGGGGAGGGCTGAATGTTTGGGGCGCTCAAGGTATCATCATGCATTATAATACCCTAACAACCTGACATAAAGGGAAATGCATAATGAACCTCCAGCTGTTACTGTTTTAGGGAAGAGACCTATATATAGCGACACAACAACAATAAATTGAGAAACTAACAGGGGAGGGCTGAATGTTTGGGACGCTCAAGGTATCATCATGCATTATAATATCCTAACAACCTGACATAAAGGGAAGTGCATAATGATCCTCCAGCTGTTACTGTTTTTGGGCAGGGACCTATATATAGCGACACAACAACAATAAATTGAGAAACTAACTGGGGAGGGCTGAATGTTTGGGGCGCTCAAGGTATCATCATGCATTATAATATCCTAACCACCTGACGTAAAGGGAAGTGCATAATGATCCTCCAGCTGTTACTGTTTTAGTAAGGGACCTATATATAGCGACACAACAATAATCAATTGAGAATCTAACTGGGGAGGGCTGAATGTTTGGGGCGCTCAAAGTATCATCATGCATTATAATATCCTAACCACCTGACGTAAAGGGAAGTGCATAATGATCCTCCAGCTGTTACTGTTTTAGTAAGGGACCTATATATAGCGACACAACAATAACCAATTGAGAATCTAACTGGGGAGGGCTGAATGTTTGGGGCGCTCAAGGTATCATCATGCATTATAATATCCTAACAACCTGACGTAAAAGGAAATGCATAATGATCCTCTAGCTATTACTGTTTTAGGGAAGGGACCTATATATAGCGACACAACAACAATAAATTGAGAAACTAACTGGGGAGGGCTGAATGTTTGGGGCGCTCAAGGTATCATCATGCATTATAATATCCTAACCACCTGACGTAAAGGAAAGTGCATAATGATCCTCCAGCTGTTACTGTTTTAGTAAGGGACCTATATATAGCGACACAACAATAATCAATTGAGAATCTAACTGGGGAGGGCTGAATGTTTGGGGCGCTCAAAGTATCATCATGCATTATAATATCCTAACCACCTGACGTAAAGGGAAGTGCATAATGATCCTCCAGCTGTTACTGTTTTAGTAAGGGACCTATATATAGCGACACAACAATAATCAATTGAGAATCTAACTGGGGAGGGCTGAATGATTGGGGCGCTCAAGGTATCATCATGCATTATAATATCCTAACCACCTGACGTAAAGGGAAGTGCATAATGATCCTCCAGCTGTTACTGTTTTAGTAACTGACCTATATATAGCGACACAACAATAATCAATTGAGAATCTAACTGGGGAGGGCTGAATGTTTGGGGCGCTCAAGGTATCATCATGCATTATAATATCCTAACAAACTGACATAAAGGGAAATGCATAATGATCCTCCAGCTGTTACTGTTTTAGTAACTGACCTATATATAGCGACACAACAATAATCAATTGAGAATCTAACTGGGGAGGGCTGAATGATTGGGGCGCTCAAGGTATCATCATGCATTATAATATCCTAACCACCTGACGTAAAGGGAAGTGCATAATGATCCTCCAGCTGTTACTGTTTTAGTAACTGACCTATATATAGCGACACATCAATAATCAATTGAGAATCTAACTGGGGAGGGCTGAATGTTTGGGGCGCTCAAGGTATCATCATGCATTATAATATCGGAACAACCTGACGTAAAGTGAAATGCATAATGATCCTCCAGCTGTTACTGTTTTAGTAAGGGACCTATATATAGCGACACAACAATAATCAATTAAGAATCTAACTGGGGAGGGCTGAATGTTTGGGGCGTTCAAGGTATCATCATGCATTATAATATCCGAACAACCTAACGTAAAGTGAAATGCATAATGGTCCTCCAGCTGTTACTCTTTTAGGGACGGGACCTATATATAGCGACACAACAACAATAAATTGAGAAACTAACTGGGGAGGGCTTAATGTTTGGGACGCTCAAGGTATCATCATGCATTATAATATCCTAACAACCGGACATAAAGGGAAATGCATAATGATCCTCCAGCTGTTACTGTTTTAGGGAAGGGACCTATATATAGCGACACAACAACAATAAATTGAGAAACTAACTGGGGAGGGCTGAATGTTTGGGGCGCTCAAGGTATCATCATGCATTATAATATCCGAACAAACTGACATAAAGGGAAATGCATAATGATCCTCCAGCTGTTACTGTTTTGGGGAAGGGACCTATATATAGCGACAAAACAACAATAAATTGAGAAACTAACTGGGGAGAGCTGAATATTTGGGGCCGCTCAAGGTATCATCATGCATTATAATATCCTAACAACCTGACATAAAGGGAAATGCATAATGATCCTCCAGCTGTTACTGTTTTAGGGAAGGACCTATATATAGCGACACAACAACAATAAATTGAGAAACTAACTGGGGAGGGCTGAATGTTAGGGGCGCTCAAGGTATCATCATGCATTATAATATCCGAACAAACTGACATAAAGGGAAATGCATAATGATCCTCCAGCTGTTACTGTTTTAGGGAAGGGACCTATATATAGCCACACAACAACAATAAATTGAGAAACTAACTGGGGAGGGCTGAATGTTTGGGGCGCTCAAGGTATCATCATGCATTATAATATCCTAACAACCTGACATAAAGGGAAATGCATAATGATCCTCCAGCTGTTACTGTTTTAGGGAAGGGACCTATATATAGCGACACAACAACAATACATTGAGCAACTAACTGGGGAGGGCTGAATGTTTGGGGCGCTCAAGGTATCATCATGCATTATAATATCCTAACAACCTGACATAAAGGGAAATGCATAATGATCCTCCAGCTGTTACTGTTTTTGGGAAGGAACCTATATATAGCGACACAACAACAATAAATTGAGAAACTAACTGGGGAGGGCTGAATGTTTGGGGCGCTCAAGGTATCATTATGCATTATAATATCCTAACAACCTGACACAAAGGAAATGCATAATGATCCTCCAGCTGTTACTGTTTTAGGGACGGGACCTATATATAGTCGCACAACAACAATAAATTGAGAAACTAACTGGGGAGGGATGAATGTTTGGGGCGCTCAAGGTATCATCATGCATTATAATATCCTAACAAACTGACATAAAGGGAAATGCATAATGATCCTCCAGCTGTTACTGTTTTGGGGAAGGGACCTATATATAGCGACACAACAACAATAAATTGAGAAACTAACTGAGGAGGGCTGAATGTTTGGGGCGCTCAAGGTATCATCATGCATTATAATATCCTAACAACGTGACATAAAGGGAAATGCATAATGATCCTAAAGCTGTTACTGTTTTAGGGTCGGGACCTATATATAGTCGCACAACAACAATAAATTGAGAATCTAACTGGGGAGGGATGAATGTTTGGGGCGCTCAAGGTATCATCATGCATTATAATATCCGAACAAACTGACATAAAGGGAAATGCATAATGATCCTCCAGCTGTTACTGTTTTGGGGAAGGGACCTATATATAGCGACACAACAACAATAAATTGAGAAACTAACTGAGGAGGGCTGAATGTTTGGGGCGCTCAAGCTATCATCATGCATTATAATACCCTAACAACCTGACATAAAGGGAAATGCATAATGATCCTCCAGCTGTTACTGTTTTAGGGTAGGGACCTATATATAGCGACACAACAACAATAAATTGAGAAACTAACTGGGAAGGGCTGAATGTTAGGGGCGCTCAAGGTATCATCATGCATTATAATATCCGAACAAATTGACATAAAGGGAAATGCATAATGATCCTCCAGCTGTTACTGTTTTAGGGAAGGGACCTATATATAGCGACACAACAACAATAAATTGAGAAACTAACTGGGGAGGGCTGAATGTTAGGGGCGCTCAAGGTACCATCATGCATTATAATATCCGAACAAACTGACATAAAGGGAAATGCATAATGATCCTCCAGCTGTTACTGTTTTAGGGAAGGGACCTATATATAGCCACACAACAACAATAAATTGAGAAACTAACTGGGGAGGGCTGAATGTTTGGGGCGCTCAAGGTATCATCATGCATTATAATATCCTAACAACCTGACATAAAGGGAAATGCATAATGATCCTCCAGCTGTTACTGTTTTAGGGAAGGGACCTATATATAGCGACACAACAACAATAAATTGAGAAACTAACTGGGGAGGGCTGAATGTTTGGGGCGCTCAAGGTATCATTATGCATTATAATATCCTAACAACCTGACACAAAAGAAATGCATAATGATCCTAAAGCTGTTACTGTTTTAGGGAAGGGACCTATATATAGCCACACAACAACAATAAATTGAGAAACTAACTGGGGAGGGCTGAATGTTTGGGGCGCTCAAGGTATCATCATGCATTATAATACCCTAACAACCTGACATAAAGGGAAATGCATAATGAACCTCCAGCTGTTACTGTTTCAGGGAAGAGACCTATATATAGCGACACAACAACAATAAATTGAGAAACTAACAGGGGAGGGCTGAATGTTTGGGACGCTCAAGGTATCATCATGCATTATAATATCCTAACACCCTGACATAAAGGGAAGTGCATAATGATCCTCCAGCTGTTACTGTTTTAGGGAAGGGACCTATATATAGCCACACAACAACAATAAATTGAGAAACTAACTGGGGAGGGCTGAATGTTTGGGGCGCTCAAGGTATCATCATGCATTATAATATCCTAACAACCTGACATAAAGGGAAATGCATAATGATCCTCCAGCTGTTACTGTTTTAGGGAAGGGACCTATATATAGCGACACAACAACAATAAATTTAGAAACTATCTGGGGAGGGCTGAATGTTTGGGGCGCTAAAGGTATCATCATACATTATAATACCCTAACAACCTGACATAAAGGGAAATGCATAATGAACCTCCAGCTGTTACTGTTTTAGGGAAGAGACCTATATATAGCGACACAACAACAATAAATTGAGAAACTAACAGGGGAGGGCTGAATGTTTGGGACGCTCAAGGTATCATCATGCATTATAATATCCTAACAACCTGACATAAAGGGAAGTGCATAATGATCCTCCAGCTGTTACTGTTTTTGGGCAGGGACCTATATATAGCGACACAACAACAATAACTTGAGAAAACTAACTGGGGAGGGCTGAATGTTTGGGGCGCTCAAGGTATCATCATGCATTATAATATCCTAACCACCTGACGTAAAGGGAAGTGCATAATGATCCTCCAGCTGTTACTGTTTTAGTAAGGGACCTATATATAGCGACACAACAATAATCAATTGAGAATCTAACTGGGGAGGGCTGAATGTTTGGGGCGCTCAAAGTATCATCATGCATTATAATATCCTAACCACCTGACGTAAAGGGAAGTGCATAATGATCCTCCAGCTGTTACTGTTTTAGTAAGGGACCTATATATAGCGACACATCAATAATCAATTGAGAATCTAACTGGGGAGGGCTGAATGTTTGGGGCGCTCAAGGTATCATCATGCATTATAATATCGGAACAACCTGACGTAAAGTGAAATGCATAATGATCCTCCAGCTGTTACTGTTTTAGTAAGGGACCTATATATAGCGACACAACAATTATCAATTGAGAATCTAACTGGGGAGGGCTGAATGTTTGGGGCGCTCAAGGTATCATCATGCATTATAATATCCGAACAACCTAACGTAAAGTGAAATGCATAATGTTCCTCCAGCTGTTACTCTTTTAGGGACGGGACCTATATATAGCGACACAACAAAAATTTATTGAGAAACTAACTGGGGAGGGCTGAATGTTTGGGACGCTCAAGGTATCATCATGCATTATAATATCCTAACCACCTGACGTAAAGTGAAATGCAAAATGGTACTCCAGCTGTTACTCTTTTAGGGACGGGACCTGTATAAAACGACACAACAACAATAAATTGAGAAACTAACTGGGGAGGGCTGAATGTTTGGGACGCTCAAGGTATCATCATGCATTATAATACCCTAACAACCTGACATAAAGGGAAATGCATAATGAACCTCCAGCTGTTACTGTTTCAGGGAAGAGACCTATATATAGCGACACAACAACAATAAATTGAGAAACTAACAGGGGAGGGCTGAATGTTTGGGACGCTCAAGGTATCATCATGCATTATAATATCCTAACAACCTGACATTAAGGGAAGTGCATAATGATCCTCCAGCTGTTACTGTTTTAGGGAAGGGACCTATATATAGCCACACAACAACAATAAATTGAGAAACTAACTGGGGAGGGCTGAATGTTTGGGGCGCTCAAGGTATCATCATGCATTATAATATCCTAACAACCTGACATAAAGGGAAATGCATAATGATCCTCCAGCTGTTACTGTTTTAGGGAAGGGACCTATATATAGCGACACAACAACAATAAATTTAGAAACTATCTGGGGAGGGCTGAATGTTTGGGGCGCTAAAGGTATCATCATGCATTATAATACCCTAACAACCTGACATAAAGGGAAATGCATAATGAACCTCCAGCTGTTACTGTTTTAGGGAAGAGACCTATATATAGCGACACAACAACAATAAATTGAGAAACTAACAGGGGAGGGCTGAATGTTTGGGACGCTCAAGGTATCATCATGCATTATAATATCCTAACAACCTGACATAAAGGGAAGTGCATAATGATCCTCCAGCTGTTACTGTTTTTGGGCAGGGACCTATATATAGCGACACAACAACAATAAATTGAGAAACTAACTGGGGAGGGCTGAATGTTTGGGGCGCTCAAGGTATCATCATGCATTATAATATCCTAACCACCTGACGTAAAGGGAAGTGCATAATGATCCTCCAGCTGTTACTGTTTTAGTAAGGGACCTATATATAGCGACACAACAATAATCAATTGAGAATCTAACTGGGGAGGGCTGAATGTTTGGGGCGCTCAAAGTATCATCATGCATTATAATATCCTAACCACCTGACGTAAAGGGAAGTGCATAATGATCCTCCAGCTGTTACTGTTTTAGTAAGGGACCTATATATAGCGACACAACAATAACCAATTGAGAATCTAACTGGGGAGGGCTGAATGTTTGGGGCGCTCAAGGTATCATCATGCATTATAATATCCTAACAACCTGACGTAAAAGGAAATGCATAATGATCCTCTAGCTATTACTGTTTTAGGGAAGGGACCTATATATAGCGACACAACAACAATAAATTGAGAAACTAACTGGGGAGGGCTGAATGTTTGGGGCGCTCAAGGTATCATCATGCATTATAATATCCTAACCACCTGACGTAAAGGAAAGTGCATAATGATCCTCCAGCTGTTACTGTTTTAGTAAGGGACCTATATATAGCGACACAACAATAATCAATTGAGAATCTAACTGGGGAGGGCTGAATGTTTGGGGCGCTCAAAGTATCATCATGCATTATAATATCCTAACCACCTGACGTAAAGGGAAGTGCATAATGATCCTCCAGCTGTTACTGTTTTAGTAAGGGACCTATATATAGCGACACAACAATAATCAATTGAGAATCTAACTGGGGAGGGCTGAATGATTGGGGCGCTCAAGGTATCATCATGCATTATAATATCCTAACCACCTGACGTAAAGGGAAGTGCATAATGATCCTCCAGCTGTTACTGTTTTAGTAACTGACCTATATATAGCGACACATCAATAATCAATTGAGAATCCAACTGGGGAGGGCTGAATGTTTGGGGCGCTCAAGGTATCATCATGCATTATAATATCGGAACAACCTGACGTAAAGTGAAATGCATAATGATCCTCCAGCTGTTACTGTTTTAGTAAGGGACCTATATATAGCGACACAACAATAATCAATTAAGAATCTAACTGGGGAGGGCTGAATGTTTGGGGCGCTCAAGGTATCATCATGCATTATAATATCCGAACAACCTAACGTAAAGTGAAATGCATAATGGTCCTCCAGCTGTTACTCTTTTAGGGACGGGACCTATATATAGCGACACAACAACAATAAATTGAGAAACTAACTGGGGAGGGCTGAATGTATGGGACGCTCAAGGTATCATCATGCATTATAATATCCTAACCACCTGACGTAAAGTGAAATGCAAAATGGTACTCCAGCTGTTACTCTTTTAGGGACGGGACCTGTATAAAACGACTTAACAACAATAAATTGAGAAACTAACTGGGGAGGGCTGAATGTTTGGGACGCTCAAGGTATCATCATGCATTATAATATCCTAACCACCTGACGGAAAAGGAAGTGCAAAATGATCCTCCAGCTGTTACTGTTTTAGGGCAGGGACCGCTATATAGCGACACAACGACAATGAATTGAGAAAATAACTGGGGAGGGCTGAATGTTTTGGGGCGCTCAAGGTATCATCATGCATTATAATATCCTAACGACCTGACGTAAAGTGAAATGCATAATGGTCCACCAGCTGTTACTCTTTTAGGGACGGGACCTGTATAAAACGACACAACAACAATAATTTGACAAACTAACTGGGGAGGGCTGAATGTTTGGGACGCTCAAGGTATCATCATGCATTATAATATCCTAACAACCTGATGTAAAGGGATATGCATAATGATCCTCCAGCTGTTAATGTTTTAGGGACGGGACCTGTATATAACGACACAACAACAATCAATTGAGAAACTAACTGGGGAGCGCTGAATGTTGAGGGCGCTCAAGGTATGATCATGCATTATAATATCCTAACAACCTGACGTAAAAGGAAATGCATAATGATCCTCTAGCTATTACTGTTTTAGGGAAGGGACCTTTATATCGTGACACAACAACAATCAATTGAGATACTCACTGGGGAGGGCTGAATGTTTGGGGCGCTCAAGGTATCATCATGCATTATAATATCCTAACAACCTGACGTAAAGGGAAATGCATAATGTTCCTCCAGCTGTTACTGTTTTAGGGGAGGGACCTATATATAGTGGCACAACAACAATAAATTGAGAAACTAACTGGTAAGGGCTGAATGTTTGGGGCGCTCAAGGTATCATCATGCATTATAATATCCTAACAACCTGACATAAAGGGAAGTGCACAATGACCCTACAGCTGTTACTATTTAGGTACGGGACTTGTATATAGCGACACACCACAATAAATTGAGAAACTCACTGGGGAGGGCTGAATGTTTGGGGCGCTCAAGGTATCATCATGCATTATAATATCCGAACAAACTGACATAATGGGAAATGCATAATGACCCTACAGCTGTTACTATTTAGGTACGGGACTTGTATATAGCGACACACCACAATAAATTGAGAAACTAACTGGGGATGGCTGAATGTTTGGGGCGCTCAAGGTATCATCATGCATTATAATATCCTAACAACCTGACGTAAAGGGAAGTCCATAATGATCCTACAGCTCTTACTGTTTTAGGGACGGGGCCTGTATATAGCGTCACAACCACAATAAATTGAGAAACTCACTGGGGAGGGCTGAATGTTTGGGGCGCTCAAGGTATCATCATGCATTATAATATCCTAACAACCTGACATAAAGGGAAGTCAATAAAGATCCTCCAGCTGTTACTGTTTTACGGAAGGGACCTGTATATAGCGACACAACTACAATAAATTTAGAAACTAACTGGGGATGGCTGAATGTTTGGGGCGCTCAAGGTATCATCATGCATTATAATATCCTAACAACCTGACGTAAAAGGAAGTGCATAATGATACTACAGCTGTTACCACTCTAGGGAAGGGGCCTATATATAGAAACACAACCACAATATATAATATCAGAACGACCTGATATATAGGGATAGGCTATGCATAACCAGTTTAAGAGGAGGGACCTAGTTTTAGTTTCGGAACAACAATAAATTCACACAATAACAGTAATATGCTGATATTTTGGTTGCTTACAGTATCGGAATACATTAAAATATACTTTGTGTATATTTCGTTCTTTTTACATTGGTACATGTTCCTTTCTTAGCTATATGAGGAAATTTTTGGCTATTGTTTTTTTTCAGACATTCTGAATAGCCTAATTGTAGAATTTAATTGAAACTGAAACAAAAAGTTAAATTTTTACAAGGCATTTAAAACTAATTGTTAGCACAATAAATGTAATACATTACAATTCTAAAACTTAGTTTTTCTTTTTATATTTGATTTTCGATTTTCTATTTCCAGATAATTTCAAGCTATTGTACAGAGAAAAGTGATAAATTAGCTAAAATGCTTTTAAAAGAATACATAAAAGAAACACTCAGTGTTTAAATAATAGACAATAGAAAAGAAACTTACCCAACACATCAGCCTTGTCTCATGCCAGCATTTCTAATTAATCAAAATGGCAATTTGGTTACCATGGTTTTACTTGAAATTAATCGGGCAAATGTTTTCCATTGTTGACATTTTCCTATGGATTGAAGTGTAAATTAATACAATAGACAATACCTTTATAGTACACAAAGCGTGCACTTTAATAGAGAAATTTATTAGTGATCACTGAGTTAATTTATCCATGAGCACCATCCCTATGGGGGGCACTAATTACTTAGAATTCCTGTAGAAAATATTAAAATTTAATGTAACACTTTTCTTGTACTCTTTGACCTTGAAAAAACCTGTGGCATGATTGAAAAAGAAATACTTTGAAATCATGAGGTATAAACCACCATTTCACTTTGTTAATAAAGTTTCTGGAAAAATAATTAATACACTCTGTATGGACCACTGTAATTTAGAAAATGGTACATACTAGGTTACTTTCACATGTGGTAATGATGTTTTAATGTAGTTTATTACACATATCCCAGTTTACCATTGTTACTAGTTTGCTACTAAAGAGCAAATTTTCTACTCTGAGTTACCCTGTTCATTGTTTGTGGCTGATTTTACATACAATGATTCTTATATATTACAATGAAATCAAATAAAGCACCCACTGTTGGATAGTTTTTAATAGTTTATATTCTTTGCTATTGTTGTGTTTGAAAGCAATTCATTTTATGCTAGAATCATGATAGTATTTCTTGCTAAACAATGTTTTTTGTGTAACTATTTTCATCATCGTTTTTTTTTTTTTATTTATGTGCTTCGGTTTTCTATTTGAATCTTAATGTCTTGAGGTGCGCAAATGAAATTTGTCGTTATTTCTACTGCACACCATTCCCAAATAAATTTATACAACTGGCAACCTTCCTCTATTAGACACATTTCAATTAAACAGAACAATAAAAATAAAATATAGAATCAAATTCACATCAGCTGAAGTTATCACCATCTAGTATAATTGTAACTCACCACCTGGCATATAGGGTTTACTTAATAATAAACACACTGTAGTGATATTTCAATTAAAAATTCATTTGATCTGTCAAAACCTGAGGGCAGAAGGCCAGGTAATTTTTGACACGTCTGATAGTTTCCCTACCATCTTTAGCTCTCAAGTTTTAAAATGAATCTAACTAAGCTTTTTTATTTTGTGCCTTGCTTGAGAAATTTCATGGGGACAATTCCCTTCCAATATTAAATATACGGATGTTCGAATATAATTGTATATACATGACGGCTCGAAGTTTAGTAACAATGAAATGATTGTAGCAGATAGTTATACACAGGTTACAGATAGAATACCCAGTGTATCCCATTTAGAAATTTTAGAAAACTCCAGACTCCAATTCTTTATCTACATGGAATGTCAATTTAAACTATGATTATTTGATGAATTACGTTTTTAAGTATTCCTCATTAGCACGTTTCGATTGCAGTTTCAGTATAATAAAAATATTGCGTTTTACTTATAATAACTGACGAATATGCAGAACATCTTGGCTTGGTTTCAATCCCAAACTTGTTCTATTGTATGGATTAATGTTGTATAGCCCATCCTTTATGTATACTATAGTTCTAAAACAGTTGATTCACATTTGTTATTAAAATATATTCTCAAAGTGTTTCTAAAGATTTTTAGTCTCTCTGGTCAAATACCTTCGAGACTACTGGAGAACCATACCTTTTACGCAGATGTTAAATGCTTCACACACAGCATTAAAGCTGATTCCAACATCTTCAACAACATCCATATCTGTCTATTGATTATCTGAAGAATCAGCATTCTTGACTTTCAAATTAAAAAGTGCGAGTCGTACGGGTTAAAAATTAGTGATGAAGAGAAACGATCTTACTGCTAAGGAGAAATAATTAAGTACAAGTGATTAGTCAATTCCTAAACCTGTGGTGTTTGCAGGCTTTTGTTTCATATCTAGAGATCAGTGGTGTATATAGACAACAATTTTGATAGGAGCCCCAACAACCCGGGAGTCAGGGCAGAACCTGATCAGAAAAAGTTTTGATATTGATCTCTTAAAAACACAGGTTTTAGGTGTTTTGGATTTTGTTAAAACGATAGTTAAAATATATAAATTAATGGAATATATATAAATATGGAAACAATGGAAGCCTAACTTATAGAAAATAATAAATGATCGTGTATCTACTATTATTCCTTTTTGTGTTTCTCAGAACTGAAGCCCCCGAGCCCCCTTATTATGCCTTTCCTAGTATAATAAGTATATTCAATAAAATCGAGTGTCAAGATTAGAAGCATACTATGACAGAGAAAAATGAGTAATGCACCATGCCGTAAGCACTATAATTATGAGAAGGAAAATACCAACGGATATAAATGATGGTTAATAACATTATTTCCATTATGCCCCATTATTCTAATGAATTTTCAACCTATATTATCAAGTTTATTAGTTTAAATAACAAATAAATTGACTGTTTTAATGTGTTTGTCCTCCATATATTATCATCCACTATATACCTCAGAGAAGTCATTTTTGTTTATCACAATTTAGTAATACAGTATACAATGCATGTTTTATGGAACAATGACAATAAAAATAGTACTCAAATTCACAAAAGTAAAAGTCAAAATAGTGAACTCAAAATCTCATAAAAAATTAGTTTTTAATAAACACACGAAACTAGTTTGATGTGTGTGTGTTTATTAAAAACCAATTTTTTGTGAGATTTTGAATTCACTATTTTGACTTTTACCTTTGTGAATACTTATTACTAGCTAAGCTCTAATTAACTAAAAAGTATTCAAATTATTTGGAAAGATTGAAAACGAAAGTTAGTTGAGGATGCTAAATTAAATTGACTAATAATTAAAAAGTAATTTAATTAATTTGAATACACACACACACGTATATATATATATACGTATAGACACGTATATATATATATATATACGTATAGATATGTTTTAATTTTGTAAAAGTATTTTATTAGATAATTATTTTCATGAAGATGCTGATACTATTTTATCGGCGAAAAGCTTTGAATAAATATATTCATTAAAAGCATTCTTGTTTTGGAATATTTTTAATTTATTAAATATATATATATATATATATATATATATATATATGTATATATATATATATATATATATGTTCTAATGTAACTATGTGTCATATTACATTTCTACATATATATGAGCACATTTCTACATGTTTAATAAACAGGATGTACGTAATTATTCTCACCTGAACCGTCTGAAACAACTTAAAATCCAAATACAGGTAAAAGTAGATAATAATTTATGTTAGGTGTTACACAAGACTTTTATGTTAGGGCCACATATACTCTCAGATATCAACTGTAATATTATTGTGTTTATTGGCATCTGGTCAATGTTGCTGTTGGTGTATAAAATGTATCTGGACTAACTTCCAGTGCATTTCCATGGTTACATTAAGTTATTGTTATTAAACTTTGATCTTATTGTTAACAAATTATTTGTATAAATAGAGATCTTTTAGTTTTCTAGTTTTTTTAAATTTTAAGCAACAATTTGTTTTATTACCAAATAATTGAAGTTTAAAAAGAAAAGGAATAAATATAAAACCTATGGCTTGATTTTTGTAACGTTCATGATTCTACGGCCATTTTTAAAACTAAAAAAAGAAAAAGAAAATATTTTTGTTTGTAGTTTTCTGAGAAATCCTATAAAGTAGCCTACTAATAAACTGATTTATTAAGAATAAAATAGTTTGTTTTCTATCATTAAAAGAACTTGGAGTACCTAATTGAAATTTTTTGCTACAAGCAACCTTCCTACATAAACAATTTGATTATAAATTTACAAATTGGGACAAGGTATGGTGACATTATACCACTTGTTTTTAAATGCAAAAGGGGCTTTCATTTAATTAGAGGCATTTTGTGAAAGCTTAATTTTGGAAAAGTAGGATCTCTTTACTAGGGAAGTTAGTAAAGCCACTTTTAGTTCACGCCATTTCAGTCAAATTTAAAATTTAGTGATAGGGGAACGATTTTAGTGAAACACATCTATTACTTGTCGCACTTCATCTAATGTCAGTAGTTGTTTTCATGATAAAAATGAATTACTGACTTTCTTAGGAAGAACACGTTATTGACTATTGAAAAGTATGGGAATATTATGATTTCTTATATAGTTTAAATTGTCTGAATTCTGTTAGAATTGGATTTCGTTTCACAGCAATGATTAGGTTATAACTGGCACATTGTCACAACTTATCAGCATATGCTTAACTCTTTAAATAGTTTAAGATGTTATTATAAATCCAGGTTTCCAAATTGCCCAGATTCCTAGTCTTTTTAATCTTAAAAGTTTTCTTGTCTTAAATAATGATGTTTTTATCAATATAAAACTTCTAACCTACGGCCTTTTTCAATATATTTCATATTTTAAATATTTTAACCATATTTTCTTAACTAGGCACTAATGCTCTTGAGTGAATCTTAAAATAATAACCTATTTATTAATAATATTCGAGCTGGTTTGTGAGTGAAAGTTATAATTAAAGATTAAAAATATGGTACAACTTTTGTTTTTACTTTTGTTAAAACTTTATAGGTTATGTTTAATATTTTTTTAGTTAATTTGATTTGTGTATTTTCACTGAGGATGACGACAAATTAGTAGTTGAAACGCGTCTGAAATAAAAAATGTATATTTTTGAGTTGTACCATATTTTTATTCTTTAATTATAACCTATTTATTGTTTAGATTTATTTACATTTATATTCGAATGAGTTGTTTATTGAATGTTCTCTATTCCAGGCAATCAGCTGCTTATAACGTTCATACTTCTTTGCTCCACTGAATTGGAAGACTCTGACAACCTTGGACTTGTGCATTTAAATACCAAACAGTATCTATCAGTTTTCAATTTCCTTTCGGCGTGTGTCAAGTTACGACATAAACATGCTCTAACCTCTAGTTGTTAGCATGTAGGTTTTAAAACTCTACTTATTTATATAGGCCTATACTACAGTCTTAAAAATAAATTACCATCTGATAATGATGTAATGATGTAGAATGCATAATTGTAACTGTAAAGGTGGGTAAACACCAGGCTCTGCACTGAAAGAAGTGGCATAGAGCATGAAAACTGCGTCAAACAGAGGTGTTCATGTGGATATTCCAAGAGTGCTTGTTGTAATTGTTTCCATGGTTGGGCTAACATCGATTTTTTTCGTTCTTACATATGTTACTACAAATACATTCTAAACAACAAGAAAGTGGTTTTAAAAGTCATAAATGATATTAGTGGTTATAAGTTAGAGAAAAGTACAAAAATACCCTCAGTGCACTAACACAAAATTATGTAAGTAGAACGTTCCTTTAGAAAACAAGACTAAATTTTTCTCTGTTCAATTGTTCTTGATTATAGAACATAGAATATCTTTCTCCTTGTTAAGAATATATTTACATTTATAATGTCTAGAAGATATGTACAAACAAATTTATTGAAGTTTGATACAACTACCTGAGCATAAGAATTCTTACTAAACTGTCCCAAGATATTGCCCACCTTTGTATATTTTCTGTATAATTCCAACATTGACACTAGTTAAATATTCTTAGAAGCTCCTTCAATTCAGATTTAACTTAATACAGTTAGTTTTACACACTTTAGGCTATGCAATAGATCTTTCAAATCATTCATGATTCCACTCCCTTTTCAAATAATTTTCTTTGATGTACTGGCAGCGGTTCATCCTGCATAGCTCACCATTCCACCTCATACGCTGCATCATGCAACTCCTCTTGGATAGTTCAGAACAGTATGACGTGTTTGAAGTGGTCCTCCAACAAATTATTAAGAAATAATTCTTCAATGTTGTGAGTATGGGCTAAAGTAATTTTATAATAATTTAAATATTCAATATAACTTTGCTGAAAATCAACTTTTATTTCACTTTAACCTTGGAGATTTCGCTAACACATTAAAAATGTTTTCATCCTCAGATGAGGATTGGTATATTATATCTTTAATTCTTTGCACAGGCATCCAGCTTCAAGAGTAGCAGATAGCCCGATGTCCACGGTATATTATCCTTGCCAGTGCCTAATGATTCTTCTTATTGAAAGAATATCTTTCCATGTTTCCACTTCGGCACTCAGAAAGACCCTCATTGGTATGGGGTACGTGCAGTCAAACAAAATGTGCTTTACGCTTACATCTTCACCCTCATAAAGTGCACAGATTGGAGTATTCGAAAGACCAAGTCTAAATAAACATTCCTCCGTCACTAGATGGCCGGATCATGCTCGAGCTGCAATCGGACGTGAAACTTCCCTGAATTTGTCCTCACTCAACGGTTTAGGCTGAAATTGAAAAAGATGACGACCTGTGGCCTCTTCTTTCCAAGATTCAGACCAACGTTTATGAAAGTATTTATTTGCCAAGCTTTTACAATACATGAGTGGATACTTGCCTTCAAGTGTTGGGTAGATATGGGATGCCGCTTTAGCTGTTTCATAGGCCCTTTCTTTTCCTGGTTTTCCACAAAGCACGGGTACAAATTGAAGAGTTATGTCATTCCCCTTGTTCTTCAGGTTGTTAGCAAATTTTCTTATTTCAGCAATGCAAAAGGAGTAGTCCTCTGTCGATGAATTTAGGAGAGCCTGGAGGGCAGATCTGGAGTCAGTGAATATGCATATTTTCTCCTCCTTTGTTTCGAAGCGACTTTCCAACGCAACATTTAGCGCCAGAAGCTCTGTGTCCATACTAGAGTGAAAGTTTGCAGAGACTTAAAAGCAGATATAAGTAGATTTGTTGAAAAAACCTGCTCCAGATGTTCTCTTTAGTTGGTCAAGTGAGCCTTCAGTGTAAATTCTAACATGATCATTGTAGCTGGTATGTATCATTTCCAACGTTTAAGTTTTCAGAACTACTGGGTGGTCCTGCTTGCTCTTGCCAGGATTGGTATATGCAACTAAGATTAAGAGTTTTGAGGTAGCTAGCCAGTTTCCCAAATTTTTACTATTTTGTCAATCCATTTCTGCATTTTCATTAACTTCAATTAGACTTTTCACTACACTTCTTGTTTCTAAATTCTTGTATCTTTTTATGTATATTATGATAATCATAAGCCTTTTGCATGCTGCATATCCTCTTTAAATTCCATTTGACTAACTCCTGTGAATTTCTTAGCTTTTTACATTACTTCTCTTTTTGAAAACTAAATTTCTTCCATCATGTAAAGGATTTCCTCAGTTATCACTCTAGATTGTCCCTTCTATCCTGTGGCAAGAACTGTAATCTTGATTTCTTCACTTAATATTTCATTTATATTTTAATTGAGCGTTGTTTTTGTATATTTTTGTTATTTATAGTCTACTGCATTTGCAATTCGGTGTTACTATTGGAGATATTTCTAATGTACTAATGTATTATAATGATCTGATTTGATTTTAACATTTATTCTCTTTAGTTTGACTTCAAAATTGTAAAATAATAACTTTGCGAATCCTGAATAAATTGTTATAGACAGTAATTTTATTTTTTTTTTTAATTTTTATTTTCACCATTGAAATACTTTTACAGTGTTTGAAATGCTTATACATTTACTTAACCCAGAAACGCTTGCGTTATTAGACTTAATCTAACATTTTCAGTTGCTCTTAAGGAATTATTTTATCTTTTCGTTGTACGAGACTGAGCTTGTAAATATTTTTTCTCGAGGATGTTGCCCAACTACTATCCAAATTTCGAGTAAATAGCTTGATTGAGAGGGTAACCATGAGTGAAAGAAGTGGTAGACGTCCCCCATGTTAGGGAGCACCAACATCTACCAGTGATTACGTGAGTGCTGTAGTTAGGAGCAACCTAACGACACGAGTAATTACGTGAGTGGCTTGGTTAGGAGCAACCTAACGACACGAGTAATTACGTGAGTGCTGTGGTTAGGAGCAACCTAACGACACGAGTAATTACATGAGTGGCTTGGTTAGGAGCAACCTAACGACACGAGTAATTACGCGAGTGCTGTGGTTAGGAGCAACCTAACGACACGAATAATTACGTGAGTGCTGTGGTTAGGAGCAACCTAACGACACGAGTAATTACGTGAGTGCTGTGGTTAGGAGCAACCTAACGACACGAGTAATTACGTGAATGCTGTGGTTAGGAGCAACCTAACGACACGAAAAATTACGTGAGTGCTGTGGTTAGGAGCAATTTAACGACACGAGTAATTACGTGAGTGCTGTGGTTAGGAGCAACCTAATGACACGAGTAATTACGTGAGTGCTGTGGTTAGGAGCCACCTAACGACACGAGTAATTACATGAGTGCTGTGGTTAGCAGCAACCTAACGACACGAAAAATTACGTGAGTGATGTGGTTAGGAGCAATTTAACGACAAGAGTAATTACGTGAGTGCTGTGGTTAGGAGCAACCTAACGACACGAGTAATTACGTGAGTGCTGTGGTTAGGAGCAAAGTAACGACACGAGTAAACTTGTAACTGTTAATACTTTAGTTTTTTTATTGTCTCATTTCCTTAGGATACCATACTGATATAAACATATCTTGGAAGCTTGACTCATTTCCTTAGGATACCATACTGATATAAACATATCTTGGAAGCTTGACTCATTTCCTTAGGATACCATACTGATATAAACATATCTTGGAGGTCCCACTCATTTCCTTAGGATACCATACTGATATAAACATATCTTGGAAGCCCGACTTATTACCCTAGGACACCATACTGATATAAACATATCTTGGAAGCTTGACTCATTTCCTTAGGATACCACACTGATATAAACATATCTTGGAAGCCCGACTCATTTCCCTATGATACCATACTGATATAAACATATCTTGCACTCATTTTCTTAGGACACCATACTGATATGAACATATCTTGGAAGCCCCACTCATTTCCTTAGGATACCACACTGACATAAACATATCTTGGAAGCTTGACTCATTTCCTTAGGATACCACACTGATATAAACATATCTTGGAAGCCCGACTAATTTCCTTAGGATACCATACTGATATAAACATATCTTGGAAGCCCGACTCAATTAATTGGGATACCATACTGATATAAACATATCTTGGAAGCCTGACTCATTACCTTTGGATACCATACTGATATAAACATATCTTGGAAGCCCGACTCATTACCTTAGGATATCATACTGATATAAACATATCTTGGAAGCCTGACTCATTACCTTAGGATACCATAGTAATATAAACATATCTTGGAAGCCCGACTCATTTCCTTAGGATACCATACTGATATAAACATATCTTGGAAGCTTGACTCATTTCCTTTGCACACCATACTGATATAAACATATCTTGGAAGCCCGACTCATTACCTTAGGATACCATACTGATATAAACATATCTTGGAAGCTTGACTCATTTCCTTAGGATACCATACTGATATAAACATATCTTGGACGCCCGACTCATTTCCTTTGCATACTATACTGATATAAACATATATTGGAAGCCCGACTCATTTCCTTAGGATACCATACTGATATAAACATATCTTGGAAGCCCGACTCATTTCCTCAAGATAAACTCACAGATGTGTTAAATGTGCAGGCAAGCACCCTACTATAGATTGTACGAAACCTAGAAATGTAGAAGCCAAATGTGCTAACTGTGGAAGTAACCACCCGGCCAACTACAGGGGATGTGAAGTACCAATCAAACTCCAACAAATGCGTGAAAAGCTCATCAAAAAACCAGTACACACTGAAACAGCAGGAAACGCGGCAAGGAAACAGAAACTGACAGACCCAAGAACTGCCAAAAATCTGACTTATACCCAAGAACTGAGCAGCAACAGACAAAGTACAAATGAGCAAAACATCACTACTAATCAAAACACCAACAGCAATGAGGTGCTGAGTATGATGAAAAGCATGATGCAGAAGTTTGAGACCTTAGAGAGATCAAACAGAACGCTATCAAACAAATTAAATGCCCTCGGGAGTAAGATTCCAGCCAATAAAAACAAATCCAAAAAATAAGTATGGATCATACAAACATACGTATTGGTACCTGGAATGCAAACGGCATTCTAAACAGCAAAGAAGGATTCTCACTCTACCTTTATGAAAATAAAATTGACATCTGTTTCATCTCAGAGACTCATCTCTCTAACCAACAATACATTAAAATAAATGGATATAATACCCACCATACCACTCACCCAGACAATCGGGCACATGGAGGAAGTGCAATCTTCATCAAAAACAACCTGAAGTACAATGAGGATCTCAACATTCGAAAAGAGGAAGCTCAGCTGACAGTGTTAAGCATTTCGTCAATGAAACAAAACTTCAAAGTGGGAGCAGTCTACTTCCCCCCGAAACATAACCTAAAAGAAGACGATTACACAATGATAATTCGACATCTAGGAGAGAGATTCGTCCTTGGAGGCGATTTTAACGCCAAACATTCCCTATGGGGTTCCGGATTGGATAATACAAAAGGGAGAGAACTTAAAAATGCAATAGAAAAAACTGGATGTAAAGTACATTCAACTGGGAAACCTACCTACTGGCCTACAGACAGAAACAAGACCCCAGACGTTCTGGATTTTTTCATAACCAGAAAATTTGCGGCAAATTTCATTACCTTGGAGGACAGCTATGACTTGGACTTGGATCACTCATCGATCATCATGACATTGAGCGAAACTATCATCAAAGAGCCAGCGAAACCGACTTTATGCAATAAAACTACGGATTGGGAAAGTTTTAAATTACAACTAGATCAGGGAATTACCCTCGACATTGACCTGTCTACTGGGGATGATCTTGACGAGGCGGTGACAAAATTTACCAGTCTTATTCAACAAGCAGTGTGGGATAACACTAGAACAATTACTCATAAAACACCTGGATACAACTACCCTATGGAAGTAAGAAACCTAGTAAAGAACGAAAGAAGAACCAGGCAAAAATGGCAGCGTACAAGAGATCCCGTCGTTAAAAATCATCTCAATAGAGAATCCCAACAAATCAAAAGATTGATCCACCAACTGAGAGAAGACTCTGCAAACTCCTTCCTCGAGAATCTGTCTGCAGACAAAAACACTAACTATTCCCTCTGGAAAACAACGAGAAGACTGAAAAGGAAAATCCATCATGTACCACCCATCCTGAAAGAGAACAATGAATGGGCAAGATCGGACCAAGAAAAAGCTAACACGTTTGGAGATCATCTTGAAAACATCTTCAAGCCGAATGAAGCCACGAATGAAGAAGAACTTCACCTAAACACTAATAATCAGTCTAAAATTATTAAAAAAGTGGCATTAAAAGAGCTTAAACGAGAACTAAAATACAACTTGAACCCGAAGAAAGCGCCAGGATACGATTTAATCACAGGACTAGTGCTGAAAAAACTGACAACAAAAGGACTAAAAATGTTTTTATTATTAATTAATGCGTCCCTTAGACTTATGCACGTCCCTGCAACATGGAAAGTGGAGGAGATGATCATGACTCTTTGAAAAGCTCCTTCTCAACAGGCTTAAACCTATCATCGTGGAAAAGAACTTACTGCCCGACCATCAATTTGGATTCAGGCGAGGACACTCTACGGTGGAACAGGTGCATCGACTAATTGACATCATTGAAAAAGCACTGGAAGGTGAGGAGGTCTGCTCGATTGTCTTCCTGGATGTTTCACAAGCCTTCGATAAAGTTTGGCATGAAGGCTTGATTCACAAACTCAACATGTTTCTGCCAGCCCAGTTTGTGAATCTACTGAAATCGTACATATCGAACAGACTGTTTCGAGTAAACCACGAATCTACGTATTCTGACTTCAAGGAAATACAAGCTGGAGTCCCACAAGGCAGCGTATTGGGACCAATCCTGTACTTGCTGTACACCAGTGATCTTCCGCAAACAGCCAACGTCATCACGGCCACTTTCGCAGACGACACAGCAAACGCAGCGACAGCGAAAACCGTTCAAGAATCGACAACACGCTTACAAAGATCAAACGATTCAGTTGAGGCTTGGACCAAGAAATGGCGCATCAAACTCAACGACCAGAAGGCAGTCCACGTGAACTTTACAAACAAGAGGATCCCAAACCCTCAGAGGCTCGAAATGAATGGAAGTGTTATCGCATATCATGATTCAGCTAAATATCTCGGCATGAATCTTGATGCAAAAGCCAAATGGGTTGAGCATGTCAAAATAAAACTCACAGAACTCCAGACTCGCTACAGGCAAATGTATTGGCTACTCGGTCGAAATTCACGGGTATCAATATACAACAAGCTATTGGTATATAACCAAATCCTCAAACCGGTTTGGACGTATGGTATACAGCTTTGGGGCTGTGCCAGCAAATGTCACATACAAGGGATACAACGCTTCCAGAACAAAGTACTAAGAAACATCGCCAACGCTCCTTGGTATGTGCGTAACAGTGACTTGCATTGCGATCTTGGTGTACCCATGGTCGAGGAAGTCATAAAACAGAACGCCATCAAACCCGTAAATCGGCTCACTCAACACGAAAATCCTGAGGCACTGAGACTTCTCGACAACCACCTGACAAGACGACTCAAAAGGACAAAACCATTTGAACTCGTTGAACGACAAGAGTGACAACAATACTCTTCCTCACGCCGGTTGGCTTCCAACATCAAACAAGATACAATAGAAATCAATGGATTCTTTGTAATAAAAGCTAAAATCTAATTACCAAATGTAAATTAATGGTTGGTCAGAAATGACCAGTTTTAATAAAAAAAAAAAAAAAAAAAAAAAAAAAAAAAAAAAAAATTTCCTTAAGATATCATACTGATATAAACATATCTTGGAAGCCTGACTCATTTCCTTTGCATACCATACTGATATAAACATATCTTGGAAGCCTGACTTATTCTCTTAGTACACCATACTGATATGAACATATCTTGGAAGCCCGACTCATTGCCTTAGGATACCATACTGATATGAACATATCTTGGAAGCCCGACTCATTTCCTTAGGATACCATACTGATATGAACATATCTTGGAAGCCTGACTCATTTCCTTTGCATACCATACTGATATAAACATATCTTGGAAGCCTGACTCATTTCCTTAGGATAGATTACTGATATGAACATATCTTGGAAACCCGACTCATTTCCTTAGGATACCATACTGATATAAACATATCTTGAAAGCTTGATTCATTTCCTTAGGATACCATACTGATATAAACATATCTTGGAAGCCTGACTCATTTCCTTTGCATACCATACTGATATAAACATATCTTGGAACCCTGACTCATTTCCTTAGGATAGATTACTGATATGAACATATCTTGGAAACCCGACTCATTTCCTTAGGATACCATACTGATATAAACATATCTTGAAAGCTTGATTCATTTCCTTAGGATACCATACTGATATAAACATATCTTGGAAGCTTGATTCAGTTCCTTAGGATACCATACTGATATAAACATATCTTGGAAGCCTGACTCATTACCTTAGGATACCATACTGATATAAACATATCTTGGAAGCCTGACTCATTTCCTTAGGATACCATACTGATATAAACATATCTTGGAAGCTTGATTCATTTCCTTAGGATACCATACTGATATAAACATATCTTGGAAGCTTGATTCAGTTCCTTAGGATACCATACTGATATAAACATATCTTGGAGCCCTACCTATTTCCTTTGCATACCGTATGGGTTTAAACATTTCTTGGAAGCCTGACTCATTTCCTTTGCATACCGTATTGATATAATTATTTCTTGAACTCCCGATTCATTTTCTCTCAAATAGATAAAATAGGCTCAAATAGAAATAGGCTCTAATTTAACGAAAGCTTGTAATATCGGGACTCAGATTTTCGAGACTCTACTGTATAGCAAAAAAAGATTCAGTTTAACCCGACACCGATTGAAGAGAATCATATTCCAGTAGGAGACTGTCTGAATGGAGCTAGTGTATATTTGTAATATGGGAAAATAGTTCAATATCATTGAAGATTTTGAAATCTAAAAATAAAGAGAAGGTATTAAATGAGGTTGTTAGCGACAAACACATTATTTTCTAAGGTATAAAATGTAATTATTTACTAAATTCATACAAAATGCAATAAGATAAATACTGAAACAGGCAGATATAAGCTTATTATTTAATGCTTAAGAATAGTTTAATTATCGATGAGAGCTCTCCAAAATTCATTGTGTGCAATAATAGACAAGGCTAGCAGGTTTTTACTATTAATAAAAATATGCTAATCTCAGCTATAAGTAGATAAATTATATTATTATATATAAACAAGGACTATCTACATTTCTTCGTCTTGCAACAACATATGTTTGTTAACACATACAAGACCTGCTTAATATGGTATGTTTATGATCTTTCTCTTTCCTACCCAAACCTCTTCTAAATCCAAACTTCCTACCTATATTATATTTAAATAAAAACCGTTTAATATAGTTTTCATGTTTATATTTTTTAAAATTCAACCACTATTTGGAGTTAATGCTATTTAAAATAATTTGTCTTGTTTGTTATGTCTTTTTAAAGACATCCCAGGATACAACTACTGGCACTTGTTTTACGATTTATTATACAAATAAAACTTTAATTAGATATGAGTTTATAGGACAAATGTTCCTTACTATAAAATTTATTATTTATTTCCTCTGCCAAAAAAAATCCTTCCCATTCAATTTCTCACGACAATGGGACAAATCTCCCGAAACGGCCGTCCTCAACTAATATAAGTAAGTGCTACTGTAGGCAAGTTTGTAAATATTTACAAGTGTTTATTGAAAACTAGTAGCTCACGTGAAGATGGAATCAACAATTATAAAAACAATAACCTAAATGTTTTTAAAAATCATATATTAAAACTAAATTTGTAAAATGTTGAAAATATTTTTAAAACTATCCTATTTTTAAAGATATAACTTACTTTGAAAGTAAAATCTAATGTTGAATTCTCTTTACTCCTCAGAAAAATTAAATTTCCTGGCTTAGAAGAAATATTATGCTTTGGTAAATGTGCAGATAAATCTTGAGCAACCCCTAAATTATTATACTTATTAATTGTTTTGAAAACAGATTGGGTCGTGACAATTTTTAACTCTATCTTGATTTTATTGTATTCATTCAAACATTCCGCCTATACAAAAAAGCAAACAAACTTCCACAAAGTATACATTCTAGAATTGATAAATTAATTTACTGCATATAAAATTCAAAATGTAAATAGTAAGCAGCTGTTCGTTTAATGAGTTCCCACCTGTTTACAATTATGATGATAAACACAGCCTTTGTAATAAGTGATAAACACAGCTTTAAATTAAATTTAGTTACCAAATAAAAAAATATATATTTAGTTACTACATAAAAAATATTTCGAAAAAAAGGTTTTAGAATTGAAGTTTACGAAAATTAAGTTAAAATTTATCCTTATAAATATATTGTGAATCTCCAGTAGATTCGTATATAACCTGAAAAGAACTAGATTATTTTCCTTAACATTATGGACTACAAAATTCAAGACAACTAGATTGTATTATCTTTTTGAAAACATTGACTATGAAATAATTACATGGACCACTGGTTACGCACGGTAGTAGCCTTGATTTTCTGCCTTGAATTCAAGCTAGGATAGTATGAAATAAAATCAAAAATAAAGAATATATTTTACGGGATTAAAAATATAAACTTATTAAAATTTTGCTAATACTTGCGACCAGACTTTTTGTTAACTAAAGGTTGTTAAATTGTTAACTTGCATTTGGAGGAAACGTTTTCGTCTTTCGACTTCTTTAGCCTCGTATTTCGCCGCTAGGAATGCTGCTGTTGTGCTTCCATTTTTTTTTAAAGTTAGAAGTGATGTGATTTGTATTTTAGTGCTTGCTCAGTACAATTTTTTTTTTTAAGTAATAAGTGATGTGATCGAAGAGTATGTGTGATCTATGCCGAGTTTGTTCATTTAGGATGTCATTTTTATGTGTGTTGCTATGCCTATATATTTCATACTGTTCTAGTGTGTTTAGTTTATGGCCTTTGTTTCATGTGTGGAGGATGCTCATGTTATTTTCCAAACGTTTGCATGAGTGTTTAGTGTCCATGAGGTGATTTGCGAAGGTGGGTTCAATAGTAGTGTGCAGTGTGCTTTTGTGTTCTTTATATCTTTCGGCAAAATATCTCCCTGTTTGTCCAATATAGAACTTATTGTAGTTGTTGGATTTTAGTTTGTATACTCCTTGGTTATTGTATATGTTGGTATTGTTATTAATGCTGTGTCTGATAGCTGTTTGGCTTTTATTTGTTGTTCTGTAAGCTACATTGTATCCTGCGTATTTGAATTGGTGTGCTATTTTATTGGTGAGTTTGTTCATGTATGTGAGGATGATGAATTTGTTTGTGTTCATGTTTTTGTTGTTGTTACTGTTCTTGTTGAGTATTTTTCTGTGTAGTTTGTCTATTAAATAATTGTCATATCCGTTTTTGTGAGCTAAATATTTGATTGTGTTTAGTTCCTCTGTGTAGTTAGTTGTGGACATAGGTATTTTATTTAGTCTGTGTAGTAAATGTTTGAATGCTGCGTATTTATGTTGGATTGGGTGTTTCGATGAATTGTGTATCAGTTTTTTCTGTCATGGTTGGCTTGCGGTATATGTTGAATTCATTATTTGTTTTGATTTTTTGTTATGGTGATGTCTAAGAAATTCAATGTTTTGTTGTTTTCAAACTCTGCAGTGAACTGGATATTTTTGTGTTTTTTGTTTATATGTGTTTGGAGTTGTTAGCATTGTCTTACGTTTCCTCGGTATAGTATTATAACATCATCTACATATCTGTGCCAATATATTATCTTATCTGCGTGTTTGTTGTTATTTATGATTTTTTTCTGTTCTATGTGTTGTAGAAATACTTCTGCGAGAATGCTTGAAATCGGTAAACCCATTGGTAGGCCTTGTTTCTGTGTGTAATATTTGTTGTTGTCAGTGAAGTAGTTCTGTTGTGTAATGGTGTTCAAACTGTGTATGATTTCTTTTGCGATTTGTTCTGGAGTGTTGTTAAGTTTTAGATTGTCTCGTAATATGTTTAGTGTTTTTGTGACTGGGATATTGGTATGTAGGTTTGTGATGTCAAACGATGCCAGGGTTAGGTTATGAGGGATTTTAATGTTCTTTATTTTATTTACTAGATCTATTGTGTTTTTTATATTTGTATGTGTGTGTCTAGTTTTTATGTATTTTCTAATAGTTCTATCCATATTGCGTGCTAGTTTGTGTGCGGGTGATTGTTGGCTGTTGATTATCCGTCTTATTGGTGTTCCTTGTTCATGTAGTTTAAGAACTGCTTGTAAGGTATGTGTCGTAGGTCTTATTGCTTTAACGTATTTTTTCTGTGCTTTAGATAATACGTGTTTAGTTGAATTAATGTGTTTAACTGTGTTGTGATATTCGTTTGTTCAGTCTTTATTTGTTTCTGAGATGTTGTTTGCCGTAATGAATTCATTAATTTTATTGTTTAAATCCTGTGTATGCATAATAACTGTAGTATTACCTTTATATGCTTTTACGTATATTAAATCGTGTTCTCTGGCTTTTTGTTATAGTAATTTGTCTGTCTGTATTTCATTGTTGTGTTTTATGCTCTTTTGGGTCTTGTGTGTTCTTATAGTGTTACTAATTAAATATCTTAAGTGTTCTTGATCTTGTATTACTGTCTGTTGTATATTGGTTTCAGTGTCAATTATAATTGCTGATTTTGTTTTATTGTTGTCTTTGTAGTGTATATTATTTTTAGGCCTTTATTTAATAATTCTATTTCTTGAGTGGTTTGTGATGTTAGTGTTGTTTATTGTTTTATCATAAACAGTGTTTTTTGGTTTTTATATTGCTGGATTATTATTTATCTCGTTTAAAAGTTATTTAATTTTTTTATGTGTTTCTTGTAGTTAATTTTAGTGGCCCATTTGTGCTATTCTGTAATTAGTTAGCATGTGAATTCATGTCCGTATGTATTACAAATGTTTAAATGCAGTTGTAACAATTTTAGGTTAAGTTTACCTTTCTTTACATAAAGTTCTTTTATTGATTGTTTGATATACATTGCTTCTGCGAATTTAGTTGTTTTTATAGCTGCTTTGTTTATTTATTTTATGTTCACTTTAGCGTATTTAGGTGTGATGTTATTTTTAAGACACGTTTTGTTAAATTGAATGTGTGCGTGTGTTTTTTTTTTTTACCTTAAAAAATATAAAATTGTTAAACACTTGTAAATATTTACAAGCTTGCCTATAGTAGCACTTACTCATATTTGTTAAGGACGTCCGTTTCGGGAGGTGTGTACCATTGTCGGTCTGGGTGGACAATGGGACACATCTCCCGTAACGACCGTCCTCAACAAATATAAGTAAGTGCTACTATAGTCAAGTTTGAAAATATTTACAAGTGTTTTAGTGAAAATTATTATTTAAAATTACAAATGTACTACAGAAAATATTTTAATAAAACAGTTATGCAGCCTTAACAGTTTATCAATATTTATCAGAAAATGAGGAATATTTCTACTTACATTAATACTTTATACAGTTACATAATTTATTTCCACAGCATACGAATTAGGCTGGGGTATATTCTGTTTGACAACCGCTATCAACTTTGAACTTTTACAAAAGTAATTTACAAATTTTGTAAAGTAGAAATGTATAACAATTGAATTTCTACTCTCTTTAAATTTTGTATTCCATTACGTTCCGTGAAACTTAATTAATTACTTTTACATTAGTTTATGAGTATCCGAACCTTAATTTATTTTGTGAATTTTTAAAAACTTACTAAGACAGAACGTTTTCGATTTCTCCGTGGCGATCTTCATCAGTGTCTTAAGTTTAATTTTTTTAATAGAATGTATAAATTAAATTATGTAAATTGGTCAGTCAGTTAATTTTTTCGATTTCTTAAGGACAATATTTTTTAATGCCTGCTTTAGTTTCATGCAATTTTCTTAAAGATACAATATTTGCTATCCAATTTTTTCATCATTTAAGAGTTAATATTAGTCTACTATACAAATTGAATTAATTTACATTGTCTAAAGACAATGAATTATTAAACATTATTCTTGAATAATAAATAAATATTTATTAATCTAGTTCTATTTGACTCCTAAGGCGACATAGACACCAAAGCCGAGCCGAAAGATGGGATGCAATGCCAGAGCAATGCTGAGCAAGATAGCCTACGAATACCTTAAACCGACCTTCTTATTAAAGATTAAAGTAATGCGCAAGTTGGGCAGGGAAACGGAAACATGAAAAACAATTAAGAGAATCCCAAGATCATCATACGAGGTACAGTAATTAGAGGATATTTAAAATGATCGTTCAGCGAAATACTGTGTGGAATAAAGGACCACCACGAGAGGCACTTTTGTCTCCACAGCTTACGCTGACGGATCGTCATCTGCTCAATGATTTAGATCTTAAGCATATAAAATCAGAACAATAAGTTGATAGCCAACATTTGAAACAATAAATACTCGTGAAGGGGAAAGAAACACTAACACGGTTATTCGTTAATTGCTTTCACGCCTTTCAATTATGATGATTATATCTAAAGGCGTAAAAAAGAGAGAGACAGCTGAGGATTCTCACTATTATCGCCAGAATATACATATTAGAGAGACAATGAACTATAATTACAAGTAGTATACACTTGCTAGAGAGAAACAACTTAGAATACAGGTAGCTTATACGTATTAGAGAGAGAATGTCCGATATGCTAATGTTGAAAGATACCTTTTTCGGGCATTGATGTAGATTTTTATAAGGACCTAAAAATAATTTGTATTTATAAATTGCTGCTTAGTTATTGCTTTGATTGTTTATCTTTACTTCACTGGTTAACAATATTTTTAGGGTTAGCTAATATTTTTTTCATTAAAATGGAAATAAATTAAAAAAGCATTTTAATAATCTACGTCTTTGGGTTTTTTTGATAGTTTAATTTAAATAAAAGCACATTTATAACTGTATTTCAGAGAATCCGTGCTTTATATTATTGCAAAAGCCATCCGTCGCCACGGTTTAGATTGCGCCCGACGTTTTCACGTTGCTTTTTAATTAGCATGGTTTTAAGATCTCCCAACAGTGAGTTTTATTTCCAAGAGTAATCATCTGTATATTTACTACAATGTTTTGATATACTTTGTCTCGTGAAATTTTTACTTTTCACCAGAGATAGTATTTTAAAAATTGGTTTAAATTGTTTAGATCTTACAATTTCTAAGCCCCATAGAAGAGCCAGATTAAAGCATCTCAAAATGATTAAAAGGTCTTACGTACCGGTGGTTTCGCTTAGTGACTTTAGCATTCCATAGAAAAAATAATACTACTAGTAATGGTAAAAACATTGCTTTACAATTAACATTTACTCTCCTGTACTACTATTGTCAGAACACTACTCTCACCTTCTCCTATAAATGTGAATGCATCAGGAACAATTTCCTTGCCATAGTTACTTAACTCTTTCCATTTCTTTGGTTTGTTATTTTATTATTCAATTTTATCGCTTATAGTTATAGCTTAATAGTTTATTTATTTATAGCTTTTCTTACCAGTGTTATGTGTTTACGAAAATAATAAAATAAGAAGAGAAGTTTTTATGTTCCTTCTCAATTTTTAATAAAACTATGAGAACACCATAGACTGCAATGTATACACCATGAATATTAAATAAAAGCCAAACGATTTTATATAGTTTAATTAGATGGAAATATTAAATTATAATTTTAAAATTATTCATTTTATTTTATGATCTTCACGAAACAAAGCCACTGTTGTGATATGATAATTGAAATATTAAAATAACGTTTGAAAATTTGCGTATAACTTTCAGGCTCAAAGACGTATTTTATCAAATAAAAAATCTGTTTAATATGCTGCACAAACTCCATTGTGATTTATGCTCCCATTGCGAGCAGTTATAAGAGACGACAGAAACCACTCCGCTCGTTCCACCACAAAGCGAAAATAAGATGCACAGTATTAAAATTACATAGCCCTAGTTTTGCATAATGACACAAGTTCTTATTTTATTCCATGGATTCGTTTCTAATTAATAATGCAAATTCTTATTATTAGGGTCTTTACATGAAATTAATTTTAATTTATAGTGTTGTAAAAAAACCAAAGTATGTTGAGGGTGACACTTTAACAGTAGTTTTATTTTTTATCTCTTTTAAATATTTTATCAAACCATATAAATGTCAGAAACACATAGCCAATGACATTTAGTCCTGTATTTGGCGCTATCTGGTAAACATTATGGCAACATTTTTTCAATTTAGTTATTTAATTTAAAAGGTTTAATCCTAGTACGATTTGTATATTATCATAGGCACCGATTGTTGAAAATCATTGGGAAGACCTGAAAATGTTTGTATTACCTAAACTTACTAGGTTATATTACGGGAAATAATACACATTATGTTATGCTATTCATATATGTCTAAAAACCTAAATGCGATACTCCAGGATTCATTTCATAACACTATTGTCATTGTGGTAAAAAGTAAATATTTTAAACCTAAGCAATTGATATTTACAATTGTTTCTATTATTTTGAAATGTTAAAACTAATGGTATGACTGGAGAAGGCAGGTAAATCAAAGATGTTACCTTTTAATAATGTTATTGTGAAGTAATGCCTTTTAAATATCTAGTTTTCTAAGCGACGCCAAAATTGCTTCACTCGTAATCGATTGTTTGTTTTTCATCTTATCTTTTTGCGAGTGTAAACTTGAATTAAACATTTTGTATAATGACAATAATTTTCAGCTTCAACATACGTTCGTAAAAAACATTAATTTCTAAAAAAGAAGTAAAATTATATATAACTTGACCGGGTAATTTTTATTTCTATTTTGGGTTTTATTGAAAACTTGGGCTTCATACGGTATTATCATAGTGTACATACCCCTCTATAATAATGTAATATAAAATAGTTAGAAAAAACCCTTTAGATAAGAAACTGTATCTCTAAAATAGGGACATTTTCTGTACCAAAATGAATATAGGTTCTAACCGCTATTATTGTGTAGAATCTATTCCCAAGTGTCATGTATAAACACAGGAAATAAATAGACGTTTATATTTTATGAATAATAAGCATAAACAGTAGACATGAAAAGTTATACTATTGTAAGAACAGAAAAAGATAAATAATTCATAGTGAGAGACAAAGTTGTGTGTTTTAAATACTAACTCGTCTTCGTCAAGCGGAAAAATGCGTTTATTATTTTGGAGCGGAGATGGTATTTCAATAAACCTTTCTACTCTAAGAAATGTTATGAGAAATCGTCTTAGTCTTACTGAGATAATAAAAGAGACAATTTTTAAAGCAACCCTTATTCAACGTAACGCTGAGCGAGGGAGACTTGAGTTTTCTCTTGTACCAGTATCAGCAAGAGGGCTGTTGGCGACCACTACCCCTAAACTACATTTGAGGATCTTCCTACTAAAGCAATTTAAAAAACAACCCTTTCCGGGCCGTAAGCTCTGACATTCAGCTCGCTACTAGTGTAACAAATATGAATATATAATTCGCACATATTGACAGAAATAGATGACGTTTACCATCAGATGAGGTTTGAGGTTGATAAAATTACATTGTATATTGTTAACCTAAGTTTCACATTGTAAACAAGTGTATTTATTGTGGTATCAAGGAGAAAAATTAACTTAAATAATTAAATATACAGATTATGAGAATAACTGATTAAAATAGGATTACAATTAACTTATACCACGTGAGGTATATTCTTCTCATGAGGAAGGATGTGTTTAGAATAGGGCCTAAATAACTTTATTCCAAAATGAGATATTAATCTTCCTACTCTTACGGGTAAAACAACCTGTAACTAGGAGGATAACGTAAAAAAAATAATTATATTGAAATTGTTTAGAATTTTATTTTTAGCTCTCAGTTTCTTTCTCTTGAATATTTATTATTAATATTACAAAATAACAAATTAATTAAACCGAGTTACAGCCGTTGTGTTGACCCGTAGTAATGTAAGCGTATCTTCTCTAATATAATTATTTAGAAATATAGCTTACATATTCAACTGGAATTGTAGTGTGTATGTTAAGAGCGGAGAGATGTTATCAGCTAAACTGAATATTAAGTGACATAAATTCATCCACCGTGGGTCAGATTCTCCTAATAACGTTATTTCTGCATTGGAGCGTTTTCAGAGAATTTTAAACACACCTAACTGCTACTGCTAAGATAAACTAGATGCGAGCTTCTGATTTGATCCGCATTTTATTGATTATTTGGGAAAATAGTATTATTTAAATCCGATGAGAACAAACAACGGTACAGTGTTACAGTTTGTAAGGGAATTGTGAAAACCTTTTTCAGAGCAACTGTGGTGAACTTTCAACACGAATAAAAAATCTCGAAACCAAAATAATATTTGTTTATTTAAGTAAAATGGTGAATTTTAATAGAACTCTATGCACAGGTACTTATATTAATCAACTGGAGAAGTTAATTATATTGCCAAAATGAACATGTGGTTATAGTTTTGGGCTTTGATACAGGTCTTAGTATATAATACATACTTAGTTTGGAAAATCCACCCTTAAGCTGTTTTAAATTTGTTAAATGTATATATACACATATATTTATGAGATAGTAAATATGGTGATACGTTTTCTTGGTAAAGAATATAATTATTTCTGATACAAAAAGAGTTTTAATTGATATATTTTCAAAGCTTTTCACTAATAAAATAAACATTAGGAAAACACTGATATCATTGTTCTGGATCTGGCTGTATGTATATGATGTAATTTACCTCGATGTATTATTTGACAATGATAGCTCAGACATCCTGAAGACAACAACTGTACAACACTGAAATGATTTTGTAAAGGCCACAATACAAATGATGTGCACTTAGACATAAAACTCAGATTTGTTGATCAGAGCAGTTGTTCCGCGGATGCGCTTTCTATTTGCACACGTCGTTCCCAAGAGAGTTTCATCACTCACCTCAGAGGCTATAGGTTACGAAGTCATCATCAGAGAATAAGTAGTCCTTCGATGAACCGTCAAGTTGTGTTATCTTTCACTTCGATTTATTCGACATAATGTTGACTTAAAAGTAGATAACAAGAAAATGCACGGTAATCGACTAGTTTTCGTAGTCATTGAGTGTACCGGAGGCTTACCGTTATCCATCGTCGTCCACTCTTCTGTTGTTCGTCCTTCTTCGCCAGCCCACCCCTAGATTATACTTACGTTTTCTCTAATATGCGATGTGTTTACTTATTCAATGTAATTACCCCCCATTTAAGTCGGATAATCGATTCATTAGTAATAAACTCATAATACTATGAAATCCTACCAAAAGGGTAAAACAACTACAGATAATTACAGAAGTCGAGGTGACTAAGACATCAGTAGAATTTGCATAGTTCAAATTGATTAAATTTAAAACTAAATAATTATATAATGAGAATGTATTAAGCAGGCAAATATACTTTGCGATTATTTGTATAGGAAATTACATAGGTTCACCTAACAAGAAATAAATTGCAAACTATGAAACTAGATATTAGTAAATATTGATATTGCAGAAGCATGCAATGTTATTAGCACAACTTTGGTTTTTAATTAACCTAGTAAAACATTCCATAGAGTTAAATTGAATGTTCATACTAAAGAAAATAAATTTTCTACTTCTAAATACAGTAATAACACTGAGGAAGACTAGTGGCTAATAAAGAAAACAATATTACTGATTACAAATAACGAAAATAAATCTTCATTGAGTTCCTTCTTAGGTTGATAAAGAAAAATGGTAGTTTAGTTACTTTTTAATAAATAATTACAAATCAAAGTATAATTGTGCATCTGTTGGTCTGCGCAGGAGTTTGACCTAACTTTCTCTCGTTAGGAAGAGTTTCATCGCTCGCCTCACAAGCTATAGATTACGACATCATCAGAGCGTAAGTAGACTGTGGATGAACTGTCTTTTCGTGTTAGTCGACATAAATTCGACTTAAAAATAGTTAGACGAAAATACACAGAAGCGTCTAGTTTTTGTAACTGTCTACTGTATAAGGGCCTACCGTTGTCCCTTTCCCCGCATTCCAATCTTCTGTAGTTCATCCTTCTTCGTGAGCTCTCCCCAATTATACTTCATGTTTTCCTAATATACCATATGGTCACGTATTCAATGTCACTACCACGCATTTATGTCGGATAATTGATTCTGTGGTATATCGTTCATAACGAATACGAAATCCTAAAAGAAGGTAAAATAACTTACTTTTAGCGGTTGAGTGTTAAATATCAACAATTTAAAAAGTTTATAAAAGTTTTCCATAAATAATTAGAGAAGACGATTAACTAACGTAGCAGAAGTATATGCATAGTTTAAATTGATTAAATTTTAAACTGAATATTTATATAGTAACATTATAATAATACTTACCTACCTAATAATTATACTAGGTAAACTGGAATTTTAATTGAACAATTAACCCTTGAGGTTAACGAATAACTCCTGTCTAGTTAATATTAGTCTAGGGAAATATACTTTGCGAATATTTGTGTAAGAGATTACATAGGCTCAACAAACAAGAAATAAATTGCAAATTATGAAACTAGATTCCGTCAGTAAATATTTATATTTAGAACGCAAGCACTATTATTAGCAAACCTTTGGTTTTTAATTAATCTAGGCAAACATTCCATGACGTTAAATTGAATGTTCATGCTAAAGAAAATAAATTGTCTACGTCTAAATACAGTAATAACACTGAGGAGGACTAGTGGCTAAGAAAGTAATATTACTGATTAACAAGTAATATAAAAAAAATCCTCAAGTCAAGTCCTACTTGACAAAGAAGACGTTTTATAAAAAAATTAAAAATCAAATTGAGTTTGTGTATGTTGTACATATCTCAGATTCACAAATAAATTAAATCAAATTTTTGTTTCATAACCAATCAAAACGAAAAACCCAATATTATGGTTCTTACAAAGCGCAAAGATGGTTTTGGTGTTATTAGTGTGTTACTATGGAGAAATTCTTTTTTAATTCTAATTTAGAAGTAGACTAAATTTCAAGAAGTTCGATTACGTCACAGCAACAGTTTTGAAAATTAGAAGTAACAACTTCACTTGAAGGAATTAACACAAAGCACGTACAAATTTTATGAGGTGGATATTTCGTGGTTGTTTCTCAAAACAATAAAAAAAGCTTTGTAAGGAGCGACACATTACACGATAATAAAGGCATCGGAATAATTCGCCGTTCCAGGCGACGATCACATGGCTCAATAAAAGCAAGGGAAAAGTCTAAAATTAACAGAAGAATAAAATGGACTGAATATTTCGCTACTATTTCGCCATTACTTTCTGACCAAACCGATAAACCGCCTTCGAATAACTGGAGCCAGTGATAGCTTACTTTATTAGGCCGTAAACTGTGCAAGCGGGGAACGTTTCAAAACCCACGGAGGCTGCAGTACTTTTTTAGAATGTTTAGACACTACTTTTTTAGAGGTTTTAAAATTTTGAATAAATTCTTTGCACGAAATAAGTTTTATTTAAACTAAATTCGTTTAAAAAAGTTTATTTTCTTCAACTTTGTTTCTTTAACTGTTCTACTTTGACTCTTACGTTTCTTCTTTTATTGTTTATTCAATATTTTCTGTTAACATTACTTCCTTACAATATTTAGCGATTGTTTTCACGTAATTACTTCCCATACGATTCACATTTCTGGGTACAGAATTACTTTTTTGCAGAAGACACCAGTCTCTATGCACCCACCAAAAAATATTGTTACGTTCTTCAGTTACGTTTTTTTACTTTAATGCGATCAGCCAGTGTAAGATTGTTATCGCTTACGTAAGTTAGTCCTTACTAATCGTAATATAGATGAGAAGCATAAAACCCCTTGGTAAAGGGCATAAAGGGATATGGTGTCTCGTGTGAAGACTCGAGAACCTATAGTAAGTCTATCAGGACCATGAACAAGTGTCTATCGTCAAATCCCTTTGCAAGGACAAGGATGGGGAAAAGTAGATGTCTATAAATATGTAGAAATAGAGGAAGATTCATGAATGGTATTAATTATGAAGGAAACGGAAAAGATTGCAAATACAAATATTTAAAATTGTGTGTGTGTGTGTGTGTGTGTGTGTGTGTGTGTGTGTGTGTTTGTGTGTGTGTGTGTGTGTTTGTGTGTGTGTGTGTGTGTGTGTGTGTGTGTGTATGTGTGTGTGTGTGTGTGTGTGTGTGTGTGTGTGTGTGTGTGTGTGTGTGTGTGTGTGTGTGTGTGTGTGTGTGTGTGTGTGTGTGTGTGTGTGTGTGTGTGTGTGTGTGTGTGTGTGTGTGTGGGGTGTGTGTGTGTGTTGGTGTGTGTTTGTGTGTGTGTGTGTGTGTATGTGTGTGTGTGTGTGTGTGTGTGTGTGTGTGTGTGTGTGTGTGTGTGTGTGTGTGTGTGTGTGTGTGTGTGTGTGTGTGTGTGTGCGTGCGTGTGTGTGTGTGTGTGTGTGTGGTGTGTGTGTGTGTGTGTGTGTGTGTGTGTGTGTGTGTGTGTGTGTGTGTGTGTGTGTGTGTGTGTGTGTGTGTGTGTGTGTGTGTGTGTGTGTGTGTGTGTGTGTGTGTGTGTGTGTGTGTGTGTGTGGTGTGTTGGTGTGTGTTTGTGTGTGTGTGTGTGTGTGTGTGTGTGTGTATGTGTGTGTGTAGTGATACAGTCGCTGAAACTAAAGTGTTGATTAAATTGAATATTAGGGAATAGAATAATGGTATATCAAGTATTTTTGTCAACTAATAATAAAATGTGGATTAATACTAGCTAATATTCAATGTTTGTTGAAATATTGCATAATTACAACTAAACTGACCTTGGGTATAAGTAAAAACCACGTAACTAATAACCAAAAGATCTCAGGTACGACTACATATAGCGCCTAAAATGTAAAAGGACTTTTCAGTTTTCAAGTAGTTTTATTCTGGGAAAATAGGAAGCCAGCAGAGTAGTAATAATCGGTTGAAACTCAGTGGGTAATCTTATAACCATAAATATAAAGAAGCATATAGGCACCCCTGATTCGCCTCTGCTATGAGCTGGCGTAAATACGTTCACCCGCACTGTGCTAATATTATCAGCTATTCTCAGTACTGGAGATCAGTATAGCCTTTCTTTATGCGTCATTCCACCTGCCCTGCGTTATACCCCTTACAAGGGTGTGTGACGGGTAGACACCTCATTAGGTTGACGATAGAGAGTAGATGTAACCATGCACAGTGCGGCAACGTAGCCTTATGTCCTCTACCAGAAGGTTTTTTATCCCTGCCTATATATTATATATTAAATATATTATAATTAGTAATTTAACACCTTCTTGAAATATGTTTCTCTGAATTTATTTACGTCTTCAACTTTAACCGTTTAATTCTATTTCACCATAACTAGGTCAAACACTGTTCCCTTAGTACGGAAGTTACGGCTAAAGCGCAATTTAACGTATTGTCAACGTTCATTCTCGCTGCAAATCAAAGCTTTGTGCAAATCGCTAAGCCAAACTCAGCTTTCAATTATTTCCATCGAAAATATTCCTTATAATAAATAAGTATTGTTAGTCGAGTTTTTGTATAATGTATTACATAATGGTATTTGTGGTTTACTTTGTCATTTCCATGTGGTATTAACAGTTTCAATGCTTTATGATACAAAATTCATTAAGGAGAGAAATACGAGCGGTGATCTAAACAACCAAAGCAAAAGCCATTCAACCATAACCTAGATTATGTTTCCTTTCTATGTTATCTCCGACTGCACTAACTGGGCCGAACTAATCAGATGTGCTATCGAAGAACAGAAACCTGGCCGTTCAGAAGGTACTACTGGTCCCGAGTAGTTCTGGAAAAGTGAGTGAACCACCAGGTCTAGTTGGAGTTAATTTCGGCCAGAAGAAGAGATGAGCACTATTATTTTATTTCGAAGCAATTACACGATCCATTTTAAAACCTTCTTATGATAAAGGTTTTAATGCATTTCAGTTAAATACATCGCCAAGGGTTTGTTAAATATGAATGAATAGTTGCAGCGCGCAGCCCGAGGGGACGTTTCTACCCCCGCTCAGTCTGTGGCGGGATGAACACAGTTATTTTATTTCAAAGCAATTACAAGATCCAATTTAAAACGAAAATGTTTCCGCTGCTAAACAAAGAGCGGATTCTCGAATGTTTGCAAACCGTGTCTGTAATTAACTTCATTTTCAGTCCAGTAAAATGACAATTTGATTTTTCAAATGCAAACAGGTAAATGGTTTAAAAGGCTGGAGACAGATTCCGCTCTCTATATTAGAGCATTATAAAAAAATCAATTTTTAGATATATGTGTATATAAATACGTAATTTATCGCTGAAATTTTATTAAATGAGTTTCATTCATAGAACAATAATATCAGCCCGTAATAAACAATATATCTTTGTAATAATTAGACTAGTAAAAATTTCCTCGGTGCAAACACTAATTTACCCCTATTGAGTGGCAACACTAGGATTTTTTCACCTTGAAATTAGTCATGATATAATAAGAGGCGCGATTCTTGGTCTAGTAGTTGGGAAAATTAGAGGTTAAGAATCAAACCACGGTATCTCCCTCACGACACCTCACCCATTAGGGTAATTTATCATCCTGTACCTGATTTGCCGTTTATGATTGTGAGACGATACTGAAGAATAATTTAAGATACACATGGTTTAATAAAAAAAGTAAAGAAGTATTTACGTGAAGTCAGATATCCGAAATTAAACCCTTGGATGATTCTCAACCGTAAGTCGTGCTTGAAGACCAAAACTAGAATGAAGAACAAGATATGTTTAGAGATGAGTGAAGTATTTTTCCATGTGCCTTGTCAGTTGTGAACTTTGGTTATTAATAGGAAATTTCTCGTTCTTTTTTCGATAGCATGAATATCTGGGCAGATGAAAACCTGAACCTTTGTCACTTGTTATTATTCTTAACAAAACATGTTTGTAATAAGACAATACAATAACATTGATAATATACTACATTGTATTTATAAAAAAGTAGCTTAGACAGTATATAAAACTATTGTAATCTAAACAAATGTTACCAGACAATAACAATAATTTACGTCAAATGATCTGCAACTACACAAAGGTATCATTCAATTTACCTTATAATTATTTCGAAATATTTATGTAGGAAAATGTTAAAAACTAAATAAACTAATTTATATAAATACTGCATTTAGTTTGTAGAAATAAAGAAACAAAGAAGTAAAGAAAATCTTTAGTAAATGCACTATAAACGAACACGATGATGATCTGTTTGTGTTTGTTTTGCCAAATGTGAACTGGGTTCACACCAGGAAATACTCGCCTATTTTAACGTTTAATTCTTTGTCTGTGAGCGCGGTCCAGTGAATGCATGTCGCTTGGTTCCTGAGAACATGATTCCTGCTACTGTTTGTTTTCCTCAGTGCAATGTCGTTTCAATGGATTGTGTTGTAACACCAGACTGCGCATTGCGTTTCCCTGAAGAGGTCGATTAATTTTATGCAGCACATAAAGATGAATATACCAACAACCTCCCCGCCGGAGTATTTTAACTTGCACGAGCGAGTAAATTTAATAGTTTTTCTGGTACTATAGTTACCACTGAAATCTAGCAGAAGGACCTGCTGCACGCTATGCCGACTCATTACCAGAACACAGCACAAACTGTATTTGGGGTTAGAGAAGGAAATCTCTAACCCTTAACTTTATTCCCCATACTTTAATTTGATAATAAGGAGTTGGATATTGATGATGTATTTAAAAAGTGGTCCAACCGATAAAAATATGAGTAAGTCAATATTCACAGACACACACACACACACACACACTCACACATACATACACACAAAATTGTATATATTTATATTTGCAATCATTTCCGTTTCCTTCATAATTAATACCATTGATGAATCTTCCTCTATTTCTACATAATTATAGACATCTACGTTTCCCTATCCTTGCCCTTGCAAAGGGATTTGACGATAGACACTTGTTCATAGTTCTGATAGACTTACTATAGGTTCTCGAGTCTTCACACGAGACACCATATTCCTTTATGCCCTTTACCAAGGGGTTTTATGCTTCTCATCTATATTACGATTAGTAAGGACTAACTTACGTAAGCGATAACAATCTTACACTGGCTGATCGCATTAAAGTAAAAAAAAAGGTAACCGAAGAACGCAATAATATTTTTTGGTGGGTGCATAGAGACTTCTGTCTTCTGCCAAAAAATTAAATCTGTACCCAGAAACGTGAATGGCATGGAAAATAATTACGTGAAAACAATCGAAATTATTGTAAGGTAGTAACGTTAACAAAAAATATTACTTACTTCTTACTTCAGCCAACGCCCGTCCTTGGCCTCTCAGCCATCCGTCGCCGTGCCTCCCAGTATAATGTAGGGAGTCCTTCCCTGGTCTCCTCGTGAAAGATATCCTTCAGGCCGTCACAAGTGGTAAGATGCTCTGCCGTCCCTTCGTTGTCGGAGCAGAGTGGGCAGATTGGTGTGTCTACCACTTTCATGCGATGCAGGTGTCTCTGCAGGTAGTCATGTCCAGTGGTCATCCTAAGCAAAGCCACTGCTACGCCTCTCGGAAGATCCAGTGGTATGCTTGATTGGATGATCTTTTCCCATTGCTTTCCTGTAGCTGCTTGTTTCCTGTCCCGTTTCACGGAGTCGCTGATAGTGATGTTTATACTCCGACAGACACTGCGGTATGAGAGGGGGACGATCGGCTGCGCCATGGAGCAGCCATGCTTGGCAAAACTATCTGCATTTTCGTTTTCTCTGATGTCACAGTGCCCCGGCACCCATTGTACTGCGATCGGTGTTGCTTTTTGTAACATGCGGAGTGTTTTCTGGCAGTTGTTTATTTCCTTCCCTTCTTGTAGCTTTGGGAAGGCGATCGCCTGAATCGCGGATGTTGAGTCAGAGAGGAAAACTACCTTCTAGGTGTTGGCCGATAGAAGAATCTCTCTGGCCGCTTCGCCGATGGCGGTCACTTCTCCATCGAAGTTGGTTCCATTTTTCCCCACTGCTATTGATTTTTGCCCAATTGAGGAGAGATATCTGGCTTCGCATGCGTCACACATTGCCGATCCATCTGTGTACACACGCAGCCACTCGTCAGCCGGGTACCTCTCGTTGATCATAGCTTCTGTTAGTGCTTTGAGTTCGCAGGTTTGGATGTCGGGTTTTCTCAGGCTTGATGTGCCAGATGGTATTGATGTGCACGATGGTATTTCGGTCCTTTCCTTTATATATTTCGTTTTCTTGAAAGGTTGTCGCTCTCATTCTTCCAATCCATGTCTTCTTCCTGCGGCTTTTGCAGGTGGTGTGACTCGGGTTTTAAGCCTTTGGTTTGCGCATCTGTATTTCTTCCAGAAGTCATCGTTGGTTCTTAAGGCGCTTTCGAAGAATTTGATAGTAGCTTTGTCTCTGCGAGCGTTAAGGGGCTCAATATCTGTTTGACTTTCTAACGCTGTAATTGGGGTAAACTTCGCAGCACCACATATCAAAATCAATGCATTGTTTTGGACTGTATTCAGGTCTTTCTCTGCTTTATCAGAAGCCGTGTTTTAAGACTTCTGTATTCAACGGTTGGGCGAATGTAACACTTGTATGTAGTAATTAGAACGTCCTGAGTAGCACTCCACTTCGTTCCAGTCAGTCTCTTCATCATATTCAGCCTTTTTGCAGCTTTTGTTGCAGCACCCTCTATATGTCCCGACCACTGGAGTTTGCTGTCCAGAGTGATGCCCAAGTAAATGGTTGATTGCGTTATTGGCAGGTCAGTAGTCCCTATTACTAGGTGTGGATCGTAAGTTTTAGTTGATAGCGTGAACAACTGTGCCGTGGCCTTGTTTTCGTTAATAATCATATCGTTTCCGGAGCACCATCTTTTGACACCACCTAATGTCTCGTTTATTTTGGTTTCCAAGTAATTGATGTTGCTGCTGGTCGCCCATATTATCACATCATCTGCGTAGCAAAGTACTTCGACTCCCGGGTTATTTACTTTAATGTTGCAGATTAAATCATTCATGTAAAGGTTGAAAAGAGTACAACTGCTGACCGCTCCTTCTCTGGGAGTGCCCTTCTCTGTTGACGGAACTGAGAACTTCTGTTCCCAAAGCGGACCTTTATAAATCGTTGGCTCAAAAATTTATTTATCCAGTTCAACATGTTTCCTGCCACTCCGTAGTTGGCAATTTTACGGAGTTCTCTGCTAACTGTGTCGTAAGCTCTTCGGAAGTCAATAAAACACGCAAGGGTGGACATTTTTCGGTGAAAGCCATTCTTCACGCACTGGGAGAGCGCTTAATGACTTGGTCAGTAGTGGATTTGTGTTTTCTAAAACCAGCCTGTTCTTCTCGAATTATATTACTTCTCTCTATATAGGCCTATATATGGTTTGATAAAATATTTAAAAGAGATAAAAAAATAAAACTACTGTTAAAGTGTCACTCTCAACATACTTTGGCTTTTTATACAACACTATAAATTAAAATTAATTTCATGTAAAGACCCTAATATTAAGAATTTGCATTAATAATTAGAAACAAATCCATGGAGTAAAATAAGAACTTGTGTCATTACGCAAAACTAGGGCTATGTAATTTTAATGCCGTGCATCTTATTTTCGCTTTGAGGTGGAACGAGCAGAGTGGTTTCTGTCGTCTCTTATAACTGCTCGCAATAGCAGCATAAATCACAATGGAGTTTGTGCAGCATAATAAACAGATTTTTTATTTGATAAAATATGTCTTTCGAGCCAGAGAGTTAAATGTAAATTTTCAAGCGTAAGGAAATTTGATTCCAGAATTACTTTTTTTTTATTTCAATTATCATATCACAACAGTGGCTTTGTTTCGTCAAGATCATAAAAATAACATGAATAATTTTAAAATTATAATTTACTATTGTCATCATTTTAAACTTTATAAAATCATTTTACTTTTATTTAATATTTATGGTGTATACATTGCAGACATAGCTAGTAATCCGTTCTCATAGTTTTTCATTTCAATTATAAACAATTGAAAAGGAACATGGAGAAATATTCTAGATTATGATGAATATAAAAACTTCTCTTCATATTCTTATTTTTTGTACAAACATCGCTCTGCTAATAAGCACTACGCCCTTCTATGTCGGTAAAATTTTATTATTAGTTATTAAACTCAAGATATGGAAAGTGTTAAGTAGTTAAGGCAAGAACACTTAACACTTTCTTCCTGTTGCATGCACATTTGTATGAGAAGGTGAGAGTGAAGTTCTGACGTTAGCAGTACAGGATAATAAATGCAAATATGTAAGCAATGTTTTTACCATTGCTAGTAGTAGTATTTTTTCTATGGAATGCTAAAGTCACCAAGCGAAACCAACGGTACGTAAGGCCATTGTGTACCTTATAATTATTTTGAGATGCTTTAATCTGGCTCTTCTATGGGGCTTAGATATTGTAAGATCTAAACAATTTAAACCAATTTGTAAAATACTATCTCTGGTGAAAAGAAAAAATTTCACGAGACAGTGTATATCAAAACACTATAGTTAATATACAGATGATTACTCTTGGAAATTAAACTCACTGTTGGGAGATCTTAGAACCACGCTAATTAAAAAGCAACGTGAAAACGTCGGGCGCAATCTAAAACGTGGCGACGGATGGCTTTTGCAATAATATAAAGCACGGATTCTCTGAAATACAGTTATGAATGTGCTTTTATTTAAATTAAACTATCAAAAAAACTCAACGACGTAGATTATTCAAATGCTTTTTAAATTTATTTCCATTTTAATGTAAAATATATTAACTAACCCTAAACATATTGTGAACCAGTGAAGTAAAGATAAACAATCAAAGCATTAACTAACCAGCAATTTATAACTACAAATTATTTTTCGGTTCTTATAAAAATCTATATCAATGCCCGAAAAAGGTATCTTTCAACATTCGGATATCGGACATTCTCTGTCTAATACGTATAAGCTACCTGTATTTATAGTTGTTTCTCTCTAGCAAGTGCTTACTACTTGTAATTATAGTTCATTGTCTCTCTAATATGTATATTCTGGCGATAATAGTGAGAATCCTCAGCTGTCTCTCTCTTTTTTTTCTTATACACCTTTAGATATAATTCATCATCATTGAAAGGAGTGAAAGCAATTAAAGAATAACCGTGTTAGGGTTTCTTTTCCCTTCACGAGTATTTATTGTTTCAAATGTTGGCTATCAACTTATTGTTCTGATTTTATATGGTTAAGATCTAAATCATTGAGCAGATGACAATCCGTCGGCGTAAGCAGGGGAGACAAAAGTGCCACTCGTAGTGGTCCTTTGTTCCACACAGTATTTCTCTGAACGATCAGTTTAAATATTCTAAAGTTACTGTACCTCGTAAGATGAACTTGGGATTCTCTTAATTGTTTTTCATGTTTCCATTTCCACGCCCAACTTGCGCATTAGTTTAACCTTTAACAAGAAGGTCGGTTTAAGGTATTCGTAGGGTATACACATAAGTAGACTGCATTCCAATGACTTTAGTGTAAGATGAGGATTTCAGTTAGAGAGTACCAATATCCATCAATTGAATATAGACTTACTCATATTGTTATCGGTTGGTCCACTTTTGAAATACATCATCAATATCCAACTCCTTATTATCAAATTAAAATATGGGGAATAAAGTTAAGGGTTAGAGATTTCCTTCTCTAACCCAAAATACAGTTTTTGCTGTGTTCTGGTAATGAGTCGGCATAGCGTGCAGCAGGTCCTTCTGCTAGCTTTCAGTGGTAACTATAGAACCAGAAAAACTAATGAATTTACTTCCTCGTGCAAGGGAGAATACTCCGGAGGGGAGGTTTATGGCATACACATCT
>JBAIZL010000114.1:257500-277500 GCA_036971475.1 Prosapia bicincta | reverse complement strand
TATGTAGCCTATGTTCCTTTGTGTTCCTTGCCAAGGAGGTAGAGTCGAAAGGCGGGTAATCGTTTACGCCATTCTTCTTTTATCACAATCTTCCTTTTTTTTCACTTTCTCTCAAAACACACTGCCGCATGTAGATACGCATGAGTAATAATTAGAAATCCTAACTCCAAATACATACAAATACTCTAATAAAGTGAGAGACGAAATTAAAAGAATTTTAATGAATTTCTGCCACCTTTATAACAACCACACTGAACTCTATTGGTCATTGTAAAGACTAAATATGAAATAACTTTTACACATAAATTTACACTGCAAAATATATTGGTTTTGATGTTTCAATTACAAATTTATTTTGTAAAAAACTAATTACTATTTAGTCTTGAAAAGAACGACTAGAGTACATTTAGCTAGAAAGTTCATTAAATCTTTCTTTTACTGCCACATTATTCATCTTAAGACTCTACTGTTTTAATAACTATAATCATAATATCTGTACACACGAGAGCATTGTCTGTCCGCCAAAGCTTTGTACATTTTTTCTAATTTGTTATTATTAATAAGTTTATTAAAATATCAGGTGATATAAAATTTTAATGTTCATCTTTGTATTTTATTATAATATTATCAGTATTTGCTTCTAGTTGGCTGAGTGATCAGTTGGTACTTCTACTATCCCTAACGAACGATTAGGAGTCTTAATATAGACAGGGATAATAAAGCTTCTGGTAGAGGATATAAGGCGACGTTGCCGCACTGTGCATGATCGCATACCCTTATTACACCTACTATCTATCGGGGTCCTAATGAGTTGTCCACCCGTCACTCACCCTTATTACACCTACTATCTATCGGGGTCCTAATGAGTTGTCCACCCGTCACTCACCCTTATTACACCTACTATCTATCGGGGTCTTAATGAGTTGTCCACCCGTCACTCACCCTTATTACACCTACTATCTATCGGGGTCCTAATGAGTTGTCCACCCGTCACTCGCCCTTGTCAGGGGTATATTCCAGGCCAGGTGTAATCACGCCTAAAGACAGGATATAATGATCTCTAGTACTGCGAATAGCTGAAAATATTGGTAAGTCATCTTATAGGAGAAGCATTTTACAGGCACCTGTATGTTTCTTTATACCTATGATTATATGACCATCTACAGCGTATTGAAGACCCCCCCCCCTTACTATTCTACTAGCTACCCATTTTCACAAAAATAATCGACTTGGAAAATGGAAAGTGCTTTCTGGAGTCATACCAAGGATCTTTAGGTTATTTAACTTCTTTAACTTTAGGTAACTACGTATTTTTATACCTACACTCAAGGGCAGTTTAATTGTAATTTTCAATATTTCAACAAATATTAAATATTTGCTAATATTTGTCCACTATAATTAGTCCACAAAAGTACTTGACAAATCTTGATTCAATTCTCTAAATTCATTTTAATCAACGAACTAGTTTCATTGACGACGTGGCCATTCTCTACACTAACTTCTGGATGGAACTACACTATCATATCCATAACGGACAGCAGTTAGTGAAAGTACAAGTCTCTTTTTATAATGGCCTAGATATCAACGTCGATAGTCGCTTTTTGAGTAAAATTTGATGTTTGGGTCTTAAATTGGTATTTACATTCGTTTATAATTGTTATACTAGAACGTAATTTTAAGAAGGCTCTAGAAACTATTATGAAATATTTTTGTAACCTGATTTACGTTAGAATGAGGTATATCTTTATAAAAATAGAATGTTGAAACTGATTTTTTTTATTCATTTTTGTAATAGTCAATTAAATAAATTCGCAAAACGTCAGAATAAATAATGGATACATTACATAATGAAAGTCTCTTTGCCATCCAAACAAATATTACACGCAACATTTACGAGACAGCCGCATTGACAAATTGCTCTCTGAAACATACGAACGACGCAGCGTGAAGATTTTATTTTAAAAAAGTGCCTATAAATTATTGTTCAAGTTATTCAAATAACTTCAGTTATTCATTAATTCAACAAATATATCTTTGAAGTGAATAGCACTTTTGACGCTTAAGCACATCGATTGTACATGAGAATAGTAGACTTGGTACCACTCTAACATTGACAGGTACCAACACATTTAGTTAGTTATAAACAAATATATTCTAATATTTTATCTTACATTAAGGGTTAACATATGATTTCATACAACAGCTTATTTTATGTTGTAGAATGGCTTTTTAAAATGGAGGGTAAACTAATATATTTATTGTAATTCCTAATATCCTCATTTTCATTTCTTTTATGAATATTTCTATACATTTCAGTACATCTTTCAACCTCTCCTAGCACTACAATATTTTACTCTGTTTCTACCGAGGTTAAAATTTTACAATAAAAACAGGGAAATATTGTAATGCTAGGAAATGTAGCAAATTGTACTCAAATATATTATATTTATTGTATGATATTTAATTATAATTGTACTAATATTTTTTTCATAAGTAATAAATTAATTTATATTTCAAGATAGCCTGACAAAATTATTTCATTTTTATGACAATTAGTTTTGTTTTATTCCACTTATTGAAACGAAAATTTCATTTGGCACATACAACACCCTTTAAGCACATACTTCATATCTCTGCCTCAGTGCAACACTGTAACCACTCAAAAGTCTGACATTTTGAGAAAAACCTCTTTTACGTTTTTCAGGCATTAAATTGCCTCTTCAATTTTTATGATAAAGTGTTTACTAAACTTTATTTAAACTTTTCAATTAGTTAGGTTACGCCATTAAGTCTTTAATATTATTAAAAAACTCCAATCTGTATTTTTTGAAAAGTAATTTAAATCAATTAACTTAAATTGAAGGAGTTTGGATTGTTACGCAATTGAACTGAACACTTCATGAACTTTCAAAGATTTTACGCTTGTCTTTAGGGTTTACTCTTTTGCCTTAAGAAGTAAATTATATTGAGTCATAGTTTTTTTTAAAAACCTTTTAAGCAAAGATTTAGTAAAAGGATTCACATTATGAATACTTTAAATAAAATGTTATTTATTCAGTAAATTCTTCAACATCTACTAAATGTTTCTTACTAACTGAATTCTTTTATTATCAACTATAGATTATATTTCTTAAATGTCACTAGATTCTCCTAAATTCTCTATTAACTACAATTTTCAAATGAATAATTGCCTTGTGTCGCACAGTCTTACTGCCATCCACTATCTTTAAAGGTTGAAACAATTTAATTTACGGAAAGGTTTTGAGATGTATACGCTATCAGAGTAAACTTAATTGATTTTTAATGCAACCAAATAGATTTCAGTTTATAATCCCAACAGGATTTCATTCTAAGGATGTTGAAGGAATATGGTAGCTGGCTCAAACCACTCGGCAAAATTTTTAAAATTAAATGTCATTTTATTAAAAATCTGATACAGATTGACTAAATAGGAAAAAAACTTGTTTTTTCTTAATTTGACTGATTCCACATATAAATGGTACTCGACGAATAATAAATACTTACATCTACAATAATTGAATCTTGCAATTATTTTATTAATAACAAATACTTCCTACTATAAGTCTATCATATTAAATATCTCGTACAAATACTTCATCCATATTATTTACCTGCCAAGATAATAAATATAGTAGCCAGTACAATTTAAATAAGTAAAGTACTTGCTACATTTGCAACACATAAATCCTATAATAATGCGTCCTACAATAAATAGATCAAAAAATTACTACATCTGTTATGACTAAATGCCATATTTACATTTAAAATTATAACCTCTACAATAATTAAGTCCTACAGTTACTAGGTCTCCGATGGTTACATCTGCAATTAATAAGACAAAAATAATAATAAAGACATCTACATTTACAATAACTACATCAAACAGTTATTGCTTTAATTATAGTTACATGCTATTATATACTACAATAATTACATCTGCAATACCTAAATCATACAATTATTTCATTAATAATAATTACCAGTTACAGTAATTATACCCGTAATTAAAGAATTCCATTTTAATTATACCACTAAACAAATATATCAAAAAAAACTAAATTATTTCAACTATTATGATGAAATGATACATTATTTACATCTTCAGTTATTACATCTACAATACCTAAATCTTTCAGCTATTAAATGTATAATAATTGCATCTGCAATAGCGAAATCTTACAGTTATTACATCTATATTAATTACATCTAAAAAAAACTAAATCATACAGTTAATAAATATATAATAATTACATTCTACAATAGTACAGTAGGAGATATATTCTAACATAATTAAATTTCTAATAATCACATCTACAATACCTTAATCCTACAATTATAAATGAATAATTGTTATTACAAGGTTTGTTCTACAGCTAATAAATCTATAATAACTACATCTAAAATGTAATATATTATGTAAATATATTTTGTGAAAAATGTAATTAATCACTTTAACATTGATTAATGACTATATGAACTTTAAATTTTGTAAATTTGGAAATTTGTAAAGTTTTGAGATGTTTAAGCTACCAGAGTAAACAAATTGACCCATAATGCAGACTAATATATTCCAGTTTATAACACCAACAAGAATCCCTTCTGAGGAAGCTCGGTGTTGATATTCAAGGAACCTGTGAGCTGACTCATCTTACATTTATTTTATCAATAACAAATACATTCTACATACAAAATGAGATACAAATTGACTAAATAACGAAACGTGTTTTTCTTAATTTGACTCATTCCACATATAAATGGTACCCATCGAACATTAGATACTTACATCTACAATAATTGAATCTTACAATTATTTTATCAATAAGATATACTTTCTACTATAAATATATCGTACAAATATTTCAATTTATATTAGTTACTTGCTAAAATAATAAATATAGTAGCCAGTACAATTTAAATAGGTAAATGTAGTTACTTGCTACATTTGCAACAAGTAAATCCTGTAATAAATAATTGAGTCCTACAATAAATAGATCAAACAATTACTACATCAACAATAAATAAATTCTACAGTTACTATGTCTCTGATAATTAATTTAAACAATAACTACATCTGTAATTATTAAGACATAAAAATAATAATAAAGACATCTACATTAACAATAAATACATCAAACAATTATTGCTTTAATTATAGTTACATGCTACAATATACTACAATAACTCCATCTGCAATACCTAAATCACAAAATTATTTCATTTATAATAATTACCAGTTACAGTAATTATACCTGTAATAAAAAATCCCATTTTAATTATATCAATAAACATATATATATATCCACATCAAATAAATTATTTCAACTATCATACCCAAATGCTACAATATATCCATCTTCAGTTAATACATCTACAATAACTAATCATAAAACTATTAAATAAATTATAGTTACGTACTAACATAGTACGGTAGGATGTATATCCTAACGTAATTAATCTATAATAATCACATCCACAAAATGACTAAATAATCACTTTAACGTAGTTTATGACACTCCGAACTATAAATTTTGTAAATTTGTGAAAAAGTACTGAGGCACAAGTTTTCGTTCTCTATGTGGCGATCTTCATCAGTGTCTTCACTGGAAATAACTACAAATTTTACAGTTATTGCATAGTACCATAACTACATCTACAATACTTAAATCTCACCACAATTTCAACTATATTAATTGATTACTTGCTGTAATAATTACATCTGCAATAAATAAATTCTATTATAATTATACCATACAATAAACACATCTACAACAAATTACTAAATCAATTATTACATCTAATATAATTACATGCCACTATGTTTAAGTTTTCAATAATTACTTTTGCAATATCTAAACATTGCACTTATTAAATCTAAAATAATTACACCTACAATAACAAAATCCTTTTTTTATTTAACCTATAATCATTACACCTACAATAAATAAATCCTTATTTAAATAAATCTATAATAATTACACCTACAACAACTAAATCCTACAGTTGCTACATCTATAATAAATATAACTTCGACTTTTAAACTCTACAGCAGTTATGTCCGCAATTATTAAATCAAAAACCTTTACAAGCTACTGTAACTACACCCATAAAAATACTACAAGCAGCAATATATAAATTCTACAATAATTACCTGTATGCTACAATAATCGATTATTCCACTTTTACATATATTTTAAATGAAATATCCGGCTTCCAGCGCCCGGTTTCAAGTAGTTCCGTTTTAGCCGCAAAGTAAATGAAACAATCGTAAAATTCCTCACAGACCGTTCCTTTGTCGCGATCAGTAAATACTTTAGCGACTACTTTAATAATACACGCCTCGACGACTTTAATTTATTGGGAAACAATAGCCTTTTCTAAATGACAAAGTAGAAATGTAACAAATTGCTTAACTGTTCGGATGTATCGTCAGTTTTATTAAGCTCTTTGAGATTGATTATTGGAAGAGTTTTTTGTAACAGACGTCTAATAAATCACAGTCTCGTCGACAACAATGCTCATAGAAACATTCTAGTGCTTCACTAGCCGGTAACAGCATTTACCCCATTTATGGAGTAGTAAAGGCTGAAGCGTTAAAGGAAGTATTAATTTTCATCATCATATTCTCCAACTGTAAATTAAATAGTCATCTAGCTAACTAAAGAAGATCTCAATTTGCTCCTCCTTTTCATTTTTGTTGTTTTTTTTTTTTGTTCATTTTTATTTAGTATCGAATGTATGAAATTTAACCTTTTTTTGCCGTAGTTCTGAATTCTGTTTCTGTACTTAGCCAGGAAATTCTTCTTTGATCATTTCTTCTCTACCTCTTGATTGTTTTCTTAAAATATTTAGTCTGAATAATACGAAATGTGCACTCTTCCTAAATTGTCCTAAGTGTTCTATTTATTTCTCATTCATTCAAATTATCTTCTTTATTTTATTAGTGACTTCAAAAAAGGAGGAAGTACATCATTATAACTGTTTCTACTTCTTTATTAAAATCCTTCTACTAGCCCACACTTCCTTGATATATATCTTGTACAAATTTTCAATCGTTAATAAAATACATTTTTATCATCGACAATCATGGTGAAATACATTTCTTTTAACCTATAGTGGATGACAATTATTGTTAACATTGTTTTTTAAATATTTATTCAATAACGAAATTTAAAAATTTAGAGGTTCTAAGTCGGATTCGAACTATCTTTAAGTTCAAAGTCTAGCACTGAACCAACTCTGACATATAGCTATGAATATGAGTGTATTTCTCAAAGGAGCAAATGAATTTTTCTATTGTTTCAATCTGGTTGCGGTTTATTATTTATTCAACACTTATTTCGATTGTTAAAATAAACATGAATTAAGTGGTTTTAAATCAAGACGCTAAAAACGTGGAACCAGTAGAAAAGGAAAACCGAGGAATAGGTTTTAAATGACAGAGATAAATCAGAACAGGGTTTCCTCAGGGGCGAGGCGTTAAATGGGAAAGCGATAACGCATCAAACCTGTCCGGTATTTATTAATGGCCCTATGCGAACATCTGCTGCTTGTTCAAAGCATTAAAATGTTTAATTTTGTGATTGACGTAAATAAACACATACACCTGGTTATAATGAACTGCACTTCCCTGTTGGCCAAACATAAACATTTGCTTTCCCGTGTTGCCATGATGGATTCAATTAACCCCGTATCCACAAATGTCATTGGCTACTCATTTACTTGTTTACAAAGCTTATTGTTGTGTCATAAATATTTGTATTTATTACAAATGCCTCTCTTATTCATATAATTAAGGATTCCTAATTTTTTAAATATAATTTATTGCTGTTTTATCTTTCCACGAAACATACATAATGCATTTGTTAGTCGCTTCTTTCTCGTTAGACGAATGTTCGTTTTTGGCAGATATTTAGTAGATTGTAACCTTTTAATTTTGTAACAATAATTCTTAAGGAATTAATGATGATGTTTAATATTGTAGTATTTGTTACATAATTAAATAGTTGACCTGCAAAGTCAATGTTTAATTGAAAATAAGAATTATGTGTTCATTAAATAATTTAAACGACAAATGTTAATTTAAACAGATCAAATTTTACTTCATCAAAAGAAATATATGTATACATATTACAAACAAAATCACATTAGCAATACTACGATATTTTCAGATTTTACAACTTTTACAGAATTTATATTTATCAGAACTTTACCTGCTACAAAAAAGCTCTATGGCAGAGAACCTGACATCCTTTCGAGATTGCTTTGCGTATTCGACATACATTTAAATTTGTCTTTTCGACAAAAAAAAAATTTACTACATCATACAAAAGAATTTACATTTTCTTTATTATTAAAAAGAAAACTAGCATTATCATGCCCTTGAACGGTTGAGTTTTAAAAGTTAAATTTTTCTTTTTGATCACTAATCTTCTTAATTTTAGGACTTAGCTGTGTTTTAACAAAACTGGTGTAGCCAAAACGTGGTTCCTGTACATAGATCTCCGCATTCTGCATTTTGTGTTGGCTTGCTTGTAATTTGGAATCTGGTCCCGGCGTTGTATCGTAACGTAGCATTTCTTCTATTAAAACAAAATTAAAATGTAGTGAACTGTTACATGTTTCAAAACTTAAAATGAAAAGGCTTTCCCTCGCTCTTCAATCTTAATACTTGTGCTTTCAATTACATGCTTCAAACGAAAAAGATGGAAACGGCGCTATTACGCGAGTATCTTAATTTCCACGCACACTTTCTGCGCACATTAGTTGTTCTAGTTTCTAAACATAGACGTCAGATTCATCCATGGATTTTAATTTATAAATTTACAACAATTTTTTTTTTAATTTTATGTTACATTTTGAAATTAATTTCTCGTTTATTTTCTCAATCTGTTTTAATGAGTGTTTTAATGTTAGTTTCAAGGATTTTGATTTTAAAATCTTTAAAAGTGTTAGAAATTATAAATATTTATTTGATATTTTAATAAAAAACACAACTATATGTTTGATAAGCATACACTCACAATTATACACTCATAAAATATTTTACTGAATAAAAATACGGTCGATTCATGAGTCAAGAATACTTAATTTATTAAAAATTCGGCAACGTTTCGACAATTATATTTCTGTCCTCAATCAGACTTACAATTACAATACACAAGATATTTTCACACATTTTAATTATTTTAGTTAATTGTTTCATAGATTATATTATCACGGACTATCACGTTTAATAGTGTTCTTTTAATATTTAATTTAATTATTTGTATTGTATTATTATTATTATTATTAATTACTTATTCGTATATTGTAATCTTATTTTAATTTTAGATTATTTTGTATTTGAATTTTTTTTTTGATGTAAGTAGTTAATTCTGTCTCTTTGCTTATGGAGCTAAATGAGGACAACAATATAGTTGTCGAAACGTTTCTGGATTTTTAATAAATTAAGTATTTTTGACTCATAAATCAACCGTATATTATTCCAACACAAAGATAGGTTATTTTTTAGTTTCACTATTGGTTTAATAAGTTAAACCAAAGTTTAACCTTGACTCGCTACTTATATTTCTCACTTAAAAGTGGGAAACGACTATTGTTGTAGTTTGTTGTTTTCGTCTCCATGGAGATTAGACACTACCAGCAGTCCGAACGCCTGTTAGTTCCGGCGGCGTTTGACTGAAGAGAACAGCTCTTAGATAGCATTTAAGTGGCACGATTCCCAATTTCAAAATTGTTAACAATTATTGTTAACACTGTTTTTTTAAATATTTATTCAATAACGAAATTTAAAAATTTACAGGTTCTAGGTCGGATTCGAACTATCTTTATGTTCAAAGTCTAGCACTGAACCAACTCTGACATATAGCTATGAATATGAGTGTATTTCTCAAAGGAGCAAATGAATTTTTCTATTGTTTCAATCTGGTTGTGATTTATTATTTATTCAACACTTATTTCGATTGTTAAAATAAACATGAATTAAGTGGTTTTAAATCAAGACGCTAAAAGCGTGGAACCAGTAGAAAAGGAAAACCGAGGAATAGGTTTTATATGACACAGATAAATCAGAACAGGGTTTCCGCAAGGGCGAGACGATAAATGGGAGAGCAATGACGCATCAAACCTGTCCGGTATTTATTAATGGCCCTATGCGAACCTCTGCTGCTTGTTCAAAGCATTAAAGTGTTTAATTTTTTTATTGACGTAAATAAACACATACACCTGGTTATAATGAACTGCACTTCCCTGTTGGCCAAACATAAACATTTGTTATCCCGTGTTGCCATGATGGATTCAATTAAACCCGTATCCACAACTGTCATTGGCTACTCATTTACTTGTTTTGAGTATTGTTGTGTCATAAATATTTCTATTTATTACAAATGCCTCTCTTATTCATATAATTAAAGATTCTTAATTTTTTTAAAATATAATTTATTGCGGTTTTATCTTTCCACGAAACATAAATAATGCATTTGTTTGTCGCTTCATTCTCGTTAGACGAATGTTCGTATTTAGCAGATATTTAGGAGATCCTTGTTGGTTTCAAGGATTTTTATTTTAAATTGTTAAAAAAAGTTTTAAAAAATATGGATATTTATTTGGTATTTAAAAAAAACACACAAAATATATGTTTCACTCACAATTATACATACACTCACAATTATACACTCATAAAATATTTTACTGAATAAACATACGGCTGATTCAAGAGGCAATTTTTACTGCTAATTATTTTAATTGTTTCCTAGATTATATTACCACGGACTATCACGTTTTATAGTGTTCTTTTATGATTTAAATTGATTATTTGTATTGTTAGTTTATTATTATTATTGACTTAAGTGTATGTTGTAATGTTCTTTTTTTAATTTTATATTATTTTGTATTTGAATTTTTTTTTACGTAAGTAGATAATTCTGTCTCTTTACTTATATGGCTAAGTGAGGACATATATATAGATGTCGAAACGTTTCCGGATTTTTAATAAATTAAGTATTTTTGACTCATGAATCAACCGTATTTTATTCCAACACAAAGATAGGTTATTTTTTAGTTTTACTATTGGTTTAATAAGTTAAACCAAAGTTTAACCTTGACTCGCTACTTATATTTCTCACCTAAAAGTGGGGAACGACTATTGTTGTAGTTTGTTGTTTTCGTCTCCATGGAGATTAGACACTACCAGCAGTCCGAACGCCTGTTAGCTCCGGTGGCGCTTGACTGAAGAGAACAGCTCTTAGATGGCATTTAAGTGGCACGATTCCCAATTTCAAACTTGCAGCGTGAGTGCTGGGCACTCGAAGATGGGTCTCGGCGTTAGAATGACATCCGGACTGTTTTTGCTGGGAACGTATAACCTTGTCTTATCTGGGAGAATGACTTGATCTGGTCATTAACTTGAATGAACCAATATACTAAAACAATGTAACCCTAAAACAATTACTTAAAATTTTATTCAAAAAAAATAAAACGGAAAATGTTAATCTTGAAACTAATAAAACAGGTTGGCTTGTATGTATGAAAAGGTAATTTTTCAACGAGAAAAATTAAAACAGGCATCAAAATAAAGTAGTACCGATGGAAACCCTGATTACAGTGGGTAAAATAAGGAAATCTACAGCGGGAAATACTATTCTATGAAATAGAAATTTACAGTAAAACTGTACGAACATTTTAACTTTTTCAGAATCCTTCTTTTACATGATTGGATCTACAAGTCAATTCAATTGTTAATCAATTACTTGAACCAGAATTTACAACTTAGATTAAGTCCCTGCCTGGGATATAGCAACGTATAGGGCATACGAGTAGCAAAATGGTTGGAAAGAGGGTGATGGATTAATACCTATATGTTAATAATATTTTTTTTGTTCCTGGAACAATTACTCCTAGTGTAGTAAGGTGATTACCTCAAGTATTCTGGTATATATCGGTGCCAGAGAGGGGTAGCCGCCAACTACGCTCTAAAACAATGAAGTTTTTGAAATTTTTTATTTTATTACAAACATGTTTATTAAAAATTTTTAGTATTTGTTACCTTATTGAGGTACCCCAAATAACTTTAAACTCCTCTCAGTAAGTCCAGCTAATATGCTCCCAACATCCAATATCCAATATACATATTACTGGTATGCATTTTTAAAAAAATTGCTTCGATAGTGAAAACAACTAATTTTAGTCAATTGAGATGCCCTAAATTCAAATCTGTTTTTAGTTTTTCTCTATCACGCTTTTTGTTTTAATGATAAGAATAAATTTTCTTAAATTCATACTTTTATGAAAAAATCTGATGGACTTCCTGGTATTGATATATACTATAAACATATATTTATTTCGGTTCTTTATATACAAACTACATGTTTGTAGTTTCTAGTGTTGATAGGCTTCATAAACATGCAGTTCTTAGGTAATAAATAGTTCCCCACTTTATCGATGTAAACGGAAATCTTTACCCTTCGGTATTACTGCGGTGTGGCGCGAGCCTCACGATCATGTAAGTGACTGTTACTTTTGTTTGACAAATATTTTTGGCATAAATATTAAAAACAAACATTCAGTAAAATATCCTAATTTGAAATCAGCCACTCGAGCAATTCCCCATAGTGTTCAAGTGCCAATTCCATCTTCTCCTCAGAATATGGGTAGTACAGACTCCTCTGAATCTGAATCTGAGCCATTGTCAAATCCTGATCCCACTTTTGAAACAGGTGAGTCTTCTCATTTGCCCGAACAGTTCACACAGAGTGAGCTCAACGATTTAGCCAGAGACTTAAACCTCCCCAAAATTATTGCAGAAATTTTAGGATCACGATTAAAAGAAAAGAATTTACTATCCCCCGGCACAACATTTTCATGGTTCAGGCATAGAGAGAGGGAATTCATACCTTTCTTTGCCAAAAAAAGTAAACTTGTATACTGAACAAATATAGAAGGTTTATAACTATATGAAGCAACTGTGGCGTAATGTTTATTTTTAAATAAATAAAACCTCTAAACCACAAATAACATTTTATTTAAACCTTATGTACATTTCGATTGCCCAGCAATCATCTTCAGAGGTATTTAAAAAATGCAACAGTTATATTTTTTAAATACCTCTGAAGATGATTGCTGGGCAATCGAAATGTACATAAGGTTTAAATAAAATGTTATTTGTGGTTTAGAGGTTTTATTTATTTAAAAATATAGAAGGTTTATTTATGGTACTTGGGGTTCAATATACGATACTTCTTGGCCAACAATCCCGTTTCACTAAGTATCCTTGTTTTCTCTGTGAATTGGATAGCAGAGCACTATCTGAGCACTGGGAGAAGAAAAACTGGCTCCTAAGAAGGAATCTGGCACCAGGAGAAGAAAATGTACTGTCTGAAACCCTAATTTCTAGAGAGCAAGTTCTGTTGCCCCTCTTTATATAAAACTTGAACCTATGAAGCTATTCGAGGCAAGCTTAAGTAATGAATGCAATATCCATTTGTATTTTCAAACAAAATGTCCAATTAAAACTGGAAGCTAGTGTTTTTGATGGACCACAAATTCGAGAACTCATGAGAGACCGTGCTTTCACTTTCTCGATGAATGAACTCGAAGCTTCTGCATGGTTGGCGTTTAAGAGGGTAACCGAAAACTTTCTTGGAAACAATAAAGCCGAAAATTATAGGAACATTGTTGACAAATGTTTAGGACATTCTCTTGGGCTGTAAAATGAGTGTGAAAGTACATTTCCTATATAGCCATATAGACTATTTAACCGAAAATTTGGGTGCGGTAAGTGAGGAGCAGGGTGAAAGATTCCACCAGGACATTAAAACCATGCAAATAAGATACCAGGGGAATTGGAATGAAACAATGGTGGCAGATTACTGCTGGTGCCTAAAGAGAAATTCCCCCGACCGCTATAGAAGAATGTCAAAACGGCAAAAGGTCTCAAGTGTGATGTAAACACTAGGTAAGTTTTTTAAAATTGTCACTTATAATTACATTGGATTATAACATCCTTGTTTATTTATGAAATATATTCCGGTAAACAAATAAACATATATAGAGGTTTAAATTCATTATAGGTACCCATATGTGCAGTAATTGTGTAAATTATTATTATACATTTTTTTTAATTACGTAAAAACCTGACGTGATAGAAAAAAAACTAAAAACAGATCTGAATTCAGGACATCGCAATTGACTAAAATCAGTGGTTTTCATTCTTCACGCAAATTTGATGCATACCAGTGATATTTCGTTCCATTTGGCTTAAACTAAGTATTGATAAATAGTTTCATAAAACAACTTATTTTGGTATAGGTTATGTCGTAGAACAGCTGTTTTACGCATAGGTGTATTACTTTATTAATATTAATCGTAATTATTTATTAAAAAGTAGCTAAAACAATTTTCCTTTGTTAGCTTAAGTAGAAATTTACTTTTGTTTATATTACTGTTTATTCTGTGTCTGTCTACAGCTGATTTCTTTCTCAGTACACAGCTTCTATTCCTCTCTATTCTAAGTTACAACTGCCTTGACGTTTTGTTACCATTTGTCTACGCCATATATCTGTCTTTATCGTGTTTCTCCTCTTTTTCTTTTTTTTTATAGACATCCAATACCTATCTCTCATGACCACCGATTTGCATTATTCTCTTTTTATTCCCAACCAAACCAACTGTCACTTTTCCATATCTTCGTCACGATATCCCATATTCGTGTCAGCTGTTATTAATTTTCTTCTAATTCTTTCATCTTCGAATCTTCCACAAGTTGTTTTCATAGAATACATTTTTGTACCCATCACTCGATAGACTCTGGCAACAACCAAGCATACAAGTCTCATAAGTCGGGGCTTGAACTACATCGCTTATTTGTTTCACACCCTAAACTTGGAGCCATAAATGAGCAAAGTTTGTGATTGTGTGTTAACCGCCCTTTAAAGTTTCCTTTATCAGCTTTCGACAACGCGGTCACTTTGTACGGAAGGGAGCGGATGCAATGGATCTTCGGAAACACATAGGCTGAGACCACGTGTTGGCTTTGTTATAGAAAGCCATGAAAACAATTTCTAATCCCTACATAGATTTTCCGTAATACTGTTCTGCTATTTCGCCTTCTTTTCACGACTTTGGCTGTGTTTGAGATTATTTACTCCACGCAAACGAGAGGGTTGAGATCTACGGATTAATAGCAATGCAAACAGTCAATTGTTGGCATAAATAAATATATATATATGTGTGTGTGTGTGTGTGTGTGTGTGTGTGTGTGTGAGTGTGTGTAATGAAAAAAAGAATTTCACCTAAGGAATACAAGATATGTATATATATATATATATATATATATATATATATATATATATATATATATATATATATATATATATACTTTTTTTAAACCTTTATTTACAATTCGACTGCAAAGCAACCATCTTTAGAGGAAATTACTATAACGTAATAGTTATTCCTTTGAAAATAAATATGACTGTTTGCAATAGAACTATACATAGGAATTCAGATGAATAGTTTTATTTAGGCATGATTTATTTCTTTTTAAATAGGCAATTGTTGCTAAACATTATTATGTATGATTTATTGATAAAAAATGAAAATATCAAAACATAGTTTAACGTCATCACATGAGGAGCAATCCTTACTTATATTCCTTTTCCAAGAATTTTATGTTTTTACCTTAATCCTAACTTGTTTTAATCCTTCATAACCTGTAATAGCTAACTTTTTTGATCGCTTTAAAAGGCAAACAAACATTGTAAGTGGTTGAGGTATGGATATGGGTGCTTGGATTTGAAAACAGCTCGTTTTCAAAGTATTAAACAAGACTTTTTGTGTGTTTAATAATGTACTATGATTACGGATTATTCGACTAACGTTAATTATTAAACAAATTTATACTTAAAACTATATATATATATATGAGTATTATCTATTTTCAAAATATTCTTTAATTCTAAAACTTAATTGGCAAACGATTTTATTTGCTTCAAAGTTTATATGAGTAGCTCAATCGTTATCCTTTTCTAAAGCCTAGACATTTTTGTACGGGTTAGGAATAAGATATGAATTCATGATATTATTTCTGTGGTAGATTCATAGACCTACAATAATAATAATACTTTAATTATTCTTCTATTATTTTAAAGAACGTAATTTTAAACGTAACATAATTTTTAAGAATGTGATTTTTTAAACCAAGGATATTATTTAAATATTACATATTATATTTAGTCCAATACCAACAATTTACAACCCGTAAGTATTTGAATTAACCAAAGTAATACCTAGTTATACATATGAATTAACTTCAATCGAAAGTTAGATGTAAAACTGTAACACTCGTATATTACAGCTTAAATAACTCCCATTTGCTTCATGATATATACTTGAATGTCTGTAAATTTAATTTTAGTTATATATGTGAGTGTATGAAAAATATTTTCTGCAAGTAATCAAAATCCGAATATTATTTATGCAAGGACACAGTTGTAAACGTACCGGAACACACACACATACACATACACACACACACACACACATACACACACACACACACACACACACACACACACACACACACACACACACACACACACACACACACACACACACACACACACATACACACACACACACACACACACACACACACATACACACACACACACACACACACACACACACATATATATATATATATATATATATGAGAAAAGTTTTTGCGTTCCCTATTATTGCAATATTTTCCTTTGTTGATGCGTTTTGGAGTGTCTCTATTTTCATAACTTAAATCGTACTCCCGGAATCCTTCCGAAGCGTGAAAACAAAAGAAAATATAGAAATGTTAGGAAAGCAGAAAAATATACTCAATTATGTAGAAATTATCCTAACGAAAGTGTAGAATAAGAATTTCAATATATATATATATATATATATATATATATATATATATATATATATATATATATACATATATGTTTTCATTTTCATTTAAAACATAATTTTGTTTTTTTTTTATCTTTTGGAGAAAACATTTTTGTACCCTTGACGACAATTTTTCTAACGACGTACAAAAATAAGATAAGCATGTTTCTGTGTTACGCCCAGATCGCATTCGAAGCCATTAATAAAACCGCCTTGTCTCGTTGACTTAGCTTGGCGCATGCTGCTAATGATGCAGGCCACATTACACTGTTCTGTGAGTCCGTGTTACACCGCCGAGCGTCTGACGTCACGAATTGGGAAGGATTTGAATGCCTTGATTTAAACGTAATAATGTAGCCTTCGCGTAAGTACTTGAACACTAAGTTCGAAGCGTTGCACGTATTCTGACACTTTTACATAATGGAGACACTTAAAAGGGAAAAGTGACTTTTAGCGTTCTGCCGAAACGTTTTGTTTCTTTCGTAAGAAACAAACTTTACACAAAAGTTAATGAATCATTCTAAACTTTTTGAAGAAACATTTAGACAGGTTTATTGTTTTAGAAGTAACGAAATTTTGAGACAATTATTTCTTTCAAATATTTTTCGAAAAGTTGAAAGCATAAATAGGATATCCATTATGGAGGAGTTTTAAACTCCTTTAAATCTTAAACTCGGCTGGCAAATGTATTCCATTTTCCGACTTCACTTCTGCCCCTTTGCTCTAATCTGAAACGTAATATTTATTTGATTCAGTAATATGGTTGCTATACTCACATTTACATTTATTGGGTGGAGAAAGTTATAATTTTTACTTGTCATAGCTGCATAAAATATCATGACTAAGTAATGAAATGGCTATTATCAAGACAAAATTAGCAAGTGAGAAGTAAACAATGCATGACTAAATAATGATTCCAACCAAGAAATTCTATGGTAATGAAGGAGTAAACATGGCATGACGAATAGTGGCTCTTCAAACGAAGTAAAATAACAAGTAATGAAATAAACATTGCATGACTAAACATTTTTTCTTACCAAGAAATTATGTAGTAATGAAGGAGTAAACATGGCATGACGAATAGTCGTTCTTAGCAAGTAGAAAACAGCAAATAATGAAGTAAATGGAGTATTGCATGACTAAATAGTGATTCTTACCAAGAAATAATATGGTAATGAAGGAGTAAACACGGCATGACGAATAGTGGTTCTTAAAAAGACGTAAAATAGCAATTAATGAGGAAAACATTGCAGTAGTAAATAGTGATTCTTACCAAGAAATAATATGGTAATGAAGGAGTATACATAGCATGACGAATAGTGGTTCTTAATAGGAAGTAAATTAGTAAGTGATGACTTAAATAAGACATGAATAATAATGGATTTTTTCGGATGTAAAACATTAGGTAGTGAGGAAATATGACATGACTAATAATTAAGAATTAAAACAGCAAATAGAGAAGTAAATATGACATGATTAAGTCCTTACTTATCAAGAGGTGAAGTAATGAGGAATGAAATAAATATGACATTACTAATAATAATTGTTATTGAAAATTAAAACAGCAAGCAGAGAAGTAAATATGACATGATCAAATCATTACTTATCAAGAAGTGAAGTAATGAGGAATGAAATACGGCATGACTAATAATGATTCTTATTGAGAATTAAAACAGTAAGTATAGAATTAGATATGGCATCATTAAGTCATTACTTATCTAGAAATGAAGTTGTAACGAAAGAAGTAAATATAACATGATGAAGTTATTACTTATCAAGAAGTGAAGTAGTGAGGAAAGAAGTAAATATGACATAACTAATAATGATTCTTATTGAAAATTAAAACAGCAAGTAGAGAAATTAATATGACATGATCAAGTCATTACTTGTTCAGAAGTGAAGTAATGAGTAATGAAATAGATATGGCATTACTAATAATGATTTACATTGAGAATTAAAACAGCAAGTAGAGAAATAAATATGACATGATCAAGTCATTACTTGTTAAGAAATGAAGAAATGAGTAATGAAATAAAAATGGCATTACTAATAATGATTCTTATGAGAATTATAACAGCAAGTAGAGAAATAAATATGACATGATCAAGTCATTACTTGTGAAGAATTGAAGTAATGAGTAATGAAATAAATATGCCATTACTAATATTGATTTTTTATTGAGACTTAAAACAGCAAGTAGAGAAATAAATATGATATGAGCAAATCATTACTTATTAGGAAGTGAACTAATGAGTAATGAAATAAATATGGCATTACTATTAATGATTCTTATTGAGAATTAAAACAGCAAGTAGAGAATTAAATATGACATGATCAAGTCATTACTTATCAAGAAGTGAAGTAGTGAAGAATAGTGTAAATATGACATGATCAAGTCATTACTTGTGAAGAAGTGAAGTAGTGAAGAATAGTGTAAATATGACATGATCAAGTCATTACTTATCAAGAAGTGAAGTAATGAAGAATAGTGTAAATATGGCATGACTAATAATGGTTCTAATTTAAAGTTTTACTTTTGAAATAGATTAAAATTTTTTTTAATCTCAAATAAAATTATAAATCAAAATAGAAAATTTTAAATTCAATCAAAGACAGTGCTAACTTGTTTTGAAAGTCCACTTCCAAGGTAATTTTTTTTTTAATCATTCCTCGGTCCGGTGTTTTGGTACTAGATTGTGTCTGTCCTTGGTCCGGGGTAGAATCTCCCTCTCGTCCTTTCTCCTCCTAAACTCCTCGCCGTCGCTCCATGTAGGTCCTTTTTGGTTTGGCTGCAAGGGATGTCTTCTTTGGCTTGATAGTTATCTTTTATTAGGTCGTACTTTTATACAAATTTGAAACAGATTGTTGTTTAAATTTCGTTATTCTCGCCTGGTTTTTCTCTAATAAATTTATTTACAAAGTTTACTTTGCTGAATCTTTATTAAACCTTTAATCTTGATTTAACTGTTCTTGATATTTATTTCAGCGTTGCAAAACCACTTTACGTCTACGTATTTATATTTCATTTTGTATTTAAGCTTATTTTTATATTTTAG
>JBAIZL010000114.1:212500-252500 GCA_036971475.1 Prosapia bicincta | reverse complement strand
TCTTAGAGACCTAGTATATATAGCGGTGAATTTAACCTACCTCACCCCGCCTGCAATACTTGCTATCTTTGGATTTATTCCTTGTACAGGCAAGTCGGGCAACGAATCTGTTTTAGCTTGCAGAGTTTGATTATCATTTTTGGAACACTGAAAAATGTCTATATTATTAAAACTGCTGTAACTTTTTTGTTTTTTAAGTTTTTCAAATTTTGTTTTCTCTAATGTTTATTCTGGCTTATTCTGGTTCTTTTAAAATGTCGATGAAAGTTCTACGTGGTTTGGTTCTTAAGATAGCTTTTTTTTAAAGCACTTAGAAAATTTTCGCCTCACTCCCGATGGTCAAATTTAGCTAGTTATTACAAATTTATTCTTTAATATTTTTTAATTTAGCTTAATTATTCTATTTAAGGTTTTATTTAATTTTTCACTCTTTATTATTTGTATAACTCCCAACTTGATTAATTTAAAAATCAACTTTATTTCTTAAAAACAGGAAATTATTTATTTCCTATTTGCCACGGTATATTAGACCGTTGCAGTGTGTGTGTGTGTGGGTATATATATATATATATATATATATATATATATATATGTATGTATATATATATATATATATACATATATAAATATATACATATATATATATATATATATATATATATATATATATATATATATATATATATATAAGGGACTAAGTCAAAATACAAATACAAGAATTATAATTGAATTTACAATTCAATTATAATTCTTGTATTTGTATTTTGACTTAGTTCTGTATTAATACACAAGAATACATATTGCGATATTTATATATATATATATATATATATATATATATATATATATATATATATATTGATTAATGCTTTATTAAATGTAGTTATCTACTTTTACGGTTATGACTATGTTACCGAGATCTATGTAAGATTTTAATCTACATATAAATTTTTCAATACGTTATTATTCAGTTATTATCTTATATTGGATGTATTGTGACTATATTAACCTTAATTAACTGTATAGTTATTTTACTTGGTGTCTATTTTCCTATTTCTATTAATATCAACATAAAACTAAAAATATACCTCATATAAATATGTAATATTATATTTTCCGTCAATGTATTTAAACAACAGTCATTCATATTACTTGTAAACCCTCTCAATATAGATTTCATAATTAAATCATTATTACTACCAACTCTGTGGCCTAACATTTACCAAATAACCTTATGCTCACTAGGATATTATCTATTCCCAGAGAACTTTAAACTGTTGTGAATCAAATTCTTTTGCACGTAATTATAAACTGTTTCTGTACTACATAAAACTTTCCGGATTTCTAATTGTTCACTATAAATTTGAAACAAAGTTTTAATGAAATTATATTCCCTGCTACGGTTGAGGCGTAGTCCTGGCCGCATTACCTTCATTGAATACTAACTAAATGGACACGTGAGGCAGCTTCACAGTGTCTCTACTATGCCATCTTGATGTTAGAAGAGGGCTAATTATTCTTATTATTATTCTTATTACTAATAATATGTATTATTAATATTAAAACTATTGTTAGTATTAGTATTATTATTATTAATATTGATTATTATTGCTGTTATCTTATTATTATTACTGTTACTATTATTATTCATATTTTTCTTCTTGTTGTTGATTAGTTTTTGATATATTGTTACTATTACTTTATATAATTAATAATTTCCTTAATAATTACATCATCAATCATTACCATTATATGTACTTTTACCGTTATAATTATTACTACTGATAGTAGTAGTAGTAGTAGTAGTAGTAGTAGTAGTAGTAGTAGTAGTAGTAGTAGTAGTAGTAGTAGTAGTAGTAGTAGTAGTAGTAGTAGTAGTAGTAGTAGCAGCAGCAGTAGTAGTAGTAGTAGTAGTGTAGGAGTAGTAGTAGTAGTAGTAGTAGTAGTAGTAGTAGTAGTAGTAGTAGTAGTAGTAGTAGTAGCAGTAGTAGTAGTAGTAGTAGTAGTAGTAGTAGCAGCAGTAATAGTAGTAGTAGTAGTAGTAGTAGTAGTAGTAGTAGTAGTAGTAGTAGTAGTAGTAGTAGTAGTAGCAGTAGTAGTAGTAGTAGTAGTAGTAGTAGTAGTAGTAGTAGTAGTAGTAGTAGTAGTAGTAGCAGTAGTAGCAGTAGTAGTAGCAGTAGTAGTAGTAGTAGTAGTAGTAGTAGTAGTAGTAGTAGTAGTAGTAGTAGTAGTAGTAGTAGTAGTAGTAGTAGTAGTAGTAGTAGTAGTAGTAGTAGTAGTAGTAGTAGTAGTAGTAGTAGCAGCAGCAGTAGTAGTAGTAGCAGCAGTAGTAGTAACAGTAGTAGTAGTAGTAGCAGCAGCAGTAGTAGTAGTAGTAGTAGTAGTAGCAGCATCAGTAGCAATAGTAGTAGTAGTAGTAGTAGTAGCAGCAGTAGTAGTAACAGTAGTAGTAGTAGTAGTAGTAGTAGTAGCAGTAGTAGTAGTAGTAGTAGTAGTAGTAGTAGTAGTAGCAGCAGTAGTAGTAGTAGTAGTAGTAGTAGTAGTAGTAGTAGTAGTAGTAGTAGCAGTAGTACTAGTAGTAGTAGTAGTAGTAGTAGTAGTAGTAGTAGTAGTAGCAGCAGTAGTAGTAGGAGTAGTAGTAGTAGCAGTAGTAGTAGTAGCAGTAGTAGTAGTAGTAGTAGTATTGTTATTGTTGTATTTATGCTTTAGGCATTATTCTTATTACTAATAATTTTATTATTACTATTATTGTTGTTGTAGTTCTTGTTCTTGATGTTTGGTTACATTGTTAATAACGTTATTTATGTTTATTATTATTGTTATTATTAACATCAATCAATATCATCGAATTATTTTTACCATTATCATTATTTATAGTGGGCCTATTATCATTATTATTATTAATTTTATTATTACTATTAATATTGTTGTTGTTGTTGTTACTAATATAATAATTATTAGTACTTTTGTTGTTGTTATTATTAATATTGTTATGGTTGTGTTATTATTATTATTATTATTATTAATGATAATAATAATATTGATTACCCTTATATTTTTCAAAATCCAAGAAATATATCTAATTTACAGTATGATACACATATACTTTTTTTTTAGGACGACAATGCCAAATTATTATTATATTTTACCAAGATAGGTTTTATAGTATCAGAATATAATTCAAAGCCTTCGATATCACCCACTCAGGTATCTAAAATAAAACTAATGCGCCCTTATGTAAGAAAGCTACATCACACGTTGTTATTGGGCTACATTTAAAACGCATTGTTGAAGTTACAGTCCTGGAAACCTTAGTTTTGCCGAAACGCAGTATTAAGCTTCAACAGAGTCTGTTAAGCTCCATCGGAGCTTCAACACTTACAAAGGATGAAGTTATAATCTCGTGTCGAACTTGTAAAGCTTTGTCTGTCATACAATTGTAGTGGAACTTTGCTTGTAACAAAAACGTGAAACTTTGTTTTCAACAAAAAATATATTACAAATACAAGTATATACTATAACATTTTTAATCAAGAAGATTGTAAGGACCTATTGGGAAAACCATGCATGTAATTGTGTAGAGTGTAGAGCCTTAAGTTAAATTATGAAAAGATATAAACTGATAGAAAAAAGTTTAACTACTCTGGGATTCAAAAGTTTAAAAGAATAAAGTGTAAGTTTAAGAGGAATAAGGAACAGGCATGATATTTTATAAATCTCAGCACTGAAAACCTAAAAAAAGAATAATGGTAAAACGGGAATAAGGGAAAATTAGGCAAAGTTTAAAAGACGGTGTAAATATACTTGTTAACGATGAATTAAGACATAAGAAGCTCAAGAGTGTCCTTGTAACATACATCGGTTTATATATACACCTACTTATTTCAGAATATAATAATTAGACTCTTCAACTAATTCAAAAGGCTGACGTGTCCAGTAGCTCCTTTTAAAAAATGTTGCTAAGAAGAAAGGCAGGAGGCTTTGTTCGAACTTAGACAAATTAGAAACATTAATATAAATCCGGAAACATATCTTTTAGAAAATCAACCTAAGAAGAATCCAAAGAGGTCCCTCCTCGTTCCTCTTGTTTAACTCTGTAAAACAATTTCAACGTAACGCCAAAGAGAAACCACATGACTATTTTTTTATAATTTCAAATTTAATTTATAAAAAATGGCTTTTTATCATACTTTTTAAATAATCTAATTGTCATTTAAAACTAAAAAAAACGTTTTTAATACATTACACTACTTGTGAGTTATACTCTTACAAGTTATATTTCATACTGACGTTTTATTGTCCACAAAGATTAACATGAACCTATGTTGGCATAACTTGGAGTATTAAAACCATATTTTATTAATATCTAGCATACTCCATTTTACTGTATGTAACAAGCTACACTTTGTAAAGGGGACGATGGGGAAATTTTCTCATTACAACAGTCATGTGTTACAGAAGGCAGTGGAGAGACAAACGGTCGTTGTATTATGTTGACATTAGCTTTGTGCTACATTTACCTCAAAACGTGAAAACATACGAGAATAGAGTATTCCATGATAAACTTTCAAGTAAATAATTCCCTACTGTTAAATTCGATATTTTATATGTACACAATATTGGTGTAGCAAGTAAATATTTTGTATATTGAAAATGATTTTGTTATTCGGAAATTTCATCTGTATTATATTTTTAGGCTTTACAAATTATAATTTCGGAGGAATTTTGAAAACATTTTAGAATACTATTCAAACTAATAAAATATAGACTTGTCTAAAGAGTTAAAGTAATTATTTACCCAATATCAACCTACACTCATATTACAATCGTTTAATATAAAAGTCTTTCGATTACTCAATTATAATAGTAAGTGATTTCAACTAGATTTTACAAGTAAATCGTAACTAGTAAAATATAATTTCTATTTATAAATACCAGTTATATTTTACGTGTTTTAAAGTATAAAGTGTAAAGTTGTTAAATTATTGGGGGTGAAGAAATGTTAATTGAGACAAATTTATTGTAAAAATATATAGACTTACTTACTAATTGGATTTTAGAAACGGTACAGGTTACACTTACTTGTAAGGAAAATGAAAATGGTGCTATAGATGGAATTAGCATGATCCAAAGAAAGAAAACGTTGGTTCTCTTATACTGAAAACAGAGGCGAATTATTGCATTACGTAGACATTGTTGTTACCAGAAGTATACCTGCTCTAAATCGGTTCGTAAGTGCCTCCACAAGTGCAATATAACTATGAAGTATAACTGTTGTCAATTTTATAACAAATTATATTTAATTTCTATATTTAATATCTGAGGATGATCTGTAGTTGAAACGTGGTGTGTAATAAATATTTATTGAGAGTGTAAGTTTTTTTATTTTTAAATAATTTAAATGTCTAAAACATTTAAAAACATAAAACTTTGCTCTAAACATTCTATAAATCTATAAAACGCATTTATTCAGCTCATATTTCATGCATGTTACATTATTGTTAAGATTATTTTAGGTATTACTTGACGAAGTATGATCGAACTTCGAATTTTTCCTTTTATATTTTACTCAAAACAATATTATACTTGAGTGTCAGTCCATAAAAAGTGAAAATATTTTATGTTTATTATATTCTAGGTAACATAACCTCACTGTGGCATTACACTCCATTGTCAACTAGTTACTAACGAATTGCCTCAATCTGGTGTACTAAATTATGATGTAGCTATATTAGGATATAGCTACAAAGTATCTGATTAGCCTAGGCTAATCATGATTAAAATAAAATAATAAAATGTACTTTCCTGAGTAAACACGTGACGTCATAGGAGTGACATCACGATAGTGATGAAAGCCAATGTTGAGATATATGTGATAGCTAACGTGGATACACTTATATTTGTGTTTTTATCAGAACCTATGCTATCTGATACTCTTTAGCTATATTTGTGTCATAGGTTATGTGTTAGAACAGCTGTTTTACGCGAAGCTTATGTCACTTCATTATTATATTTATATTAATAGTAATTAAAAAAAAGTAACTCAAATAATTTGTTCTTTGTTAACCTAAGTAGGAAATTACTTTAGAAAATTTTGTTTGTATTACTTCTTTAGCATAAGTAAACCTAACCTAATTGCACGCGTTATATGGATGTTACATAAACTATATTTTATTTTAGTATACAATAGGGCTCTGTTATATAAAATCGTTAGGGTCATAAAATTGTATGTGTGCTCGAACATAGACGTTTAATGTTTTTCAAATTTAAAACACTACTCATGAATAGCGGTAATTAAACTTAATTGTTTCATATTATTAAATTACTTCTGTTACGTCTCACTCTCCTGATACTCGTATATATTTTGTACAAATTTTCGTTCGTTGATAAAATACGTTTTTATTCATCCAATCAAGTTCAAATACATTTTTTTTAACCTACAGAGGATGACAATTGATGATGACACAGTATTTTTAGATATTTATTCAAAAAATAAATTATAAAAATTTGATAGTCTAGGCCGGATTTCAATTTAGCGTTTCCATCTTCGTAGATTATCGCTTTGGCAATGTGCCAACGTTTTCACAGCTATAAATTTAATTCTCAAAGATGTTTATGAATTTTTCTTTAGCACTCATCTGGTTGTCGTCGAAAACTTCAATCACAACCTTAAATTGTTGCCATGATTACCACATACTATCATAAATTCACTATGATTAATAATGAACGAAAATAATAAAATGAACAAACAAACTGGGTCAACGGTATCAAACCTTGCTTCACAAATGAATACTGCGAAAGAAAAGTGAAATGAAACTACGACACAATACAAAAAATGAAAACGTATAAATAGCAACAAACAAAAATACTAGTCCAACAACATACAAGAGAGGAAATGGAAAATTGCAATGATATTCGCTTTATATTTTGCCACTTTTTATTCTCTTGATAAATGAACAGTTTTATAATCACTTTAAAAGTACATATTAAGTGGCAAAGCACAGGAGACTCTACGGACATCCAAAGACGTAACGGTCCACCCCCGTTAGAGGAAATAAGCAAACAAATTAAAAATGAAGGCGTTATGTTCGCCGAAACTAGTCTGTATTGATAAAATAGTGTTTAGTGAGATGTTGAGCAAAATATTTGCCTTTTGTAAATTGTTCTAACAAGCTAATCTGTAATTAACAATAGAATATAGTAATGAGTTTTAAATTTATTAAATTTCATTCAAATAGTACTAGAAAAAAAATACAATAAAACAATACACACAAAAATTAATTTCATAATAACTATCAACTACAGAGCATACATAATTTACAGAGGTTTTAAAAACAAGGAGACTCACTGCTAACTGACGCAACCAATCACGTTCAAAATACACCCATAATACTACAAAATAAACAATTTCATAGAAACTATTCATTTATAATGCGTTTTAATTGCAGGTCATCTGTACAAATTAAATAATTTACTCGACAATAAAAAACCGTACCTAATAATTACACTTTTTCATAGATATAATAAGGAACACAGTGTGTTAGGCCTTTTGTTATTACTCATTACATCATTGTATATTTATCTTTTTAAACAAATTCAAAAGCATCTGACAGTATTTTATCTTTTACAATTTCAAATACTTTTACCATTGTTTCAATCTAAATTATGGTTTGAATCAATTATATATTCCGCTACACTTGATTTAATTTATTAGTTAATTTCTATAAAACTGTTTATTTTGTATAGTATTAGATTTGTGTCTACAACGTGATTGGTTATCTGAACAGTGGAGCTTTATTTTAAAAACACCGGTTAAAGTAATTGTTTAACTCAGTATCTTTGAAAATACCTGGTAACTATAATATATAGGAGTACATAAGGGGCTGTTTTTATAAATATTAAATTATTTTAGTGTGGCTATTGAGTTTTAATTTCCTTAATTATTTCATATTACATAGTTGCTTCAGATAATAAACATATAAACAGTAAAAAAAGCCCATTTGTGTTTGAAATCAATACAATAAAACCAAGGTTTACAATTATCGTTATGGGATTAAGTTTTTTATTTGTTCAACTAGACTAGAAAGGTTAATTGCTCCATTGGTTTCTACAATAAGTTTATCAGAGGCCATTTTCAAATAACAAAGGTTGATGTGACACCGGTAAAGCCGATAAACCACAACTGTGTAATTAAATAAACTGAGACAATACACCGACCGAAACAAAGACAAAACTTGGGAAATGTGCCGGCCCAAAGCCGGCTTTAATTGGAATTCCTCAATCTAAACTTAACTAAACAATTTTCTTCAATAACATTGTTTCTGCTCTACTAGCTTTGATAACCTACAATGTCAGCAGAAAACAAATACACTTTGAAATATATTCAAACTTAATGGAATTCTAACATTGCATTACACAAATATACAATCCTTATGGAGGTTTTGCTTCGTTTAACGATTGATGGATTCAAAGGATAAATATCGTTCACTACGGAAGGAAATATACACACATTTCTCTGGAAGAAATCATACTCCTAAGTTCATGAATTGATTTGATTGATTAACTTTAACTTTGAGCACAAAGATTGCTAAATGTAGAAATATAGAATAATGTTAAGAATGCATGGACTGCCGAAAGCACGAAAGATGTTCTGTACAAGGCGATTAAACGAACAGAGATTATTAATACAATACAACTCACGATACTGAAAGCGTAATATTCGATATGAAAATTTAAAAAAAAAAAAAAAAAACAGAACCGACTTAAAAAAATCTCTAAATAAATAATTTTCACTTTCTAAAAAGTTTTAAAAAATCTCAATAACAATAACATAATTTATCTTAATCTCATTAGCCAAAAGGTTTGAAGTCGGGCACTGAATGTCCTACTTGGACTCATATTTAGTAAAGGATAATGGACGTGACAAATAAAGGAATTTTACATGCTGTAACACTTTGGCATGTGTATTAACAGATTACGATATAAACTCAAGCTGTTCAACCATTTCTTCCGAAAACTTATTTTAAAGACATATGAAATTTAATAAATGTATGATGCAAAAGATCGAATAAGATATTATTCTCTTATATTTATAAGCATCTACAATAATTTCATTCTTTGTAAATCATTCAAAGAAAGTTGATTTGTCGGCAATCTCTATATCTGAAACAAAAATATTCAATCACATATTTTTTGTCGGACAAAATCTGATATTGTATGGTTTTACCCGATAACAATGATAAATTATTGTCCCGCATACTCTAATAATATCGGACAGATGAAATGTTTGTTTTGTGAGAAGACTAAATGCTTTGCTATAATATATTATGGGAAATCAAGTAATCAAAAAGTTGATTCTTTTGGAAATGTTTGGAAGAGATTTGATGGATTAGAAAATACAAGATATGATTGCGGCGCCGACTTATTATTTTATTTTAGTAAGTAAAAATACGCCGACTTTATTTTTTAGTAAGTAAAAATTTTATATTCGTGTTCATTTTTTGAAGTTGGTTCTGCTTTATTTAAAAGATTTTTATTTCTTCACTTTAGACATACGATCTCAACTTACGAGCCTTAGGCGAGTATTCGATATGAAAAGTCGCCTGCTTGCGATATTAATTCGAGGGAAAATATTATTATCTGAAGGTAGGTGTAAGCACAGCAAAGACCAAACCTTGGCGAGATAATGGTAATGAATCAGCAAAGAGACATTACTCCGGAAAGTTGTTATCAAGGTGAACATCTTTAAGGTGTTTGTCATTGGAGGTCAAACTCTTGGATAATATGTTGAATGATTTAATACAAATAGAAAGATTCGATGTTTTTTTTTTGTCCTGGTTTCGGGTATTTTGCTATGTATAAGGCATTAAATATATTACGTTTTTCGTGTAGTGGTGGAGTATAGCATTGACATATAATTTAGTAGAGACAATTGATATATGAGTGGGGGAGTATAGCATTGGCATATAATTTAGTAGAGACAAAGCATATATGAGTGGTGGAGTATAGCATTGACATATAATTTTTTAGAGACAAGTGATATATGAGTGGTGGAGAATATTATTGGCATATAATTTAGTAGAGACAAAGCATATATGAGTGGTGGAGTATAGCATAAACATATAATTTGGTAGAGACAAGGCCTATATGAGTAATGATATACGCCCAATACTTATTATTCTGTAAATAATAATTTATCTGAATTATAAGTTGAGGTTACAACCAAATAAATAAGTGAACACGACTCAGACAATAATTTAATGTCTTACGTGTTTCCAGTGACTAATGCCATCATCATCAGTGACACTACTACAAATTTACAACTGCAAAATACTGTTGCATTTGTAAATTTGTAGTAATGTCCCTGATGATATTAGCATGAGTAGTTGAAACGCGTATGACTATAAAGTACATTGTTTTGTGAGTTCCTGTTTAGTAATTTATTTGATATTTTTTTCTGTGTTTCTGTAAACGTTTTACATCATCGGGTATTTTTATTGCAATTTTATTTTTACGCGAAGTTGATATAATTACAAAATAAAACTGGCTTTGAAACTACGAACAACAGTTCCAGCCTACAGAAAAATTACTCTTTCTAATAATATAATGACATCTTTAGTTCCAGAATGGAAAAGTTGTAAAATTTCAACTCTTAACTCGATGTTTTACAAATTAAAAATAACAGTTATTACCAGGAACTGCCATAACGAACAAAGTTTAAGTTAATTTTCCATAGTAGTTGGAAGCATTAAGCAAATTAACTTGAACGGATTCATTGAACATTAAAGTTAATAGAGAGGCTTGTCTGAGGACGGTACGGTGATTCCGTTAACTAAGTCGTTCCCTTGCAAGACGAGGGACAAGCTTACTGGGGAACGGAATGACTGTCGGTAACTTACCTCCACACAACACCAACTCATTAGCAATTTTAAATAAGATAACTCGCTAGCTATCTTATAAGCCACTATTCTTTAAGGAAAATAATAAAATGTAACACTGTAAAAGGTAATTTACCTTTTTAAAAAAAATACGTTATGTCATTTGTCACGCTAATTAAATTTATTTACATGTAAAGTTGGTGTTACAAACTTTAAATCTATTTTTTCTAAGCTGTTTCCTATTTTACATATATTTTGCTTGAGATATTACATATAATATATCCATCATTAACTGTTAAATATATCACATATCATGTTTAATATAAACATTAAATATATCATTCCTAAGGCCTGAGATGAAATCTATTTTTCTAAGTTTCTTCTAAGTTATTTATAACAATAAATTCATTTTCTCAGCTTTTTTCAAACATTATATCAATTTTTTATATATCTGTTTTTCATCTTGTTTGTTAATTTTTTTTAGACTGTTAGACAGTAATTAAAAGTAAAACTGGCTTCCTCTACCTCTTAACCGGCTACCACTATTTCCTCACCGAATACCTCTACTACCTAACCTGCTTCCTCTTCTTCCTAACAGGCTACCTTTAATTCCTAATCGGCAACCTCTGATTCCTAACCGGCTACCTCTACTACCTAACCTGCTTCCTCTACTTCCTAACAGGCTACCTCTACTTCCTAATGGGTTACCTCTACTATCTAACCTACTACTACTACTTCCTAACCGGCTAATACTACTTCCTAACTGCTTACTACTACCTCCTAACCCCTAACCGCCTACCTCAACTTCCCAACCGGCTACTACTATTTCCTAACCTGTTACTACTACTTCATAACCGACGTCCTCTACTTCCTAACAGCCTTCTTCTACTTCCTAACTGTCTACTACTACTTACTAACCCGCTACTTCTACTTTCTAATCGGCTACTACTACTTTATAAACTGGCTACCTCTACTTCCTAACCAGCTACTACTACTTCCTAACAGGCTACTACTACTTCCTAACAGGCTACTACTACTTCCTAACCTGCTACCTCTACTTCCTAAAAGGCTACCTCTATTTCCTAACCGGCTACCTCTACTTCCTAACGGGGTTGTACATTGCTATTATCAATATTAATAAGCAGTGTAATGTACTAATTTGCCATGTATAAGTAATTACGTAGTGTATTTTTATATAAATTTATTTATTTCGTTTTTTCGGGTACGAACAGATTTTTATATAATAATTCCTTATAAAAATGGGTTTGTTTTGACCTTCCTATCTCCTGAAGATTTCCTCCTTTTTAGTGTGTGTGTGTTTTTTTTTTTTTTTTTTTTGACAGCTTTGGTAATAAAACTGAAACCTAAAAACTCCCTAAACGTAGATCTCCGTAGGATGACTGAGTAGTTTTACTGAAACATATATAACGCTCCATATAGGTTTCTTTTTAGTAACACATATTCAATGTTCTGGTAACCCTGAAGAAGAGAAGACTTGCGGAGAATTTCAAATAAAGTAGTCGTTCTTTCGATTTCGTTACAAACGCTAGCTATTGAATCTATACTCGCACATTTCACCTTCAACAGATCAACATTAAAAAGTTCCAATATATTTCCATCACGGAGTTTTTAAGAACTGGGTACAAAGTTATTATTTTGACAACCACTAAGAATGTCCTTAGAGCTTGTCCATCTTTGGCATGCACTATCTATGTTTGATCCTTCCTACTATCTGACGATTGTCCTCTGTGTTCGAATTATATCGAAATCCTATTTTTGCTTATATTGTGTTAATTAAATACATTATTGAAAACCTAATTACATTTCTATTGTTTTCATCTATGATCTTCTAAACGTTATGCCATTCGAGAATATGAGATGATTTTTATACTATTAGTGTTTATATGCACTTCCGCAGTTTGTAAATTGCTTTTGTAAACCAGCACATTAGCACTGAGCCAGCTTTTCCATAGCTAAAAATCACTTACTTAAAGATGTATGAGAATTAATAAAAGAAAGGGTTTTTGCAATAATGAAGCTTTACAAGAGATGGATAGGATGAGAAATTATAGACAACCACCAGCTTCATAAAAATGAAAGCAAATAAATAGTAACAAACAAAAATATAGTAGTTTGACACCATATATAGAGAGGGAAATGGAAAATTTCAAGGAAATGTTCTTTCTATTTTGCCACTTAATATTTTGATTATGTCATATGTATATACATATTTATATTATTTGTGATTATAAAATAAAAAGGAACTAAAATAAAATATTTTCTTTGTTGACCTCAGTAGGGTTTTAATTTTAATCTTTTTTTCATTTTACTTGTTTTTCTCTTTAAAGGAACAACAGTTTTAACGTTGATAATTTCAGACGTTTTTTCATATATTATTTCCAAATATTTCCACATGTAAAATACACAGTATCTCATATAGAAAGATATTTAACATTAGGGTAAATTAATTTTAAAAATTTAATTTTTAATTTAATTTAATTTTTTATTTTAAATTTAATTAATTAAATTTTCTCATTTATGATATTTTTCAAGAATCCCCCTATATATTTATATGTTATGTTTCACTACAACCTGATAAATCCTGAGGAACAAAATATTTCGGGTAACCACAAACTTTAAACTTTACTTACTTTAACTCCAGTCATGCAGTAAGTAAACTCACACCAATTGTGTTTCTTTTTTTAATTACTTTTGTTGGAATTATCTAATTTTATACTCAATTGCACCCGAGCGTTGAGCGGGCCCATAACCGTTCTGTACAGCCAGTGTAAGTACTATGCTTTCCTCCGGGGGGAGTCATTCTTAATTAATCGTAACGTTCGATTAAAACTTCAATCTCTCCTCAGATTACGAAGTTTCTACTTTGTGTTGGTCTGTCTGACTTTTCTCCATTACTTCCGGGCTGGTTAATTCTCTACATACCGCAGTACGTGTTAATGTTTCATTGATCCAATACTCCGATGGTGTTTGATACTCTTCGTTTAAAAACAAACGGAAACAATCTCTCTATGGTTTTAAGCAAAGGCGGATTACTCCTAATACAGGTAGGTCAGAGGTCATTCCTCTCTTCACAAATAAGCCTGTGACTCCTGAAGTCAATCTGAACAATGGGCAATCTACCTTGTTCCGTTATATCAGCTAGAAGGGACTATTACTTATTTGAAGAACAGAAAAGGATTCATAATATACGAAAGACTAAGATAGTGACATAGACTTACCTAGAGCGATATAAGGGAGATCATGGCACCATGTGGATGGGGTCCCATACTTGTACAGAACCAATCTATATCGGAGTCATAAAGAAGAGTCAAGTAAGGAAAAAAGTAACCCTCCCTGTGAGAAGAAGGGTAAAGAAAACTTAGATAGAATAAGGTAGAGTTAGAAAAATGACATAATAATTCTTTGGTAGTGAAAATGCTGAGGAATTGTGACAGGCGGTACAAAGAATTCCTTTTCCGAAATAGAACTGCTCTCAACTGGTCAAGGACGATACCTCCTGAATCTTTCCATCAGGAGGTAAAATTGGGAGTTAAATGTTTAAATCCAGACACTGAGGAAATGTCACAAAGAGGGAATTTGCACTTATATAACAAGAACATTCATAACACTGGTATGCATCAAATTTGCTTCAAGAATGAAAACAACTGATTTTAGTCAATTGCGATGCCCTGAAATCAAATCTGTTTTTAGTTTTTTTTTATCACGTTAGGTTTTTACGTAATTGAAAAAAATGTATAATAATAATTTACACAATTACTCCTCAATTTACACAATTTAAACCTCTATATATGTTTATTTGTTTACGGGAATATATTTTATAAATAAACAAGGATGTTATAATTCAATGTAATTATAAGTGACCATTTAAAAAAAGGTTTAGATGTAAGTACCTAGTGTACCTTTTGCCGTTTTGACATTCTTCTATGGCGGTCGGGGGAATTTCTCTTTAGGCACCAGCAATAATCTGCCATCATTGTTTCATTCCAATTCCCCTGGTATCTTGTTTGCATGGTTTTAATGTCCTGGTGGAATCTTTCACCCTGTTCCTCACTCACCGCACCCAGATTTTCAGGGAAATAGTCGATATGGCTATAAAGAAAATGTACTTGCACAATCATTTTACAGCCTAAGGCTTTGAAATGTCCTGAACATACCTCAACTATGTCCCTATAATTTTCGGCATTATTGTTCCCAAGAGAGTTTTCGGTTACCCTCTTAAACGCCAACCATGCAGAAGCTTCGAGTTCATTCATCGAGAAAGTGAAAGCACGGTCTCTCATGAGGTCTCTCTATGTCTGAACCATGAAAATGTTGTGCCGGGGAATAGTAAATTCTTTTCTTTTAATCGTGATCCTAAACGTTCTGCAGTAATTTTGGGGAGGTTTAAGTTTCTGACTAAATCGTTGAGCTCACTCTGTGTGAACTGTTCGGGCAAACGAGAAGACTCACCTCTTTCAAAAGTGGAATCAGGATTTGATAATGGCTCAGATTCAGGTTCGGAGGAGTCTGTACTACCCATATTCTGAGGAGGAGATGGGATTGGAACTTGAACACTATGGGGAATTGGTCGAATGGCTGATTTCAAATTAGGATATTTTACTGAATGTTTGTTTTTAGTATTTATGTTATGAATATTTTTAAAACAAAAGTAACAGTAACTTACATAATCGCGTCACACAATTGGGATACCGAAAGGTAATGATTTCCGCTTACCTTTCACCCACTGATTAATATTTGCACTACAAGGATTACACACATAATGCGGGGCCCATACCGTATATAAATATATGTTTATAGTGTAGATCAATACTAGGAAGTCAATCAAATTTTTTCATAGAAGTATGAATTTGAGACAATTTATTCTTATGATTAAAAACAAAATTCGCGTGATAAAGAAAAACTAAAAACAAATCTGAATTCGGGGCATCTCAATTGACTAAAATCAATTGTTTTCACTTTCGAAGCATTTTTTTTAATGCATACCAGTGATCATCATTAAATTCCTTGTGTAAAGGGAATCAAATCATTATAGCTTATAACGATGATTATAATAAGAAGAAGAAAGAGATAGAAAGATGATATTAAGGAATAGAGAGTAATGATAGACAGAGTGAGTGCGTATGCATGTTGCACGTGTGTACAGACATTTCACCAATTCTGTCAACTAAATGCTGATACACAGTTAAACTTTTTGAAACCAAAACCACTTTGTTATTCCGCCTGATGATGTAACTATCGACCGGAGAAACTTGAGTACTACAATTGCACTACTTTAAATTTTCTATGTAAATATATAAACATTATGCGTTTAGCAACTACAGCACAAAATAGACATTTTCCTGAGGAAAATTCTAACTTTTTGTATACCACAAAAACAAAACTAGGCAATTAACATAGCAGCGAAATACTGCAACTGGCGTTGAATAATTGCGAAACTTCTCTGACAACATGTTGAAGCCGACAAAGGTCTTACGGCATAAACTGTATGTCCTCAGCACGGGACTTAAATAACACAATGGTATTTCATAACATTTATCAATCCTGAATGGGCATTGTCGGCCAGGCGTAGTTGGGGATTAAGGCGAACTTTATAGAACAAAGGACCCTACCTCGGCGTACATAGTTCTGCATAAACCCACCAGAGCTCCTTCATGACTGGAAGTAACAGCTCTTAACCGTGTAAAACACTGTACAAAGATTTTTTAAAGAAAAAAAAGATATAACGCTGCTACATTTCAAATCAACTCCGTTTAATCTGTCTTTATCAGGCTGTATTTTTTTGTTATGGCTGAATATGCACTATGTTTTTTTTTTCGAAACCTCAAAATGAAGGGGATTTTTCTCTTCTACATTTGGTTTTGGGTTTTGTTTGCCTGCTATTTGTTTCCGATCCAGCATAGTTATAGTACTTCATTGTTAGGCAGAGGTATTACTTTATGAATCTATTCGTATTAATATTGAAAGGTTTTCCTTTCGTTGCTCATAGTTACATGTTCGGATTATTTGTTTTAAGAATCCATAACAATCAGTAGGCTTACTGCGTAGTATTATCTTTGAAATCTCAAGTGTGACTGATAAACCTAAAAAGAATTTCAACGATTGAAAAGGCTTCTTTTAACTAAATAAATAAAACCCACTAACCACAGTACAAAAATCTTAATTACAATTATTTTATGTACGTTTCGATTACATGGTAATCATCTTCACTTAGTACTTCTAAAGGTAATTACCATGTAATCGACATGTACATAAAGTAGTTGTAATTAAGATTTTTGTATTGTGGTTAGTGAATTTTATATATTTAGTTACAAAATTAGTCAACAGTGCTTAAAAAATTTATTAATATTGCAAAGGCGTCTCTACATTTTAACATCAGTGGCAAAAAATTTGTAAGATCTCAGATATAATATAATTTTAAAAATATGTGTTCATATAAATATTATGAAGGTCTTATTTTCTCTGAATCGAATATTATTTTCGAATCTGATCTTCAAATTTGCAGATTTATGTTTTTTTTTATTTTTCAAGCTACTGTTTAGTGACTATTGTAATTATTATTATCAAAGATCTTGAATCTTGTCGAGGTTCTTTCCTATGATTTCAGGACCTTATTATTGGGAGGCTTTGTCTACAATAGGATGGAGTGGAGCAGTATGAACGTGTCTCCCTGTAGACAGGGTGTCCAAACAAGTCAGGTAGCGTATCTAAGCTGGCCGTTAAGGGCCCATATAAACCTGGGTTTTTATGTTTACTGCCACCAATTTTTTGCTCTCCTTTGCTTGGATGGCCAAGTAGCAGACCATCATCCAGGCTGTTGGTTTGGATGAGTATTTTCGACGATGTACATGACGATGTAGATTCGTTAACTCAGGGACACTGGATGCAATCTGTGATCTTACATTTTCTCGCCTTACTGTCGTATTTGGAACCCATCGGGGTGTGAAACGATATTTCCGTAGCTTCGTGTGTAGTTATAACACGGCATACGATAGAGGGTATCAGGTTGGGGCTCAGTACCTAACAGATGGTACCACTCCAAGAGACACGGCTTCCGCTCTCTGGAGGGGGTCCTTAGGGACCTGCTTCAAGTGGCATTCATGGGAGTGGATACTTGGGGCAAAGGAGGGCACTATGATCCCAGGAATATAAATATGTGTCGTTGTGAAGAATGGTTTAGGAACACAAAGATAACTTTGTAAAGACAATTGAATTTTTGTTTTTTTTAGAAGAAGATTAAGCTAGTCCATTCCTAATGAGTTCTATTTTTGTAATTGTACTTTGGCTTGCTTTTTGGTTACTTCTTTATTTGTTAGGATGGATATGTTAAGCATATTTTTAATTAATTTATCTATTTTAGATCGAGTTTCTCTTTAACCGTCGTAAACATTTTAGTTGACAATTTAGTGCACTCCAACAATACGTACTTTGAATATCAAGCGATTAGTGGCCTGAAATTTAATCGAAAACAGCCTGACCGATCTCCCACAGCTTCTTTGACACTGTGCATGTTGAAATGTAGGCAAATTGTTTGTCAGACGTGTGTGTGATGTATAGCTTGCTTGATAAGCCTCCGCTGTACAGCTGACAAATATATGCCAGTAGATATTGGCTAATTTACGACATATTCAGACACGAGGATTTCCAACGCTTTATACAAGCATAAAACATTTTAGACACAAAATATTTTTTAAACGCTTTGGAAAGAGCTTAGAAGAAATTCTACAGTCCTACGTTCAGTAATCAGTATTCGAGTCAACATTAAAATTAGGTTACTACTTGTTGGTTGGGGAATAAAGCTTTACTCAAAACCTAAATAATTAGATATTTAACAATAATAATCTATATTTCAACCTAGTTACCGATGATAGATTACTCATTGTTACAGAAGGTTTATGCATACGGACCATTATATATAATATTTGGTCTATAGCGACTTTCGGCGTCCTCCAACTATCACCGGAAAGAAGATTTCGTTTTGCCTTAGCTCGTTGGACATCCCATGATGTTTATACATGGAACTTTATACTGTTTGGAAAAATGCATTGTGGTTGAATCATCATAAATAATGCACAAAAACTTCTAACCACAAATATTTTTGTTCTGAAATGATGTACATTTCGTCTCTTCAGCGGCATGATGAATGAGCGACATCATATTGGATAACTCCTAAAATGAAAAATTATGTAGAGTTAACTATTATGGTCTTGCCTCTGACGATAGTTACTTGGTAACCTGAACGTACATCAGGTTAGGATAAAAATATTTGTGGTTAAAGGTTTCTGTGTACTGTTTATTGTCCCTCTTTTACTTTCACCTCTAGAAAAATGCATTATATAATTTTTAATCCTCTTTACATTGTTATACCAAATAAGCTACTTCTCTTAAACCTCCATGATCTCTTTCTCCATTTTCATCGGTCCAACTATTCTTTCGTTTCATTATGGTTCGCTAATTACCATCCATCCAATTCTGTGGTTCTTAGCTACTTTTCTGAACTCCATTAAGCCCTATACTTGAAATACGAACATATTTCATTGTAGATTTTAAATGTCTTCGATTATTAAAGATTTTGTTTGAATGCAGAATATGGTTTATTGAGTCAATCATTATGTTTTGCGTTTTCCTATTTTCTCCTCTATTTCTTATCTATCCTTGCGTTGTTTACTATTTTTATCCCTTATTACGTATACTGCCCTTGTGTTTTCTCGTTATTTTATAGTTACATACCATTTCGGTTAACCCCAAGGTAGTGTATCTTGTTGTCTCTTTTTTCACCAGCAAACATAACCCTTCATATCCCTGTATATATTCATACTATGTATTCAAGATCTTTTTTATCCTGGGTTAGGATTATTTGATCGTCTTCAAAATGCATTACACTCAGTAGGAATTCTTCTCCGGTTGCAATTTCCATGTAGGATAATGTCTTAGCATATTTATTAACGCCAGCACTACTTATGTTTTAATAACATTGGGGACATGAAGGTAGTAAAAACCTGAAAGAGTTTGTCATATTTTGACTCTTGCCGCGCCATTTGTGTGCATCAGTTTCGCCACTTTTTATCAATATTCCTCTGTTTAATTTAAATGCAAAACAATGCACACATTTCGGGATAATAAATTTTCGTGACATTATCATATGACAAAACAAAACGTATATTTTATTAGATAGGACGTTGGGTTTTTATAACGTACCTGGATATTGTATATCCTCATTTAGTTTAATAAATTTATCACTTGAAAACAGTAGTTTATTTATGATCCAAAAATCTGGCGCGTACATTTTTACACATATATGTTGGGGAACGTCTGTATAGCCCTAAATAAGCACTTAAATTTTTTTTCTTTTATAAAATAGATATGTAGAAAATTTAATTTTCAAATTAATAAACTTAAAAATTAGTTGTTCAAAGCGTAAAATTTAAAAACTCGGCTTTATATTAATTTAATAAAACTACAAGAGGGACAAAGAGAGGAGCTTAGTAAAACGGAAAGATAGTTATAGGACTATTTTTGTAATATATTTCCTAATTGGCTACATTAGAAATATGGACGAATAAATATGAAAACATAGAAGGATATATGCAAATATTAAAGATGATCATTTTTAAATTATTTAAAAACGTTAGGATTAGAAATGCATAGCTACATCAGATAAAATAAGTTTATATTTACATTTACATTGATTATATTATTTGTATTTGTATTTGTATTTGAATATATCTTAATTTAGATTGGTATTTGTAATCATATTTATATTTATATTAAAGTTTATACTTATATTTATAATATATTTTTATATTTAACTTATATCCAGTTTATATTTTTATTTATATATTTATAATCAAATATATACATATATACATATATACATATTTATATGTATATATATTTATATATATATATATATATATATATATATATATATATTTATAATTAGAGTTGTATTTGTATTTTTATTTGTATATTTATCTTTATGTTTATATTTGTATTTGTATTTATATTTGTAATAAAATTTATATTTATTTATATATAAATATATATATATATATATATATATATATATATATATATATATTACCATTTACATTTGTATTAATATTTGTATTTGTATTCATATTTATATGTATATATGTATTTACATTTATATTTATATTTATATATATTTATATATATATTTATAAATATACTTTTATTGTATTTATATTTATATATTTATCTTTATGTTTATATTTGTATTTGTATTTATATTTATAACAAAATTTATATATATATATATATATATATATATATATATATATATATTAACATTTATATTTGTATTCATATTTTTATTTATTGTTTATATAAATATAAAAATGCGATTTTTATAGCTATATATAAATAAAAATATCTATTTTATATATATATATATATATATATATATATATATATATATATATATATATTCACATTTGTATTTATATTTATGTTTACTCTCTTTTATTTCAGTCTATAATTTTAGGTATAGTAATTAAACATTCCAAAACCCCTGGGAAGCAGAAAAAGGTGAGGATCAATTCGATTTAAAGGCTTGCTTTTTTTAACTTTACGAATTTTTTTTTAAACTTTCCTAGACATTAGAAAATCTTACATTCAATTTCTTTTTTCATGCGAATTAGACTGACATTTTTTGTAAAAGGAAGTAAAAAACTAGTAGGTTTGGTTTATTTAATATTAAATAATGTAAATACAGTCTTAATATTCTTCGGTTACCAAACGTAGCGTCGTCATGAATTTTAGGCAAAGCTGTAGGAGTAATTCAACTCAATAAAAATAAGTAAATTCATTAAAAAATGTTTGTATTATTATGATGTATCTTTGTCCTAACATCGAAAATAGAATCTCCAAACATTACCCCCCCCCCTAATTTATCATCGGGAATATGGCAAATTACTGATTACTAAATTCAAACCTTACGGAAAAGAAAGACTTAAATATGAGTTGACTCATTATTAATTACGAGGATTTTATGATATATTTGCCATCCAAGACAAACACCTATCGAAACGACTCAATTCTACATCTTTAAGTAGGAGGGTAATGGATTACAGGAGACCATAAACACTGACAAAGTAGTTAACAAAAACGTATTGACTTGACCCAGTTTTTTGTCTTGCGGGCAGATGACAAATCGTCGCAACGTGTAAGTCCGCGTTGGACAAACAAGGCAAGATGTTGCCAATCTTAGCAATATAACCCCGTGTGCTTACTTTCACATTACAGAGGCAGCGTTTGTTTGTGCTCAACAAACACGTTGCCCCGATCAAGCGGCAACACCGTAACAAATGTTTGCATTTTGCAACTGCCACGGTTCAGTTGCAACTAAAACTTTATTAAATATTTAGTTTATAATTGCCTTGAATGAAGCTGTGGAGTTTTGTGTTTGATATAAACGTTTGTAAGTGGTTCAGAAACTTTGAGTTACACTATTAAAATTAATATTATACACTTTTTGTGCGTCTAAACGATCATATATACGCAGACATACAATTATATAAAAATCTAATGGCATCTGTCTGTATGTTACACAGTTAACAAAATTAAACCAGTGATAGTAGATGTTTGTGTTTATTCATCTTTAAAGGTTAGTTATACTTTACAAATGTCATGTTAAATAAAAGCTTTTCTTTCTCTTGGTTTTTCAAGACAATAATAGGTAACTCGCTCTTCAACTGCTGTTGGGTTCACCTCGTCAATGCTAGATGAGGTTCTAGCGAAACGTCGGAACTGCGATTTTATGCACTGCAGAATGAACGGATATACTCCAGATAATAACTATTCATCATATTTTTCCATCCGTCAAGGAATACGTATCAGCATGTATATATATATATATATATATATATATATATATAAGTTATATGAACAATTTATGTGAACCTTTCATAATAAAATGCGTGCTAGGAAGTTTCCTACTTACGCAGCTTTTGTATTATATAGGTGGTGAGAACAGAGCCCCGGCAGTGTGTAAGTCGCCTCTGTATCGCACAGACGTTTTCCGCTCCAGCTGAGTGTATATCAGTTGAATTTATTTTTATGTTAAGCAAAATTAATGTAACAGTCAAAATTATTGTTTCTTGATTTTTTTAAGGTTTGTAAAAAGTAAACATTTTTTAAAAACCTTTCGTGCTTAATATAACACGTAACTTATATATATATATATATATATATATATATATATATATATATATATATATATATATATATTCTACAAATTTTCAATCATTAATTGTACATTTTTTTAGTGTAGTGGATGTCAAATGATGTTAATACAGTTTAGTCAAATAATAATTCAATATTAGGAAGCCAATCTACGATCGGATCATAATCCGATTGAGTCCAAAATTTTAAATATTAAATTAGGAAATATGTTTTCAGTGAAAAAATTAAAACAAGAATTTTTAACATTTACTATAAATTCATTGCTTATTAAAGTTTCTTTGGTTTTTGAAATCTTATATTCTTAATTGACACAAATTTACGTATTGGTATTCTTAAACTAATTTTATATTTTATGTAAAACAAAATGGACATCAAAAGGCTAAAGGCCTGTGAAATAAAATAAGAAATGTTTGTAAACACTATTTACTTTCTTAGTAACATTTTGATAATTTATTTACGATTGATAAATTAAAAGCGACTGAATTTCCAAGGAAAAACCTTCATCTTCTTAGTACAAATATTATTTATTATAAAACAATCCTACTGGCATGGTCAACTGACATATCATACCTATACCAACTGACATACCTAATACCAATAACTAATAGCAACTGACAATCGCAATTAAAATCACAATCACGGAATACTATCACTGTTATTTCAAGGTAGCAATTACAGTTTGACCTATTAGTGTGAAATCACTGTTAGTCACATCACTGATTCTTCTGAATAGTCACCTGGGTAGGTGATCTTGAGGAGAACCTGAAGGAAACACGCAATACAGAAGAACTGAGACACCTGAAGGAATCACGCAATGCAGAGGAGCTGAGACACATGAAGAAAGCGCGCAAGGCAGAGGAGCTAAGACACCTGAAAGAAACACGCAATGCAGAGGAGCTGAAACACATGAAGGAAGCATGCGATTCAGAGGAACTGAGATAGATAAAGGAAGCACGCAATGTAGAGGAACTGAGACACCTGAAGGAAACTCACAATGCAGAGGAGCCAGACACATGAAGGAAGGACGCAATGCAAAGAAGCTGAGACACATGAATGAAGCATGCAATGCAGATGAGCTGAGACACATTAAGGAAGCACCCAATGCAGAGGAGTTGAGACACCTGAAGGAAACACACAATGCAGAGGAGCCAGACACATAAAGGATGCACCCAATGCAGAGGAGCTGAGACCCGTGAAAAAAGCACCCAATGTAGACGAGCTGAGACACCTGAAGGAAACACGCTATGCAGAGGAATTGAGACACCTGGACGAAACATGCAATCTAGAGGAGCAATAAATACGAGGGAAAAACTAAGTGATGCAGGTATTATTTCGCCTTGGATCTTATTCGAGGTTAATCTTCCCTCAATCGAAAGCAATTAAAACGTCATACCGAGTCAGATGCGTGTGGTACTGGAAGTTAATTACCAGAAGACCTAACTGCTATTTGGAAATGCACTGAATGAGATGAAAGAGAGGCGTGAATTAAGACCATGTCTGTGAACAAGATTGGTGCTACGTTACGGAAGTGGAGCTAAACACTGAACTCTCACCGAATTGAGTATAAATAAACTTCTATGTTTTGTAATGAAAATATTATGTTTATCGAACCAATTAAGAGAAAGGATGAACTAGTAATAAAGATGTAGGGAAAGAACATTGTTGTTTTCGTTGCTGCAATACAAATCAGAAGTAAATGAAAACAAAATATCCGCAACGACTGAGAATATATTAGCTTATAAAAAAAAAGAAAACTTGTTTTAATTGAACTTTTAAAACATATTTTATAACAAACAAAGTCAATATGCAAATTTTATTTTGTACGAAAGTAGGTTAATTGAAAAGATTACTGAGCGCTACACTTTGTTGAAAATATATTCTTGATTGCAGTATTTGCAGTCGGTACTTTGTTACAATCAGAAACTGCAGTTTAATACGGTAAATATGAATGGAATTATCTTATTCGTTTCTAACGCCAACTTCAAATATAGAGGAAACATGGTTTTATATAGTACTGCCAAATAGCATCGTACTTGATTAATATATCGTAATTGGAAGCTATCTTGTATATGTTTATGAAAAAAATACATTGATTTTTAAATCCCATCCAGCGTTATATCACTGATAAGTATTACAAAAAAAAACAATATAACCTATGTATAAGCAGTATAGGGTTTGTTTTAAACCTATATATATATGTGTGTGTGTGTGTGTGTGTGTGTGTGTGTGTGTGTGTGTATGTGTGTGTGTGTGTGTGTGTGTGTGTGTGTGTGTGTGTGTGTGTGTGTGTGTGTGTGTGTGTGTGTGTGTGTGTGTGTGTGTGTGTGTGTGTGTAGGTTTAAAAAATCCAATACTGCTTATACATAGGCTATTTTTTTGTAATTTTTATCAGTGATATATATATATATATATATATATTATATATAATATTTATTATTATTACTTTATTAACTGATGGTTTTAAAAACAGACTACCACATTTATGACGGTTAAATTTAATATAATCCAATATATATAATAATATGAAACCCGTAATTCTTAAAATAAGTAATTTACCGTAACTATACGTTATTGACTACAAATAATTGAATCGTAGTAATAGAGACTTGATTTGTTTCGATGAAATGTTAGGTATAAAAGTGTAATATAAACACTGTTAGCTAATATCCATGTTTTTAATACTGTTTCTATTTCAATTTATTTATTGTTTTATCTTTATACGTCGCTGTATAATTTGTTGAAAGTATTCTCAAACAGGAAAACAGTGGTCGAATATTTATATATGCAATATACGAGTATAATTGGTTAAAAACACAGAGCTATTTAGGCAATTATGCGTTTTGCAGTAAATATTAATGCAAACATCTACAGAATAGAAAAATTAAAAAACTGCGCTGAGTAGGCAATTTATTGTCAAAAATGTAACGATTACCAAGTATGCATATAACTGCAGAATCGAATGGGCAAAACACGGCGCTGTGTAGGCAATTTATCATTATAGTAATAACCATGGCCAATCATGCAAGTAACTGTAAAGCGAATAGGCAAAACACAATGAGTGTATGACAATTAACGTCATAAATGTAACCATTGTTAAACATGCATAGATCTACAGAACCAAATAACCAAAATACGTCGTTAAATAGGCAATTTAAGCTTTCATCGATAACTATAAATGCAAACATCTACAGAATCAAAAAAATAAAAACACGGCGCTGAGTAGGCAATTTATCGTCACAGTAGTAATTATGGCCAAACATACACATAACTGCAGAATTGAACACGTCAAAACACGCCACAGTGTATACGATTTAACATCCAAGATGGAAACATTGCCAAACATGCATAGATCTACAGAACCAAATAAGCTAAATACGGCGCAAAATAGGCAATTTAAGCTTACAATGATTACTATAAATGCAAGCATCTACAGAATCGAAAAATAAAAACACGGCGCTGAGTAGGCAATTTATCGTCACAGTAGTAATTATGGCCAAACATACATATAACTGTAGAGTTGAACACGTCAAAACACGTTACAGTGTATATGATTTAACATCCAAGATATAACCATTGCCAAACATGCATAGAAACATGTATACAGAACCAAATAAGCAAAACACGACACAGTGTAGGCAATTTAAAGTTTCAGCAGTAACCCATTCATGCATACACCTACTGAGTCGAATAATAAAACCACGGCGCTGTGTAGGCAATTTAACGTCTTAGATGTAACGAATGTCTTCATAATTTATTAAGTAATTACACAATAAATCTAAAATAGATAAAGAAAGGAAAATAAATAAAACAGATGTAGAACCACTATGTAAAACCCTATAGAGGTGCATGCTTTACAACATAGGCAGGGAAAACTTCATTTTTCTAAAAAAAATATTATTTTATACATAATCTTATTCATGGTGAGTAACATCATTTCCTTTAGTTCTATGTAAATGGAAGCTAATAGTTTTGAGAAAATGTTCACGGTTGAATGAGTTATGTTTAAAGAATTTACCACTCCGTTTAAGCTGATTGATTAATTACTTGGAATTTAGGGTGAAATCCGCTGGCTCGCTGCGTTGCGAAATATTAACATAACCTGTTGGCACTAATTACAGGGCGAGTAATTTGTCTGCCTCAAAATTTCTCTTTTAATTAAACAACAAAGCATTTGTAACAAAAATAAGACACTTTTTCTACGCTTGTATTCTGTATTCACTCGTGTAGTGATTGATGATTGATAAAAAAATGAAATATTATAAAATACAAGAAAAATAAATAAATATTAAATAGCTGGTTTCAAAACAATAAGTATTCTCTGAGGTATCTACCATTATTAAAAAGGGTAGAAAATAATTTTAAATATGTAAAACTAAATAAGTGTTTTCAAACCATTTGATATAAGACCCAGGTCATATCATGTCTAGATAATCTGAAATATATTAAATATCTATCGGGATCATAAAAAGATATAGCTTCACTTCCTTATAAAAAGAAGTCAAAGGAAAAGTAAGAGGAATTAGTTATGACTAGGTGAAGAACATAATCCTCTCTTGGTACGGGGAGTATTGGAAAGATTATATCATTGCGTGAAGAGGGTCGCGTGCCTGAGAGACCCGACCTTGTATTCGATAAAACTGTTATGAAGCAATTATAGAAAGGAACAGAATAAGGACAGGTTGCAATGATCCCCTCAAAAAAGGTACTGGGAGTATGGGAAACATGTGGCATCGTAAGGACTCTTTCACTTACCTGCTCCCATGCGTATAAATAGAAGGATCTACCCGTGGACAAGGAGGTGATTAGAAAAAAAAACGTTTATATAGTTTAATTAAATAAACCCTTTTACTGCCTTGAAATGGCGTAGATAACGTTTGTTCACATTTCATAGCAATGACGACAGGTTGACCCGGAAGTAGATTTCATCTCGTCAATTCTTTAGCTGATCTTTTGAAGCCCTGATTTGTTTCAAATTCTGTTGTCTCTGTTTTCGAACGCTTCCAGGTATTTCGGTTGCAGAATATTATTTGTATTGCATATTGTCTCAGGTTTTCATTTTCGATTGAATTTAATGAGAGCTTTTAATTAGAAGCTAGTTTTACCTCTCAAGAGGTTTTGAAGATCCCTTTGAGCGTTCTGAGAATTAGAGGAAGTTATGTTTTATACGCCCCTGAGATGGTGCCAGGTTCGTCATTATGGCCAATAAATGTAGCTTCTAGGACCTTCCAGCTTTATCTGTGAGAGATTATAACATATTCGCTTTAACAGGATGTAATAAACAATAGTTGCTTTACCATGTAACCTACCATAATTACAAACAATTTCTAAGATTTCACATTTTTAATGCGCGCGCGCACGCGTGTGTGTGTGTGTGTGTGTGTGTTTGTGTGTATTTGGTGTGTAGTGTGTATTTACTCGATTTTCATCGTTATAATTAAATATATCGTTTTACAAAAGCTTTCTGTAATCATTTTGGATTTTTTTTTAAATACTGTATCGTTTATTGTTTGTTAAGGTTGTATTTTTCTGAAATATTCGTAAGAAAATAGGTGTTTGTTAAATACTTTTTTTCTACATTGGAAGATTCACTCTACTTTAAAGTATATATTCCCAGTACTTTTTTATTAGTGTAAGTATATGTTCGCAGTACGTATTAGTGATCATTTTATAAATATTCTTTACTTATATCTTTATGTATAGCTTTTCGTAGTTAATTTTCAATATATTTGTTTGGACCCAAATGCAGACTATGACTTGACTCTTATTAAACGATGGTAAACTTCACAGAATAAACTTTATAACAACCGTGAGATCCTAACAGCTGTCGTTAGAAGTAAGCTCTTAGTCAAGATGGCAGTTCTGAATTATTAAACAGTCATACCAACCGTTTGGCAAGTTACAGTTAAATGCATTTAGTTAGAACATGTGCATTGAAATCGTTAATGTTGTGCAAACATTAACGGTAAACTTTCCTGAAGCACTGATAAAACTTGAAAGTTATTCAAAAGGCCTAATGTTAAGAATTAATACCAACTTAGTCAAAGTGGGGTAAATAATAGAGCCAGCCTAGATAATATGTATCAAACTTGCAGAGCGATAGGGATCCTTTGAGAGAAGAAGAGTTTAAAGGTAGATCTGTGTAATGAACGTTCATGTCAGTCTGTTGTTGGCCCTTGATAAAATCTCATTGTAATATTTATGGTTAAGGGACATAAATTATTTTCATATTCTGAGGAAGTTAAAATATTGTAGACTGTGTAACATTTTATATTCAAAAACCTGTACAAAACGATGTCACAACGAATGTTTATTTCCTAGAGCTGTATTTCCCGCTGTACAAATAATTTGTTTACGCTCAGAGCCTCCTCTACTTTGATTTCATTTTGACATGCATTTTGCACTCATGAAACGAGCGAAGTTGGTAAGAACTGAATAAACTATAAAAAATAACAGAAAAATAGGATGTCGACTGGGACTCCTAAGCAACAAAACGATTAAGGTAAAGTTAGGAAAAGGCAAAACATCTAAAAAAATTTTAAAATAAAAATATACATAAAATGAAAAAATCCCAAATTAAAAGATTAAGCAGCAATTACAAATTCAATTTGAACGTTTAAACAAATAACATAGAAAGAATAGCAATATTATCTCAAGAAGACACCTAAAATATAAACAACCTCAATAATATAAAAGGTGGGGCTAAGAATAACCCAACCCAAATTACGGCATTAGTAATAGTTTGCAAGAGTGTTACAAAATAAAGACTTAGTACTAGAAACAGCTTAGTTGGTGGGAGTACCAAGAAAAGCTGAAGAAGCAAACACAGTCGCTAAAACTAGTCTCTTTAAATAAAATAATTATTATTATGAAATTTTGTGTCAACTGTTTATTATTTACATTTGCTAAATCATTATTTGTTACTACTATTTACTAAACAAATTTTAAATTTTTTATTCTAAAAATTAAATTAAATTATTAAGAATTTTATATACAAATTTTATTATTTTTGTTCTAATGAACAAAATCGTATTTGAAAATAATGTACATATAGCCTAAATGAAGAGGAAAACATCTGTTACCTGAGATCATATGTTAAGAGAATTGTGAAATCAGCTGATTGGAGATTCTTACACTTGTAAGATTTACACACTAACAATGTGCATGACGCAGTTACATAATTGTTCATTTTAAAAATTTGCTCATTGAAATATTTTCTTCCTATAATTTATCCCATTTATAATTATTTCTTATAGAATTTATTTCTGGTATATTGTAGCCATGTTTATTACTAAACAGCTGATCTGTAATAAGCTGCAATTAGTAAAAGTCTATTTTTAATGTTTTTGTTTCGATAGTCGTTTAACTTTGGTGTGTTTGTTGATTTAATTACGTTTTGATTAAATACAAGAGGAAACACAAATTATTTCAAACCAAAAACCTCCAGTTAGTTCACCTGTGCGTAGTAACTATACCAAAAATTCCTGTAGTCTATGGTCAAAATTTATCACTCTAGTGGAATGGTACTGCATGCAGTATAATAGACAATGACACTACTTAGACAGACCAGCTTTTCTCATGGGGACAGACTGTAATGAAATACATAACTAACTTCAGTTCATTATAATAACAATAAGAAGTGATTGATTAAAAGGTAGATAATTTCTTAATAAACTATTTTAAAAATGAGTTGTTAATATTAATCTGAGTTACCCCTGTTGAATTTAAATTCAATTTAAAAAAGCAAATTTTATTCATGTATTAAACTTGTGGAAAGTAAAGGCCTATCTACTTTTTACTAAATATTCTACAAGTTTATAATATAAAACTTGTAGAAAATAGGAGAAGGTAGATTTATTAAATTACGGAGAAGAAAGAAAAGTGCTTAAAAATCTACAGAAACAGATTTATATAAAGGTTAAATATGATTTTCCACGACTAATTATGAATAAAATTTATAATTATTTTTTTTTATACTTCAAAATCGACACCTTATGAAATTCTAATCAACAGTTTAACATAACGTACAGAAACACAACAAGGGCATATATTATTTAAACATCTCTGTGATGTTTATGTATATAATATTATACTCATGAACAGGATTCATAAGGTGTCAAAACATGAGTATTAATTTAAAAACATATGACAATAATGTGTTTCTATAATTAGTCAGGAATTAATCCATTTACTTTTAACAATAGGTTTATAAGAGCACAGTTTATAAATGTTTTTCTCGTTAGTAAACTCAATATGTAGCTAAAAACCTATTTAACATAGTTTGAAATATTTAAAGTATTAACCACTTGGAGAGTTTTTAGAGTACTAATTCTTTGTTAATTATCGGTTATCCAAACTACGTCAAAATTGCAAAAACTAAACAATGCAAAATCCTTAGTAAGATTTAAATACATTTTTGTTGAAGTTCTCTTTTCGTATTGTTTTATTTTTCCTATTGGTCTAGGTTGAATTTATCATTTGTTATTTGTTTGCATTGTGTGATGCATAAGGTTTAAATAGACGGTATAGTTTCACGAATTCCGTATCTGGGGGTTAAATATTTTGCTTTTTGTATGAGCGTAGCTTTCCTGTTAGTGTAGGTTGAAGTTGCCTTTGGATATGTTTTGCGTCATCTGATGGTTTGGGAATGTTTTTCAATAGTACGAGCTCAGTTTTTCTCTCTGTGTAGGTTGAAGTTTTCTTTCCCTATTAGTTTAGGTTTTCTGTTATACTGGGTTGACGTTTTGCTATTTGTTTTCATTGACTTGTGGTGTATGTTTAACTTCTCTATTGATATGAGCTTTGGTTTTCCTGCAAGTAATGATTGAAGACTCGACTATGCAACACCCTCACTACTTTACACTTCTGGTGAAACTGTTCTGCGTTCACTTCCATCCTCAGGAAAAGTTAGTCTTAGAACTTTGTTAACACATTAATTAAAATATTACTTTAAGTTTTAAAAAATAAACATTTTTTAAAAACAGAAATATTATCTAAACCTACCGACACACAAAAAACTCCATACGCATAAAATTCTTTATAAAATAGAACACTGTAACATTACAAGTACTTATGTCGATTTTAAAACTTAAGCCTTTCTAAATTGTTATTATATAATGTCTGTGACGTATGGAATACTAATAAATACCCACATTCATGATTTTTGGTTAAATAATAACCCACAAAAGGCAAATATAGAATAGTTATATGCTTGAAACAGAAAAACATCACAATCTTAAAGCCTACAAAGCAGAATTTGTTCTTTAGTAAATCACGAAAACTTTTAATCTGATCGAAATCAGTTTTAAATACGTTTCATCCTTCCAGCTCTTTTTATGTTTATCGCCCTTAATGGGAAATTTATTCGCATGGACGATTCTTGAATTACATCGCTTACTTTGTCCCATCCCCCTCTGGAACAAAAAGTGATATCAGTTTTTTTTCTAAATAATAATACGCCCTTTGATATCGAGCATGTTCCACGAATACAGTCTTTGATTACTCAAGCGTGCCGGCGTAAAGAAAGTCTCAATGACGTCTTGATAAGGCGAGATTGCTTTGTTGCAACAGTGCAGAGAGATTCAAACAGTCGTCTGGTGTAGGCCGATGTTTACCTTCACGCCGAAATTATAATAAAACGCACGATTGCTTCAGTTCAATTGAATTTACTGGAAACTTACATATTATTATTTCAGACATGATTGTTATTTTAAAAGAACTTAATATTAAATAGACGTTCAACAATACAAGAGTGAGTGTATAAACCGGTTTATAATAACCTTATTAAGTAACTAACTAATCACAAGGAAATAGAAAAAGTAGGAGGTTGTGAATTTATCTAAGGAAATAAAACTGCTTCTGTTACAAGATGACATAACAGTCGCGTTATGTAGTAAACAACTGTACCGTAGCTGTACATTTTTAAGAAGACATGTACATAAAAAAGCTATGTCAGTAGGCCAGGCCTAAGTAAGTAGCAGAGTACTCGTCCTTCGTACGGGGTTGGTGTGTATTTTTATTGTGCTTATTTAATTCCGAAAAACCAAATTCCGAGTTTCCAACACTAGTGGGGCAGTGTTCTGATAAGATTTCTAAAAAAAAACGGCCCTATGAGTGTCCATGTAAAATTTCAGTTTAATTGGTTCAGACTTTTACGTGTTGAGTAACACATACACACACACCCGCCCACACACACACACACACACACACACACACACAACATTAGATGTTTATATAATATTATTGATCGTTGTCACAGCACAAAAATACCACCCTCTATTACCGTCCGACCTAATAAACGTTCTGTCATTGCCAAACACTCATCCTTAGATCCGGACAAAGCTATATTCCCACATGCCATCCCTTAGCATCGCTGCAGATACTCGTGGGTGATTATACCCCATTTTTCCTACTAAATAAACCACGATGGTATTATATCATCAAAATATAGAGCAATATGTGAATGGAAACGGAAATACAGAAGTGTGGAATTCTATAGGAATCCTAAACACCAATTAAAAAGTGCACACTCAGTTATATACAAAATGAAAGATGGAAAAACTTCAACAAAAATCTGTTGTACAAAAAACTAGCGGCACTTTTTATTGGGACAAGAAACAGAATAAAACAAAATAGGGAATTGACGTAAGGGATGAACAAGTAATAAAAGCCGAACATTTAATATTAAAAAAATAATGCGACAGTATCGGAAATAGCAATTGTACTAATTAACTTTTACAATAACAATTATGAAGCACAGTACAGTAAACTTTAATTAAACAATAAAACCCTAGTTACAAAACCCTCGTGTACATTTTCGTGATGCAGTTAACTTCTAAACTAAACTGTTTTAATTTTGTAGCTATTGTTTTTTAATTGGTAAAATACAATTACCCTTTGGCGAATCGCACAGATTAGGTAATTTACCAAAGAACGATAAAAAGCGAAACGTTGACAGAGGGAGGAGTTCAAACATATACAAAGACCATATTTAATAGAAGAGTCTCCAAATTCAGGGAATCAGTGTAATTTCGAATAGAATACACTATAGAAAGATTATGTAAGAGAATTATTACAACAACCTCAAAGTCCTCAAAGAAAGTTATATCTAATAGGTTAGGTTACGTTGAGTTAGGTTAAGCTAGGTTAGGTTCGGTTTTTTATACTAAGTTAGCTTATATTAACTTAGACTATATTAAATTAACTATAGAAAGGTTATATAAGAGAATCATTAGAACAAACTGGAAGTCATCAAAGAAAATTATATCAAATAGGTTAGGTTACGTTAAGTAAAATTAAGCTAGGTTAGGTTGGGTTTTTTATAATAAGTTAGCTTAAAATAACTAAGACTGTATTAAACTGGCTATAGAGAGATTACATAAGAGAATCATTAGAAGAAACTGGAAGTTATGAAAGAAAATTATATCGAACAGGTTAGGTGACTATATTAAACTGACTATAGAGAGATTACATAAGAGAATCATTAGAACAAACTGGAAGTTATGAAAGAAAATTATCTCCAATAGGTTAGGTGACTATATTAAACTGACTATAGAGAGATTATATAAGAGAATCATTAGAACAAACTGGAAGTTATGAAAGAAAATTATATCGAATAGGTTAGGTGACTATATTAAACTGACTATAGAGAGATTATATAAGAGAATCATTAGAACAAACTGGAAGTCATCAAGGAAAGTTATATCGAATAGGTTAGGTTACGTTAAGTTAAATTAGGATAGGTTAGATTGTGTTTTTTATACTAAGTTAGCTTATAATAACTAAGGGCTGTATTAAACTGGCTATAGAGAGATTATATAAGAGAATCATTAGAACAAACTGGAAGTCATGAAAGAAAGTTATATCGAACAGGTTAGGTGACTATATTAAACTGACTATAGAGAGATTACATAAATGAATCATTAGAACAAACTGGAAGTCATCAAATAAAGTTATTACGAATAGGTTAGGTTACGTTAAGTTAAATTAGACTAGGTTAGGTTGGGTTTTTATATTAAGTTAGCTTATATTAACTAAGACTATATTAAACAGACTATAGCAAGATTATATAAGAGAATCATTAAAACAAACTAGAAGTCATCAAAGAAAGTTATATCGAATAGGTTAGGTTACGTTATAATAAATTAGGCTAGATTAGGTTATGTTTGTCAAGTTAAGATAGCCTATATTTTTTAAGAAATTTTAAAAACATCTTAAATTTGATCAAATTTTAATCTATATTTGTAATTAATAGAATTTGCTGAGAAGAATAGAAGACTCCTATAATTCAATCTTAACAAAAACCTTGAATATTATAATAATTTGTTTCGCATGGATGAATTTTTCGTTATAAATAATGGCGGACAAGTAGAAACCATCCTGATACTCAGATGAAATTTTACGTATCAGTTTGTCTACACAGGGTAGATACCTCTTTACAACCCTATTAAAAACAGGTCCTCTCACGGTCTATCCGGATGATTTTATGCCCGTCTAGGACCAAGTTAACAGTCTGATATAAGTTCCGCCCCTTAGGTAAGACTTACCGAAAGTGGATGAAAGTCTGATTGCACCTCCTGGACCGAATCAATCAAACGAGGCATTGGGTATTGGGGGTTTATTAAAATACATATACTATTCTAAAAGTGCACTTTGTGCTTGCGTGATAAAGTCTTACTTGAGGGAATATGTCTCACTTTAAATTATCTATAATAGTTAAAAATGAAACACCTACCTGAACAGCAGATAATTTTTAAAATAAAAAAACTGTTTCAAAGAAATTCCCGAATATATATTTTTTTACTTACTAAAGAGTAAAAACTAATTTTCCAATAACAAAACCCTAATTTATCATAAACGTATAACCCTCAAAGTTTTGAAGACATGTTACGTACTTAGACTCATATTTTTACATACTAAACGTGATAAATAAAGGGCTTTTACAAGATGTTGGAGCACGTTGGCATATGAAGTAACAAATTATGGCATAAATACCAGTTACTCAAACATTTCTTCCGTACACTTATTTTATAGATATAAGAAATCTAATTAATTTAAGATTCAAAAGATTTAAGGAGATATTGCCTATTATATTTATAGGCATCCACAATAATAACATTTCGTTTAAATAATTCAAAGAAGGTAACATTGTCGGAAATTTTTATATGTAAACAACAAATATGCAATCACATGTTTTTTATCGAACCGAATCTGATAATGTACGGTATATTCCAAGAACAGATCTATTATCGTCCCACATACTCTCATAGTATCGAACACATGAAACTTTTGTTTCGAGAGAAGACTCTATGGTTCGCTATAATAAATCATGGGAAATCAAGGAATCAAAAAGTTGATTGTTTTGGAAATGTTTTGAATAGATTTGATGTATTAACATAAACAAGAAATGATTGCGCCGACTTCATCATTTGTGGTAACAAGGTTATGATAAATCATGTTTTTGATATTGGAGAATTATTTTTTTTACTTTTTAGTACGTAAAATTATATATTCTGATTCTTCTTTTAAAGTCTGTTCTTTTTAATTTATTTCTTCATTTTTAGAGTTATGACCTTGGATAACTGTTTACATTATAATTGAATTTCGTATCATTCCGTTGATTATAATGGCAAAACTGTAAATATGTATCCATGCAAATCTCTGACGGTATATTTCCAATAACAATACGATAAACAAAGCTATCTGACGAAAGCATTGAGTAATTTATGATGGAAATGAATTTGACGATTTTTTTAAAAACCTACGTATTATTTCTTATCTTCCAATTATTAGTTTTCATTTCCGTTAAAAACGTGTGTTAATAAAGACGTAATGCGAAATCTCAAGTAAATATAGAATACGGCTATCTCTGATAATAAGATAAAATAAGAAATAAATTTTCTTAAACCAAAATATTAATAAAAAAATAAAGTGAAAATTGTTAGTAAAGTTATATTTAATAATGAATCAGTTCACATTAATTTAGTAATGTAAAGTAACATCACTTATAAATAATATTCGAGCTGGCTTGTGAGTGAAAGATATAATTAAAGAATAAAAATATGGTACAACTCACAAATATACAATTTTTTATTTCAAACGCGTTTCAACGACTAATTTGTCGTCATCCTCAGTGAAAATACACAAATGAAATTAACTAATATATATATATATATATATATATATATATATATATATATATATATATATATATATATTAAACATAACCTATAAAGTTTTAGCAAAAGTAAAAACGTTTTACTTTTGCTAAAACTTTATAGGTTATGTTTAATATATATATATATATATATATATATATATATATATATATATATTAGTTAATTTCATTTGTGTATTTTCACTGAGTATGACGACAAATTAGTCGTTGAAACGCGTTTGAAATAAAAAATTGTATATTTGTGAGTTGTACCATATTTTTATTCTTTAATTATAACATCACTTAATTAAAGTAATGAAGTTTTGTTGAATATCTCAGGATTGTTGAATACCTCGAATATGGTAAATGGTATAAGTCGTATTTTCAGTGTATTTATTTTGGAAAATCCTAATCGAGTACCAGGTTACATATCAGTATGAGTACACAATTGAAAAAAAAACATCTTTCTTGAGGAACGTTCGTTCTTTAGAATCCTATGATGCTCAATCTAAGTGATTTTCTAAAGCAAGAAGTAAAAAAAATCTTTTAGTTTTATACTTATTTTTTATCTATATTATTTTTGTATATGGTAGAATATTACATAAATATAATGTGTTTATTTGGATTATTAGTTCATTTATAGTTCATAACTCTTATACAATATTTGTTCAAAATTAAAATAGCCTATTATTGTCTTCAAAACTGAGGGACCAGGGGATAACTAAAGTGAGACCACCGGGAGGGTTTCCACTTTCATTTGTAAGCAAAGCACTTTAAGAGTTCAATACGTCCACAACTATCGTCTATGAAACATTAAAAAACATACGGATTGACTACAGAACCTCCTCCTTTTTTAAAGTAGGTTAAAAAGGATATTACCGTTTTGTTTAATAATTTAAAACAACATAGGTTATTCAAATACAAGAATATTTATTAATTTATATTCAAAGCTTTTCGTTGGCAAACAGTACCAACATCATCAGGAATGAAAATTACAATAATGTAAGCTATAGGCCTAAAACATATGTTAAATTAGAAATAGAATTGTTGCTAAATTTATACAAGTTGCCAAATTTATTTTGTTGCTGTAACATTATAGACATTGAATATAGTATCAAATTTAGAATGTATTTGTATTTGTTCTTTTATTAATTTGTTATTATTATTCTATTTATATATTTCGAATGCTTCATATACATTCATTCTTAATCCCTTATTAATTTCTTTTGTAAGTTTCATATTTTCAATATTTGGAAATTGGTGCTTATTATTAATACAATGTTATGCAAAATTTGATTTATATATTTCTGGATTAATATAGGCATTCAAATGTTCTTTATAAATTTCTTTTAATTTTTTCTTGGTTTGACCTATATAAGCTTTATTACATTTTTCGCATTCTAATTTATAAACACCACCTTTTTCATGCATATTAATTATTTCATTATTGTTATTTATTATGTTTATTATTTTGTTATTAGTTTTGTATGCAATTTTGATATAGTATTTATTGTTACTATTTTGCAATAGTAATAATAATACAATATGGACTTCATTTTTATTTATAGGTCATGAAATAACAACTATCACCAAATTATTTAAATATACAAATATTGATTATTGTAATTTTCATTCTTGATGATGTTGGTACTGTTTACCAACGAAAATCTTTGAATATAAATTAATAAATATTCTTGTATTTGAATAACCTATGTTGTTTTATATATATATATATATATATATATATATATATATATATATATATGTATGTATGTATGTATGTATATACCTGGAGTATTATCACATTCACTATGTAAGATGGCCCATTACTGAACACACTTTACTAGAAAGACCAGACCAAAACAAGTCTTACATATTAAAAATGTTTCCTGTGCATTCTACAGCATATGATGTTGGTACACAAATGTTGCAATTTCCTTGAGCAGTTAAATAAAGACATATATTTATTACATTCTCTTCGTAAATATTACAGAGTAATATAACCATATATTTTCATGTCAAAATATCGTTGAAGGTTTATTGTTTGACACAAGAAATGCGATAGGTTTTGTATTTAAAATATGTAAATAAATGTCTCAATTTTAATGTCATTTAAAAACAACATTTACAGTAGTGAGACGTTCATGGAACAATTCTCATAACAATGTTTACAAATTTATTTCAAAGTCGATAATAATTACTAAGTATACAAGAATGTAACTTCACTTCATAAGCGTCTTTAATAGTTCAATTTACATTTATAGTGTAAGTAAAATTAAATATTTACTTTTTTATTTTACTATTAAACATTTTATCATATTATATATTTTGATTTTTTATTGATATTTTATTATATTGATCGTAGTAAATAATTGTAATTATTGAATAGAGTGTGATAAAACCAGATTTATTATATAAATCATACGTTGTTTTATAACTTAGGTGAACTTACGATAACTCTGAATATATATAAAACTAAATTTGTAAATAATTTAATCTTAAAAATAATACAATTTATTCCAGGCATAAACTGTCAATTTACTGCGATTATGCAATGTTATAGCTTACGTTAATAGATAACTTAACTAAGTATACGATAATGTAATATCTTGGATACTAAATTTTCAATTTCAATAAACATAACGTTTAATCAATCTCTAACTGAGGGGGAAAACAGATGTTACTACTGACCGGCATGTTTGACAATTGAAAAATCTTCGGTTCGAATCGATATTATCTGTATGGT
>JBAIZL010000114.1:200000-205000 GCA_036971475.1 Prosapia bicincta | reverse complement strand
CTGAGTTGAAGCTACTAAGTAAATTTAATATCCCTTTGCTGTAACTTAATACCCCAAAAAAGTTTGTAAAATAATAATTCTAGGTAAACGCTCCGTAAAGTTCAATGTATACACATTAAAAGTATTTGGACTGTACATCTCGTTTATTTCCCTAACTCCCAGGCTAGATATCCTTGACTCGTGACGTCATTACGATCAGATAAGGGAAAAGTAAAATATTGGTAACAGTTCATCGTAATGGTAACTAATAATGATATGTTTATAATGAAATGTATTAATTACAATTCGTAGTCACAATCTTTTTCTATTATAATTTTTTTCGTTTACCGCTGCACACTCAGTCAAAAACAATAAATTATCTGGGTATAAGAAAATACAATCTATATAAAAGATCACATTATGCGAATCTCTTACGCGTGCAAAATATACATCACGTTTCAATTTGAAAGTCAACAGCTTATTTTAAATATATAAGAAATTACACAAGAGCCCAGATACTCAGCCCGGATCTTTTTATTCATCGTAGTACGGCGATTTTTACTTGGATCGTACGATAAAAAATTAAAGTTCTTATATAAAAAAAGAATTATTTTACGATACAATAAATTAAATTTTAATAAATCAATAATTATTAACACTTTCTTCGCAGTTTTATTGTTAGCAAATTATTGTTTTCAATCATTTAAGCAACCAACATTTAAAACTAATTTTTTTAAAATTAAAAACACCTCTATTTATAATTACAACCTCTCATAATTTTACACTGTATTTTATATGCATTGTTTCTGAATCAATGGGACGTGGAAATTACATTACCAATTTTTTTAACTTAACCTCCAAATATCCTCTACGTGAAAACGAAAACAGCTGTTATCGTTACGGGCCGCTATCACTGGTATTCCAAAATCCCCAGACCTACACTACAAAGAACTTGCTAGCTAAATGCAATATAAAACCTGAAGTGCAATAAATACATCGTAGACCACAAAATTAAAGTTTAAACAATAGCAAAAATAGATATGGAAAAGCGATTATCCCAAGCCCTACGTGTTGTACTAGGAGTATACTCAGACTAACGGGATATTAAACACCCCATTAGAGCGAAGGGTTGCTAAACCATCTGTTACACAAGTGATTACGGGAAATAACTGCTGCCAGTTGGGATACTAATATTATACGGATTGTTAAAGAGAAAAAGGTAATACGTCAGCTACTATACTTCGTAAATACAATGTTGCAATTCTATATTTGCAATAACGTATTCTAGCAAAATACATTGTTGTATTTAACATAAAATCTAACGATATAGGTATTTCCTAATATAGTTTTGTAAACTAGTATATTCATTTCATGTGTTTGTTTACTAATTCGATATTTTATGTCTATATAATAGTATTACCCAAAATCACTGCGTCTTTAGTTGTTTTCGAACAACTCTTGACCCAGTTGTGTATTCGTATAAGTATTTTTGATGACTTATTAAATCCAACTTCTTATTGCCAGTAAACGAATTTACGTGGCAGTGAGTCGGTTGACGTGACGTCATCACTTAGGAATTTACATGAAAGTATGTAACAATCCGAAGGAAATAGACTTTTCTTACGAAGATTTCCGAGTGTGGTTAATTAGACATGGCAGTTATTGTTTCCTTCTTATTTTCTATTAGGGGCTATTTCGAAGTTATGCTTAAACTATTTCTAAATACAATAAATGTATTTTCATTTTTAATACAATATTTTCTTATATATTTAAAGATATCTTGTAATATTTCCAAATAAGATATTAGAGTAAAATAACCGATTGCAGAGGAGTAAATTCCATTGTGTGTATTGCCACAAAGAGTATGAAAGGGTTCCCACGTGATTAACTCAAGCTATGAAACTTTTAATAACCAAACTTATCTATCTTAAATTGATACTTTTCCAGTATTGTTTTTAAAACATAATACAGTATATAATGGCTATTATGGTATTATAGTGATCTGTTATATAAAGAAAAATTAAACTTACAAAGAATGTGTTTATAAATTGTCTGTAAACAGAGTTTATTTGAGTACTTTTATCTTATTTTAATCATTATTAAATGTTTGTAATATTTATAATTTATTGAAACATTTTTCAAAATTATCAATTCTTTTAAACTTTTATGGGATGACTTTGTTCTTGATTTACGTGCGGTATTGTTCTCATCTTTTACATTCTGTGCAGGTGTTTTCGAGATCCAAGGTTTCTGCTTAGAGACTCCGCATCTTCACTTTAACGGAATATATTTACAGAGCGTTCTTATTGTTACTCCATCTAAACGCTGAGTAGTTATCATTGTGCTTTTGCTTTGTACAAAATACACCTTATGCTTTGGTTTGTTTTACATATTTATCAAAACTTAAGACTATAATATTTTTAATTTAACTACATGAAGGTTCTTTTAAACTACAGTAGTAGTGCAAATTTACAAGTTATTGTGCTATGTCATTATTTCACAATGTATTTCATTATGATATAGATCAATTACAGAGGTGGTCGCTTTACGACCTCGGATGAAAGAGATAGGAACATCGCGTGTCTCCATAAGGTTTGAAAGTTCAACAATAAATCAGTAATTTCAATTAGAGAGGGCGGAAGTAGCCTACAGAAGTGTAAGTATACGAGATAACCCAGCTGGGATATATCATCAATTAACGACAGCTTTCTGGCAGCTATTTTGTTACATTCCATTAGGCGCCGCCGATATCTGGACAAACATAAAACATTCTGAGGGATAATGCGAGAACTGAAATACATTGCTGTGATTTTATGTCGTCGCAGATTATTAAAAGGAATTACTTTCCTAAAAACTGTGCCAAATAATTTATGTTCTTTTGCATGTGTTGGACAATCGCTGATTTAACAGTTGATGTAATTAATTTTATTTATTATTGATCTTAAAGCAATAATGTTTTTTTTAAGATAGCAAAGGGAATAAGTATTTGTTAGTTGAAAACCTAGCGGAATATATTGATTCATATATCACTACAGTTCATACTACATCACAGCATCTTCTTTCCTAACTCTATACACTGTTTAGAGTTAACTCCAATATTAGATTAAACTAATGTGAAAGAGAAATTTGGCACTAAATATGCATTGACCTATTATTAGCCAAAGTAATGAATATTATAAGTGTATTTAGTTAGTATTAGTATTAACAATACATAGCCGCTAGTAAAGAAATAAAATAATTTAAAGTTAACTTTATCTATAGATGTGATACGCAAAACATGAGGTTGTTTAAGACTATGAAGACATCGTAGCAACAAATATTTTAGGTATGTGTTTGTATGTTAACTGTTATAAGAAATTTGTAATGTGTAAAAGTATATTTTGACAAAAAAATTAACTTGCAGATTTGTGTTGTACATGTTGAGGGTTTTTTAATATACACTTATTGAATTTACTTGGCAAAAAAAACATTGCTTTATAATATTTTTCAGCAGACGCTATTGGCTTTTATCTAGTGCAAAATTTGTCAGGTGAAAAATACCAGTTAATACCATTTTTTTGCCATGTCATGTCATTAAATATAAAGAAAATAAATTTTATATTGATAACAGTTACGTAATGTGATAATCCAAGTCAGACTATACAGATGGCACTGGTTGTAATCCAGATGTGAACGTCACCGACCGTTTTTCGTCTTCTACAAGCACCGAGAATACGGTAAGCATCTTTAAACCCCCTTTACCACAACACCCCCAATAACGTTTGTCCCCCTACTGAAAACCTATTCACACTCACACAAATGTTTGTCAACTTAAAAAACAAATATTTAAAAAAATGTAAGACTACACATCGTGCAAGTTTCTAGCATAAGAAAATTGTCCTCTCGCCAAGCCAGCTAGCACATCTAATGTTTCTTCCTAACGTAGGTGCCTACCTTCTGTCTGCGGTGCCTACAAACTTGACTTCATAATTTTGATTTAACCCTGTATCTAGTACGCTACTCGTTTCAGACGACCCTTTCCCGCTCACCATCTGGTATGCAACACATCTGAGTCGCACGTGACATTGTTAGCTACAAATCGGAATCACAACACTGCACTACTTAGTAAATGTCACACAGCTTATACTATTAGAAAGCTGAGACTGTACGCGTTCGTTTACATGTTGTTACCCTACATAATATCTTGCAAATTGAGTTTAGTGACTTTCTGTGTCACGTAATTTTAAACTTTTAAACACTGTGACATAATTTTAGACGTCATATGCAACATGTTACAATTTTTGCAATAATTTAGCATGTTGTATATAATTTATTTTGTTTTAGCTAACGTAAAATCGGTCGAAATGTCAAAGAAATGTTTTTTTCTGAAAAATTCGCTTATCGGAGTTTGGGTAGTGATACATACAATAATACTGGCAACCAATCAAAGCCCTCTATTTTAATTGTGTAAAGATGGAATCTGTTGAACAAGCGTGACAAATCTAAAAGATTGGTCTGTTCTTCTTTGTCTTCTGAGTAGATGGGCAGCTGGGTTGCAAATATATTCAGATGGCTTGATTAAACCCTTAATAATGTAATATTAAAAATTAAATAATGACAAGTCAAAATATTCGTAAAGTTTAAATGTAGCATGTATTTATGTTTCCCAAAATTCAATTATGATAAAAGACTAGAGCCGTGTAATATTTCGATTTCTAAATTAACCAAGGTTCAAGTGTTGGCCAAAGTAAGTTCTACAATAATTTGTTTTAGTTAATTTGATAAAATCAGTAAATATACATTGATTTTACGTTAGCAAAGAAAAACAAGAATTTATTCAACATGCTACATTATTTCCAAAATTTAGCAAGTTACAACTTTCAAAAGTTAGATTGTAATTAAATATTCCCTGAACAATTCTCTTTACAACATTTTTTTAATTCTTTGTATTACCTCACTCTCTTATATATATATCTTGTTCAATTTTCAACAGTTATTAAAATACGTTTTTATTCGTCCAATCAAATGCATTATATTTTTTT
>JBAIZL010000114.1:167500-195000 GCA_036971475.1 Prosapia bicincta | reverse complement strand
AAAAATATTATACAAAAGAATACCAGAATCGACAATATTATTTTTTTTAAATAAATTGTAATTTCTGATATATGTAATTGTAATATATAGAATATAAATTGCCCATGAATATGGGTACTTGATATACTTGCATTGGTTTGTTTACTTTTCCGATATGAGGGTGTAATGTGATCCATGCCGATGTAGATTCGTCAAATCGTTAAGTCAGTGACACCAGGCGCCAATCTGTCGCCTTGTTTTTCGCTCTACTCGTAGTGTATTTAGGACACTATGGTGGAGAAACTTTATTTCCCTAGCTCCGTTTGTAGCTAGATCACGGCAAATATTACTCTCGGATATTGCTCAGTACCTACCAGATTGTGCCACTCCAAGAGACCCGGCTTCTGCTCATGGGTGCCCCCTGCTTCAAGTGGCATTCATGAGAGTGGATACTTGGGGCAGGGAGGGCACTATTGCGGTGAAACTTTATTTCCTTAGCTCCGTTTGTAGCTAGATCACGGCAAACAATACTCTCGGTTATTGCTCAGTACCTACCAGATGGTGCCACTCCAAGAGACCCGACTTCCGCTCATGGGTGCCCCCTGCTTCAAGTGGCATTCATGAGAGTGGATACTTGGTGCAGAGAGGGCACTATGAATCCAGGAATATAAATATGTGTCACTCATCTTCGCCAGGCGATATAAATAAGTCGTTGGAAAGGTTGGTTTAGTAACGCAAAGCTAACTGTGTAAAGGCAATTGTATTTTGGTCTATATTTTTCTTTAGTTTTAGAAGTTTTCTTTCTTTCTTTAGTATTCTTAATGGGTTCTATTTTTTTAATTGTATTTTGGCTTGCTTTTTAGTTGGAATCTTGATTTGTTCGGAAGGATATGTTAAACGTATTTTTAATTAATATGTGTATTTTAAAACATTTTTTTTTTCTTTACGCATTTTAGTTTAAAATTTAGTGCACTCCAACGATACGTACTTTGAATATAAACCTGTTTACCTACCTGAAAAATTATCCAAAACAGCCTGACCGATCCCCCACAGCTTCTTTGACACTGCATGTTGAAATGAAGGCAAATTGTTGGTCAGACGTGTGTGTGATGTATAGCTCGCTTGATAAGCCTCCGCTGTACAGCTGGCTATGACAAATATATGCGAGTAGATATTGGCTAATTTACGACATATTCAGACACGATGATTTCCGACGCTTTATACAAGCATAAAACATTTTAGACACAAAATATTTTTAAACGATTTTAGATAGAGCTTAGAAGAAATTCTACGTCCAACGATCAACAATCAGTTTTCGAGTTAACATTGTATTTGGACTACTACAAGTTAGTTCGTGAATAAAGTTGTATTCGAAACTCTGTATCCAACAATAATATTCTATATTTCAATCTAGTTGACGATGTTGTTACTTATTGTTACACAATTTCTATGTACACAGCCCATTATATATATATATATATATATATATATATATATATATATATATATATATATATATCGCAATATGTATTCTTGTGTATTAATAAAGAACTAAGTTAAAATACAAATACAAGAATTATAATTGAATTTCAATTCAATTATAATTCTTGTATTTGTATTTTGACTTAGTTCTTTATATGTATATATATATATATATATATATATATATATATATATATATATATATTAAAACAACATAGGTTATTCAAATACAAGAATATTTATTAATTTATATTCAAAGCTTTTCGTTGGTAAACAGTAATAACATCCAAAAATTACAATAATGTAAGCTATAGTCCTCATTTATTACATTATTGTAATTTTCATTCCTGATGATGTTGGTACTGTTTACCAACGAAAAGCTTTGAATATAAATTAATAAATATTCTTGTATTTGAATAACCTATGTTGTTTTAAATTATTAAACTAGAAAACGTATTTTATATATATATATATATATATATATATATATATATATATATATATATATATATATCGTTCTGAAGTAGCAGATTTCATTCTGACATAGCTTGTTGGGCATCCAGTGCCCATGATGTTTATACACGGATCTTTTCACTAATTGTTTGGAAAAATTCATTGTGGTTAAATAATAATAAATATTACATAAAAACCTTAAGCCACAAATACTTTTATTCTAACCTGCGTACATTTCGGTTTCCAAGTAACCATCCTCAGAGGCACTACACACCATACTGGATAACTTCTGAAAGGAAATTATATAGAATTAGCCAGGATGGTCATGCCTCTAACGACAGTTACTTGGTAACCTAAATATACGTCAGGTTAGAATAAAAATGTTCATGGCTAGAGGCTCTTGTGTATTGTTCATTATGGCTTTACCTCGAGGAATATGCATTATACAGTTTCAATCCAAACATTCCACACCATCTATACGATACCAAATAAGCTACTTTTCTTAAACCTCCATGATCTCTTTCTCCATTTTCATCGGTCCAACTATTCTTTCACCTCATTAAGGTTCGCTAGTTGCCACCCATCCAATTCTGTGGTTCTTAGCTACTTTACTGACTCCAATAACCTCCATACTTGAAATACGAAGATATTTCATTGTAGATTTTAAATGTCTTCGATTATTGAAGATTTTCTTTGAATGCAGATTATGGTTTATTGAGTCAATCATTATGTTTTACCACTCAATACCGCACCCTTCATATCCCTTTATATGTTTATACCATTTATTCAAGATCTTTTTTATCCTGGGTTATGATTAGCTGGTCGTCTCCAAAACGCATTACACTCAGTAGCAACTCTTTCAGGTTGCAATTTCAATTTAGGATAATGTTTTAGCATATTTACTATCGCCAGCATAAAATGTTTTATTACATTGGATACAAGAAGGAAGAATAGCAAAAGCATAATGCAGTTTGAAATCATTGGGAAAGAATTTGCCCTATTTTGACTTTTGCCGTTACATTTGTGTGCGTCTGTTTCACCACTTTTATCAATATTCCTCTGTGTAATATAAATGGAAAACAATACAAACATTTCCAGAGAATACATTTTCAAGTGACAATATCATATGACAAAACAATATTTTATTAGATACGACATTGTGTTTTTATTGCGTAGCTAGGGATTGTATTGCCTCATTTATTTTAATACGTTTGTCACTTAAAAATTGTAGTTAATTTATGCTCTAAGAAAACATGGCGTATACATTTTTACACATATGTGTTGGGAAACGTCTGTATAAGTCGTAAATAAACTTATATAAGTATAAATTTGTATAATTAAATTTTAAGTCTAAAAATTAAATCCAAAATATCTGTTTGTGTTAACAACAATATTATTTGTTTCATAATATAAATCTCTAGAAAATTTCTTTTTCAAATTTTTAAACTTAAAAATAAGTTGTTTAAGTGCGAGATAGCGTCATATTTAACAACACAACTTTAAATTAATTTTAATAAGCAAAACAAAAAACGGCAAAGAATGGTGCTTAGTAGAACGGAAAGCAAGCTAAAAGACTAGTTTATGTAATATTTTTACTATTTGTGATCATTAGAGATTTCAATGAATACAACTAGAAGCATGGAAAGATATATGTAAAAATTAAATATGAACACTTCTTAAAAGTGTTTAAAACATTTACGCTTGGAAATATTAACCTATTACTTGTAGAGATAAAATATATTTATTTTCATATTTACTCTGTCCTATTTAAATCTACATTTTAGGTATTAGTTATATATTCAAAAAAGGTTAAAAGCGAAAGAAAAGAAAACCTAACTAACCTAACTATTTAAATAATTTCTATTTAAAAGGAGATTTTTAAAACTTTTTGTACATTAGAATAACTTTTATGCCTTTTACAACGGAATTCATTTTACAAAGAAAATTATTTTATATTTTCATTTTTCATTTGTAAAAGCATATAAAAGCCATTATTTTTATTAATTTTACTTTAATTAATAAAAAGACCTAATATTGGTTAGTTATCCAAATTAACGGCATGGTGTATGTTCAAACAAATCAGTGTAATTCTTTTCAAAGGAAATGAAACTCAATAAAAAATGTGCGTTTTTTATAATTGATCTCTGCACTACCATAAATATAGGCTGCCAAATTTTACCCCTATTAGCACCTACTACCCCCCCCCCCCCATTAGCATCAGAAGGAGGCGAAACTTGTGATGACTAAATTCAAACCTTACGGAAAGACAGAGTTAAACATGAGTTGACTCATTATTAATTACGAGGTTTTTATGATATATTTGCCATTCAAGTTAGACACCTATCAAAACGACTCAATTCTACATCTACAAGTAGGGTAATGGATTACAGGAGACATAAACACGGGCAAAGTAGTTAACAAAAACGTATTGACTTGACCCAGTTTTTGCCTGGGGCAGATGACAAATCGTTGAAACGTGTAAGTCCACGTTGGACAAACAAGGCAAGATGTTGCCAATCTTAGCAATATAACCCCGTGTGCTTACTTTCGCATTACAGAGGCAGCGTTTGTTTGTGCTGAACAAACATGTTAGCCCGAGCAAGCGGCAACACCGTAACGATTGTTTGCATTTTGCAACTGCCACGGTTCAGTTGCAACTAAAACTTTATCAAATATTTAGTTTATAAGTGCCTTGAATGAAACTGTGGATTTTTGTGTTTGATATAAAACTTGTCTAAATGGTTCAAAAACCTTGTATTAGACTATTAGAAATAAATATTGGACATGTTTTGTGTATCCGAAAAATCATTTAGGTTAGGGTGTAACATAAATGCATACAGGATTTCGGGTGTTTTCCCTCTCAGACAAATTTCAATTATCCATTGAAATGGAAAATACCCATGGCTAAATACCATATTATAAATTTACCACTTTTGTGAGATAATTTTCTATCTCAAACTCTCATCAATAAATTGTTTCCTATTTAACTAAAGTAGCCTTAGAGTTCTTTTATGATTTAGTGTCTCAAAGACTTCAATCTACGTAAAAACATTTGGAAATAATTGCATATTTTATAAATTTAACTTAGGAAGAGATGCTAAATGTATTTTATCTATTACAGAATAAGCGTAACAGATTATGAAGTTTTTTTATATATGAAATATATTTACAGAAGTCTGAAAATCTAAATCTTTTTTTTGTAAAAATAAACAAGTTTTTAAGTTTACGTATAGGTTCTCACGTAATAGAGATGTAGGGAAAGATCATTGTTGTTTTAGTTGCTGCAACACAAATCAGAAGAGAATGGAAACAAAATATCCGCAACAACTAAGAATATATTAGCTAATAAAAACAAGAAAACCTTTAAATTGACCAGTTTTGTGACGTATTTTATATTTCAAACTCTCATAAACAAATTGTTTCCTAATAAACTACAATAGCCTTAGTTCTGTTATAATTTTGTGTCTCAAAGACTTCAATCTACGTAAATATATTAGTAAAATATAAATTATGAAGGGCTTCTAATGTTTTTTAGCTATTAGAGAATAAGCGTAATAGATTACGACGATATTAAAATATATTTAGAAAGTATGAAAGTCTCAATCGCAGTAAAAATAAACGGTTTTTTATATAGGTAACAACTGAAAACATATATCACCTTATAAAATCAAGGGAAACGTGTTCTAATTGAAATTTTAAAAGTTATTTTATAACGAACAAAGTCAATATGCAAATTTTATTTTGTACGAAAGTAGGTTAATTGAAAAGAAAACTGAGCGCTGCACTTTGATTAAAATATATTCTTAATTGCAGTATTTGCAGTCGGTACTTTGTTGCAATCAGAAACTGCAGTTTAATACAGTAAATATGAATGGAATTATCTTATTCGTTTTTAACGCCAACTTCAACTATAAAAATGGTTTTATATAATACCACCAAATAGCTTCGTACTTGATTAATGTATCACGATTGCAAAATATCTCGTATATGTTTATAAAAAAAATATACATTAATTTTTAAATACATCCAGAGTTACATGAGTGTTATCTATTAAAAAACACAATTTGTATAAACAAGTATAGGGCTTTCTTAATACGAAACAGTGACTTTTTTAAGAGTGTATATATATATATATATATATATATATATATATATAAATTATTTATAAATATCTGTCATTTTAAACTGATAGTTCTAAAATCGACAACAACATTTAAGACGATTAAATTTAATATAGTCCAATATATAATAATAACTTGTGATTGTTAAAATGAGTAATTTATTGGACTATATATAATTGAGTTGTAGTAATTGAAAGTTAATTTGTTTCGATAAAACGTTAGGTGTAAGAGTGCAATGCAACAACAGTTGGCTAATTTCCATTTGTTTTCTATTTATTTCAATTTATATAATAATTTTATTTATATACGTCGGTGCTCAATTTGTTGAAAGTTTTCTCTTCCAGGGAAACAGTATTTATATAGTTAAAATAATGAAAACAGTGGTCGTACATTTGGATATGCCTTTTATAATATAATTGGTTAAAAAATATGGTGATATTTAGACAATTTAATGGTCTGTGGTAACTATTATTGCAAACAACTACAGAATCGAATAATGAAAACACGGCGCTGAGTAGGAAATTTATCGTAAAAACAGCAAAACATTAATAGATTTGCAGAAACTAAATGTTAAAACACGTAGCAGTGTATGCAATTTAAGGTAACAGATGTAACCATTTCCAAATATGCATAGATATACAGAGCCCAATAAGCAAAACACAGTGTAGACAGTGTATGCAGTGTAGTCAATTTACCGTTTCAGCAGTGCATGCATTAACCCTTCGGTTAAATGTAACACATTTAGGCTCGTGGGCTACCACTCTAGCCCACACACTTTTTATTAAAAATTTATAATTAGAAAATATTTGTTTAGTGAGTTATTGTCGTAACTGTTTTCTCATATATTTTTTAACATATTTCTAAAAACATTAAATGTAAGATTTTAATTTTAAATTGGTTATAAACATTGTAATCTGATTATGTTAATTTTACGCCACAAACTACTTCCAACTTTAGGTGAATAAAACTAAAAAACATTCAGGATAACGATGCTATAAAACTCATTTAATTTAAAATATAATTAGTCAGAAATGGTATAAAATTTTTTAAAAAAATCATTAAAAGCACATTGTTATATGTAAAAAAGTGTTTTTTACCAAATAAATACATTTCAGGGTAAATAGTTAGGACTACCCACTTACAAACAACAATGTTATACAAACGAATTGTTCTTTATTGTTCTCTATTGTTCTTTCCAATATTTTACTGTTGTGTAGCTTCAATACAAAGGTCACATACTAGCAGGCATATCTCCACATTAGTTGCAGCACTTCTGGGTTGATCTATCTCTCAGTCTGCCGCACCTGTAGCAGCACCCAACCTTGTTAACTATAGCTTGACGTTCAGGCCGTGGCTCATCGATTCCAAGAAGGCTTATTGCTCCCCTCTTTAGTTCTACAGGTAGCATAGTAATATCAACCCTTTCTCTTATTTTAGAAACAATTTGATCCCAAGCAATGTTTATAATAAACTCACTTCTTGACGATGGTAACCCTCCAGCTTTGTTAGCAATGTAAATTCTGAACGAATTGATGGCTATTTATTATTAGAAGATAAAAAAGTAAAACCATAGGCCATTGTTTCGTATTTATTGCTACATCGTAATTGGCATAGAATTAGTCTAATACCTCAACTCGAATTTTTGTCTTGCTATAAAAAGTAATTATTTCGGGTTTCAGTAAACCCCCTGAATCTTCGTCAATCTTGTGTTCTTAATACATCGTGGACAAAAGTGCTACTGATTTCTTATGTTTAGTGCAATAAGACACGACCATTTTCTCATCATCTGACAAGCCGTCATAATTTCATTCAAAATACCTCCACATGATAACTGGGCAAGCTCTGGTTCACTCATAACACAAAAGGTCGCACAGACTACAGGTGTAGCCCTAACTACTTTAATCGTAAACAATTACAAAACCCACACACTCTGAGTGATTGAGTAAGTAGGGTAGATGATAAAAAAACAGCGAATGACGCACGCTTCCCTCCACTAGTTTTTGGAGATGCATTGCAATATAAACAAAAATTCTGGACTACACCTGTAACCCGCGTGCTCACCCGAGGGTTAATCTACAAAATTGCATAATAAAAACACGGCGCTAGGTAGGCAATGTATCGACAACAATGAAACCACAGCCATACTTGCATATATCTGTAGATGAAAGGGAAACAAGTAAAACTGGTGTAGAGTCACGACATAAACACAACATTGCTTTACAACATGGGCAAGAAGAAATTCATTTATCTAAAAAAATAAATATTTTATACATGATCTTATTCATGGTGAGTAACATAATTTCCTTTAGTTCTATGGAAATGAAAGCTAATTGTCTTAAAACAGTGTTCAAGGTTGAATGAGTTATGTTTAAAGAATTTACCACTCCGTTTAAGCTGTTTGATTAATTACTCGGAATTTAGGGTAAATCCGCAGCCTCGCGGCGTTGCAAATTATTAACATAACCTGTTGGCACTAATTACAGAGCCAGTAATTTGTATGCCTCAAATTTACTCTTTTAATTAAACAACAAAGCCTTTATAACTAAAATAAGACCCTATGTCTACACCTATATTGCGTATTCACTCATGTTGTAATTGATGAATATTAAAACAAAGATTATTGTAAAATACAAGATTAATAAATTATAAATAAATAACTGGTTTTAAAATAACAGTTTTTTAAAGAAATCTACCATTATTAAAAAGGGTAGAAAACTTTTTTAATATATATATATTTATAGTATATATATATATATATACATATATATATATATATATATATATATATATATATATATATATAATACGTTTTCTTGTTTAATAATTTAAAACAACATAGGTTATTCAAATACAAGTATATTTATACTGTATTTATAGGTCAAACCAAGAAAAAATTAAAGAAAGATATATAGAACATTTGAAAGTCTACATTAGTCCAGAAATATATAAATCAAATCTTTGTATTAATAATAAGCACCAATTTCCAAATAAAGAAAATATGAAACTTATAAAAGAAATTAATAAGGGATTAAGAATGAATATATATGAAGCATTCGAAATATATAAACACAATTATAGTAACGAATTAATAAAAGAACAAATACAATTACATTCTAAATTTGATACTATATTCAATGTCTATAATGTTACAGCAACAAAATAAATTTGGCAATTTGTATAAATTTAGCAACAATTCTATTTCTAAATTAACATATGTTTTAGACCTATAGCTTACATTATTGTAATTTTCATTCCTGATGATGTTGGTACTGTTTACCAACGAAAAGATTTGAATATAAATTAATATATATTCTTGTAGTATTTGAATAACCTATGTTGTTTTTAATTTATATATATATAACTAAGTAGGGGTTATCAAAGCATTTGTTATACGACCAAAGTCATCAGATGTGCATAACATATGAAGTACATTAAATATTATTGAGTATCATAAAGAGATATAATTACACTTCCTTCTAAAAAGAAGGTAAAAGTAGAGTAAGAGGAATTCTATCATATTGTGAAAAGTTTCGCTTGCCTGAAGGAGCTCGGCCTTATATTGGGGTCCTCCTGTTACCGATAAAACGGGTATAAGGATGTACAGAAGGGATTACAAAGGGATAAGGAAATGCCATAATGTTGCCCTCGAAAAGGGTACTGTTAGTACGGGAAACATGTGGCAACACAAGGGCTGTTTCGCTTACCTGCCCCCATATGTATAAATACAAGGATCTATCCGCTGACAGCGAGGTTGTCGGAAAACAAACTTTTGTATAGTATAATTGAATGAACGCATTTACTGCCTTGAAATGGCGTAGGTATTTTTTCTTCGGACTTCCTAGCAATGCCGGTAGGTTAACTCGGAAATAGATTTCATCTCGTCAGTTCCTTGGTTGATTGCTGATGCCCGAGATTGTGTTGTTTTCAAAGGCTTATAGCCTAGCTTCTAGGAGCTTCCAGCTTGATCTGTGAGAGCTATAATGTTCTTGATGATTAAATCCTAACGTTTGGTAATATTGAGGCAACGTGAGAAGGTAAAGTTTCCTTTGAACTACGCAAAGCATGAAATGGTCTTAGGTGATTTGTTATGCCCTCTCTTGAGAGTACTAAGGGAGAGTTAATACTAGGTAAAGAACGGACTAGATAGAATGTGTCTACCGACCTCCCCAAGGGTGTTATATATGATATAGTTCATAATGACTACATTGGGAACAATGTTCTTAAATAAAATAAAATAATGGTTTACTTTGATGTCCGCAAACGTATATTTCTTCTCTTAGCAGATTAATTTAATTTATGATACAGCTCAAATTTCCCAAAAAGAGACAACATATTCTCCATAAACAGAATATAATAAATAATAGGTGCTTTAACATATAATCACAGAAAGAATAACAATAATACCTCAATAAGAAACCTAAAATAAAAACGACTTAATTAATTAATATAAAAGCTGGGGCATTGGAATAGTCCAACTAAAATGATGACGTTAATAATGGTTTGCAAGCCATTTAAAGACTCAGTGCTACAAATACTTCAAATTAATGGGAGTACCAAAAAACACTTAAAACGCAAACATTAGCGAAACTAGTCTGTTTAGATAAAATATTTATTATGAGATTTTTTGTCATTTTTTAGTATTTACATTTGCTAAATCATTTGTTAAGCTTACTTACTAAACAAAATTAAAACTTTTCAATTTAAAAATTTAATTTAATTATTTAGAATTTTATATATAAATTGTAACATTTATATTCTAATGACTAAATCGTATGTGAAAATAACGTAAACATAACCCATACATTAAAGGAAAACATCAGTTGCTTGATACCATAAGTTAGGAGGTTTGTGAAATCAGCTGATTGGAGGTTCTTATACTTATACGATTTACCCACTAACAAAGTGCATGACTCAGTTAAATACTTTTTCATTTTAAAACTTTACTAATTGAACTATATTCGTCTATAATTTATAAATATAAATTGATGAAAAGATAAAGAATTTAATGGTGTATTGTAACCATGTTTATTACTAAACAGCTGATCTGTTATTAGCTAAAACCTATAAAAATCTATTTTGAACGTTTTGGTTTCGATAATCTTTTGACTTTGGTGATTTTATTGATTTATTTACGTTTTGATCAAGTACAAGAGTAAATATAAATTATTTTAAAAACAAAAAGCTTTATTTAGTTCGCCGGTGTGTTAATGACTACACTGTACACGTCTGCAGTCCTTGGTCAAAATGTATCACCCTAGTACAATTGTACTGCATGCAGTGTAATAGACAAGGACACTAATTAGACACACCAGCTTTGCTCATGGGGACAGATTGTAATGAAATACATAACTAACTTCAGTTCATTATAATAATAATAGGAATCGATTCTATTTAAAATTAGATAATTGTTTAACAAACTGTTTTAATTCTGAATTATTTTACGCCTATACCTTTACCGATGTTGTTATTTAATTTAATAAAAAAGCGTGTTTATTTATGAAATAAAACTGTGGAATTTTATAACATAAAATTTGTAGAAAAAAAGAAAAAATTGTTTTATTAAATTAAGCTGCATTTAGTTGCTATCTAGATACTTGAAGGGTGAATAACCTTCTATTTACAGGAATAGATTTACATAAAGGTTACATATGATTTTCACGACTAATTATGGATAAAATTTACAATCATTTTTTTAAAAACTTTATTATTTAGTTTCGACAGCTTATGGAATTCTCTTCAACAGTCTAACATTAGGTACATAAAAAAACAAAGGTGCATATTGTTTAAATATCTCTGTGATGTTTATGTATATAATATTATACTCCTGAAGAGGACGCATAAATTGTCAAAACTTGAGTAATATATTAAAAACATGATGTTACACTTTGTCTGTAATTAGTCAGTGAAACTCGATTTAGTTTTAACAATAAACGTACAAAAATATTGTATATAAAAGTTGTCTTTCGTTCCCAAACATAATACAAACCACTAACTAATTAACAATATTTAAAGTACGAGTATTAACCACTTAGATAGTTTTTATAGTAAGAAACCTTTGTTAATTATGGGTTATCGAGACTATATCAAAATTAAAAAACAAAACAACGTAAAGATCATTTCTACTTAATTCAACAAAAACAAAATTGTATTTTAATTACTTTATATTTATTAATTACAATTATTATAAATAAAGTAACGTAACCTATGCGATAAAACAGCTGTTCGGTCACATAACATATACATAAAATAAGCTGTTTTATGAAATCATATATTATCACTTTTTTGAGCCAAATAAATATATTGCATGTCTTGCTTCTTTCGTGAAACGGTTTTCTACCATATAAAGGTAGAATTTATTCTTTAAATTTAATTAATGAATAAATATTTGAAGAAACTGTATCAACATTAAGTGTCATCTACTACAAAATAAGAACACAATGTATTTGAGCTTGAGTATTTTATTAGGATTGAAAATTTGAACAATATATAAACAAAGCAAGTGTGAACTAATAGAAGGAATTTAAAATTTAACATGCTGCTTTACTAGCGGTAACATTGATTTCGGCAAACCGTTGAAGCTGACATAATACGAGATACATTTACAGGTTGCATTCACGTGCATTATTCTAAGTTTCATTACAAACAATATAGCAATGTAGTTTATTATCTGGTTAGCCTAAATATTATTCTATTTTGTATGTTATCTGACTTATTTACACGTTATAAATATCTTATCAACAAAGTACCTTCCTGTGATAGATTTGTTTATTAAAAAGACAAACAAATATAAATTTATCAACGCAGGTGTAATAACACTCTGTCTCGACACATGTAAGAGGCGTATACAGTTTCAAAACCGTAGTCGCTCTTTCATTGCGTAATATCGACAACTTTAAGTAGAAAACTTCATTCTTTAAATAACCAAAACCATTCTAACGATCATTGAGTATCCATATTTCAATACACTTATGAAATAACTAGCACCCCGCACTCGTTTAAGACTGTCCCGTTATATGTTATTTAGAAAATTTTAAAACAACTATTAATTGATGAACATTATGGAATGGCTGTTTTCTCGTAATAGTGTATAATAATTATAGAACAGGTATAGCCTCTAAAAATATACTCTTTTCATTGAAGACTTGTATACTTTCCACGGGGTATTGCACATTTTAGCTTTAAAAATCAACATTTTGCAAAATCTTTTCTTCGTATGCGTCTATGTTATGAAGGAATGTACCCCGAAAATTTTAAACCTCTACCCTTTATAGTTTCGACTCTACATCTATTCTCCGTCTGCCACTCAGGGCAACGATTCTTATATATATATATATATATATATATATATATATATATATATATATTAAATATGGTGATATGTAATATAGATAATAAATAAAAATATTTCAAAAACAAGAATACTTTTAATGAATATATTTATTCAAAGCTTTTCTTCGATAAAATAATACCAGCATTTTCCGAAAAATAATTATCTAATAAAATATTTTTACAAAATTAAAAAATTTTAGGCACATATGATTTAATTTTGTAAAAATATTTTATTAGATAATTATTTTCCTGAAGATATTCATTAAAAGTATTCTTGTTTTTGAAATATTTTTAATGTATTATTATTATTATTATATATATATATATATATATGTGTGTGTGTGTGTGTGTGTGTACATATATTGAGAGAATAAGAGAGAGAGAGAGAGAGAGAGAGAGAGAGAGAGAGAGAGAGGTTTATATAATACGCACATTTCCCGGACTTATAAATGAATGGTAAATAGATGTCTTTTGGAATTAAAGTGGAATTTCCAAACATCTAAGAATCAATTAGCACACATTTACATACGTAACAACAAAGAACAAGTTCTAAATAATAACGAGATCATGGGTAAGTTTGAATTAAACCAGGATTTAATATAAAATAGACGTCAGATGCCTTAAGAAACACAACAAAATTTAGTGAAAGAACAGATAATGTACATACTAGTACATAGCTGAGTGCCGTCCACGCTGATACCACGATCTGGTTTTGTAACGTCGAGATACTGACGCTCTACTGCAGTTGCAAAACCGAGTATCGACTACTCTGCGTAGAAAACTTCATTCTTTATACAACCAATTCTATCTTAACCGGATACTTTGCACGCATATTTTAATACACCTATATATTAAAAAACAGTAAACAATTGTTTCTAAAAGGAGTGTGTTTTAAACGTTTTTCCATAATAATTAAGTACGTTTTAACCATTATTAGAAAATTTACAACTTAAAGAACTTTGATGAGTTGAGATTGTTTTACTCAGTAACAGGGTAAATCAGGGTAAATGGGGATTACAATCTTTGTTAGGTCTTTCTATTTTGTTTTTATACAATATCTGTGACGTAAATATAACGGATAAATAGCCCTATTTATCATTCTTAGTTAAATAATAACCCACGAAGGACAAACAGTATAGAATAGAACAGTATACAAAAAAAAAACATCACAATCGTAAAGCCTACAAAGCAGAATTTGTTCTTTAGTAAATCACGAAAACTTTTAATCTGACCAAAATCAGTTTTAAATACGTTTCATTCCTCCAGATCTTTTTATGTTTATCGCTCTTAATGGAAAATTCATTCGCATGGGCGATTCTTGAATTACATCGCTGAATTTGTCCCATCCCCCTTGGGATGGAACAAAGAGTGATATCAGTTTTTTTTCGAAATAATAATACGCCCTTTGATATCGAGCATGTTCCACGAATACAGTCTTTGATTACTCAAGCGTGCCGGCGTAAAGAAAGTCTCAATGACGTCTTGATAAGGCGAGATTGCTTTGTTGCAACAGTGCGGAGACTCAAACAGTCGTCTGGTGTAGGCCGATGTTTACCTTCACGCCGAAATTATAATAAAACGCACGTTTGCTTCAGTTCAATTCCTTTTACTAGAAAATTACACATTTTTATTCCAGACGTGATGAAAAATTATTTTAAAACAACTGGAAGTTTAACAATACAAAGAGGAGTGTATAAATCAGTGGAAATAGAAATAGAAGGAGGTTGTGTATTTATCTAAGTAAATAAAATTGCTTCTGTTACACGCTGATACAATAGGCACGTTATGTAGTAGACAACCATACCGTAGCTGTACGTTTTTAAGAAGATATGTACGTAAAAACGCTGTCAGTAAGTCAGGTCCACGGTTTTTAGGTAGCTAGTAGAGTACCCGTCCTTCGTACGCTTGTAATGTGTTCAATCCATTGCAAAATACAAAATTCTGAGTTTCCAAGGACAGTGGGACGGTGCCCTGATGAAGTTCAAAATAAACCAAGATAGGCCTGATGAAGTTAGGCCTATGTATTAACCAAGAGCAATAAGATTGTCCATGTAAAATATCAGTTCAATGGGTCCAGTAACTTTTACATCATTACGTAACACCCATACACACACACACACACACACACACACACACACACACACACACACACACACACACACACACACACACACACACACACACACACACACACACACACACACACACACACATACACACACACTCACACACACAAACACACACACACACACACACACACACACACACACACATATATACACTCACACACACCACACACACACACACACACACACACACACACACCATTCGATTTTTATTTAAAAGTATAGGTCTTTGTCCTTTAGCACAAAAATATCACCTTGTCTTACCATACGACCTAATAAACGTCCTGCCATTGCTAATCCTTGATCCTTAGATCCGGACCTATAACGAAAGCTATATTCCCTCATTCGTGCCTGAAGCATCGTAGCAGACACTCGTGGGTCATTAAACCCCTTTCTTTTCCTACTAAATTAAACGCGAATGGTATTATTTCATCAAAATTTAGATCAATACGTGACTGGAACCGGAAACACACAAGTGTGCAATGCTATAAGAATCCTAAACACGAATTAAAAATCAACACGCAGTATATACATAATGAAAAATGGAAATAATACTACAAAATTCTATTGACAAAAAACTAGCGACACTTTTTAATGCCACAAGAAACAGAATAAAACAACATTGGGAATTGATATAAGGAATGAACAAGTAATAAAAGCCAACTAATTAATATTAAAAAAAAACAATACGACAATATCGGAAATAGCAATTGTACTAATTAAATTTTACAATAACAATTATGAAGCACAGTATAATAAAATTTAATTTAACAATAAAACCCTATTTACAATACCCTCATGTACATTTCCGAAATATAGTTAACTTCTAATCTGAACTGTTTTATTTTGCAGCTATTGTTTTTAGTTGGTAAACTACAATTAACCTTTGGCTAACTCACGATTGGGTAATTTACCAAAGAACGATAAAAGCGAAATTTTGTTTACTATTTTAATCCATAATTACCTATGCTGCCCACATTCTTGTGTTTTCTCATTATTTTATAGTTAAATATCTTTACGGTTAACACCAATGTAGCTTCATACTTGAAATACGAAAATATTTCATTGTAGATTTTAAATTTAGTGTCTTCTGGGATTGAAGATCTGCATTTTTCACCATCAAACTTAACCTTTCATATCCCTCTATATGTTCATACTATGTATTCAACATCTTATTTATCCTGGGTTATGATTATTTGGTCGTCTTCAAAACGCATTACACTCAGTAGGAACTCTTCTAGGTTTGCAATTTCCATGTAGAATAATGGCTTAGCATATTTATTAACGCCAGCACAACTTATGTTTTAATAACATTGGATACATGAAGGTAGTAAAAACCTTAGGCAATTTGAAATAGTTCTGAAAGAGTTTGCCCTATTTTGACTCTTGCCCTGCCATGTGTGTGCGTCAGTTTCACCACTTTTTATCAATATTCTTCTGTTTAATTTAAATGCAAAACAATACACACATTTCCGGAAAATAAATTTTCAAGTGACATTATCATATGACAAAACAAAACGTATATTTTATTAGATAGGACGGTGGGTTTTTATTACGTACCTGGGGACTTAATGGCCTCTTTTAGTTTAATACATTTGTCACTTGAAAACAGTAGTTTATTTATGCTCCAAAAACCTGACGCGTACATTTTTACACATATATCTTGGGGAACATCAAAACATCAAATTTAACAACTCGATTTTAAATTAATTAATTTAAACAAAACAAAAAGGGCAAAGAGAGTTGCTTAGTAGAACGGAAAGCAATTTAAAAGACTAGTTTTTGTAATATTTTTACTATTTGTGATGATTAGAGATTTCAATGAATACAACTAAAAGCATGGAAAGATATATGTATACATTAAATATGATCACTTTATAAAAGTATTTAACACATTTACGATTGGAAATATTAACCTAAAACTTGTAGAGATATAATATGTTTATATTCCTATTTACTCTGTCCTATTTAAATCTAAGTTTTAGGTATTAATTGAACATTTAAAAACGTTTGAAAAGCGGAAGAAAGGAAAACTATACGTATATGAATAATTTCGATTTAAAATGGGATTTTGAAACTTTTTGTACAATAGAATAACTCATATTACACTTTTATACCATTTACAAAAGAATTCATTTTACATAGTAAATAATTTCATATATTCATTGTTTTCTATAAGGAAACAAAAGCCATTATGTTTTATTTATTTAAATTTATTTAATAAAAAGACCTAATATCGGTTAGTTATACAGGGTAACGACGTGATGTATGTTCAGACAAATCTGTAAGTGTAATTATTTTCAAAGGAAATGAGTAAACTCACTAAATAATGTATGTTTTTTTATGATATCTTCACTACCATAAATATAGACTATCAATTTTTACTCCCTCCCCTTTAGCATCATAAAAAGGCCAAACTTCTGATTACTAAGTTCAATACTTACGGAAAGACAGAGTTAAATATCGGTTACCTCATTATTAATTACGAGGTTTTTATGATATATTTGCCATCCAAGACAGACACCTATCAAAAAGACACAATTCTACATCTTCAAGTAGGAGGGTAATGGATTACAGGAGTCCATAAACACGGACAAAGTAGTTAACAAAAACGTATTGACTTGACCCAGTTTTTGCCTGGGGCAGATACCAAATCGTCGCAACGTGTAAGTCCGCGTTGGACAAACAAGGCAAGATGTTGCCAATCTTAGCAATATAACCCCGTGTGCTTACTTTCGCATTACAGAGGCAGCGTTTGTTTGTGCTGAACAAACATGTTAGCTCGAGCAAGCGGCCACATGCCACGGTTCAGTTGCAACTAAAACTTTATCAAACATTTAGTTTAGTAGTGCCTTGAATGAAACTGTGGAGTTTTGTGTTTGATATAAAACTTGTCTAAATGGTTCAGAAACATTGTATTAGACTATTATAAATAAATATTGTACACGCTTTGTACATCCGAAAAATCATTTAGGTTAGGGTATAACAAACTCATACAGAGGTTTTGGGTGTATTGCCTGGAACAAATTTCAATTTTTCATTGGCTAAAAACGTTATTTTACATTGACCAGTTTTGTAAAGTATTTTATATTTCAAACTCTCATAAACAAATTGTTTCCTAATAAACTACAATAGCCTTAGTTCTGTTATGATTTTGGGTCTCAAAGACAAACTACGTAAATATATTTGTAAATTATAAATTAGGAAGGGCTTCTGCAGTTTTTTATCTATTAGAGAATAAGCGTAATAGATTACGAAGATATTAAAATATATTTAAAGAAGTATGAAAGTCTCAATCGCAGTAAAAATAAACGGGTTTTTATATAGGTAACAACTGAAAACATATATCATCTTATAAAATCAAGGGAAACGTGTTCTAATTGAAATTTTAAAAGATATTTTATAACGAACAAAGTCAATATGCAAATTATATATTGTACGAAAGTAGGTTAATTGAAAAGATAACTGAGTGCTTCACTTTGTTGAAAATATATTCTTGATTGCAGTATTTGCAGTCGGTGCTTTGCTGCAATCAGAAACTGAGGTTTAATTCGGTAAATATGAATGAATTCATCTTATTTATTTCTAACGCAAAATTCAAATGTAGAGGAAACATGGTTTTATATAATATAACCAAATAGCCTCGTACTTGATTAACGTATCACGGATGCAAGATATCTGGTATATGTTTATAAAAAATATATAATATTTTTAAATCACATCCAGTGTTATGTATTAAAAAAACACAATATGTATATACGAGTATAGAGCTTTTAATACAAAACAAATGATGTTTTAATAAGTGTGTATGAATGTGTATACATATATAAATATATATATATATATATATATATATATATATATATATATATATATATATATATATATTAAAGTTAAAGACAAATTATTTGATGAACAAATTCAAGTGAGATCAAGGCACCAAACTATTTATAAGGTCATTGATGTTATAGAAAAAATTACATAAAGTGCAATACTTATAAACATATGGTCGTTTGTAGCACATATGATTTAATTTTGTAAAAATATTTTAATAGATAATTATTTTCCTGAAGATGCTGGTACAATTTTTTCGGCGAAAAGCTTTGAATAAATATATTCATTAAAAGTATTCTTGTTTTTGAAATATTTTATTTTATTAATTATATATATATAGATATAGATATATATGTGTGTGTGTGTGTGTGTGTGTGTGTGTGTGTGTGTGTGTGTGTGTGTGTGTGTGTGTGTGTGTGTGTGTGTGTGTGTGTGTGTGTGTGTGTGTGTGTGTGTGTGTGTGTGTGTGTGTGTGTGTGTGTGTGTGTGTGTGTGTGTGTGTGTGTGTGTGTGTGTGTGTGTGTGTGTGTGTGTGTGTGTGTGTGTGTGTGTATTAAATATATAAACATAATTTATTAATATCATTTATTTTAAATTTATGGTTCTACAAATTGATTACAACATTTATGACGGTTACATTTAATACAGTCCAACATCTATTAATAACCCTTGATTGTTAAAATGACATAATTTAATTGACTATAAATAATTGAATTGTAGTATTTGAGACTGGATTGTTTCGATGAAATATTAGGTTTAAGAGTGTAATACAACAACAGTTAGTTAATTTCCATTTGGTTTATTATTGTATCTATTTCAATTTATATTGTATACATTTTTATTTATTTTGCCTATTTTTTTATATACGTCGGTGGTTAATTTGTAAGTGTTTTCTACCAGGTAAACAGCATTTATATAGTAAAAATAATTAAGTGTACGTATATTTATTATATCCCTTTATATTTGGTTAAAAAACATGGAGCTATTTAGGCAATTTTACGATTCGGTGGTAATTATGATTGCAAACAACTACACAATCGAATAATAAAAACGCGGCGCAGTGTAGCCAATTCAACGTTTCAACGGTAACTAATAACGCATACATCTACAGAATCGAATAAAAATACGGTGCTGAGTAGGCAATTTATTGTCATAGAATTAACCATGACCAAACATTAATAGATTTGCAGAATTGAAAAGGTAAAACACGTAGCAGTGTATACAATTTAACGACACAGATGTAACCATTCCCAAAAATGCATAGATCTACAGAGCTCAATAAGCAAAACACAGTGTATGTAGTGTAGGCAAATTAACGTTTCAGCAGTGCATGTATAAATCTACAGAATTGAATAATAAAAAAACGGCGTTTTTTAGGCGATTTATCGACATAAATGTAACCGTAGCCAAACTTTCATATAACTGCAGAATAGAATAGGTAAAACACGGAGCTGTGTAGTAAATTTAACGTCATAGTCGTAACGCATGTCTTCAAAGTTGAATAAACAATTTCACAATAAATCTCAAGCCGATAAAGAAAGGGAAACAAGTAAAACTGATTTAGAATCACGAAGTAAACATTTCGACACTGAATGGCTCTCAAGTTATATAAATATTAAGAAGATGGTCATTCTTTCTTATTCAACCTCAGCGCTGCAAGCTATTACATCTGTCCTGCCGCAAGAAGGCGATTTCATTATAAGGTGCAAATAAGCCCTATTCGAAATTCTAATAAAAGAGATCCGCCAATAAAAGGCCCTTGGATATTGTGACCTTGATGGTAACGATCCCACTGACAAACGCAGTAGTTGTAACCTTCCCCAAGAAGATGTTTCAACAAATTATTCAGCTATGCATCCTTACAACACACAGTTTATAGTCAAATGGTGAAGGTAACGCGGCAAGCAACCGCTCCTGCAAAAACTATGAACCCTTCGCGAGATTAAGGGTTCATCCTATCAATCGATATTAAAATTCATCGTATCAAGGGACGTCGAGGTTTATACACTTAAGATGGCGGTCGGCCATGATATCCATAAACCCACCTGCACCGAATGGACCTCGCCGACTCCTCCATCTTTCTTCTGATTATCTGGCCATCTCCATCGCTCTGGAACATTCCAATGACGATGATACTTTGCAGAAAAGGGCGAGACTCAAATAGACACTATGGGCAAAAAAACTTGATTTATCTAAAAAAAATAAATATTGTATATATGATCCTATTCATGGTGAGTAACATCATTTCCTTTAGTCCCATGGAAATGAAAGCTAATTGTCTTAAGAAAGGGATAAAGGTTGAATGAGTTATGTTTAAAGAATTTACAACTCCGTTTAAACTGATTGATTAATTACTCGGAATTTAGAGTGGAATCCACAACCTCGATACGCTGCGAAATATTCACATAATCTGTTGCGTCTAATTACAGGGCGAGTAATTGGTCTTCCTCATAATTACTTTTTAATTAAACAACAAAACCTTTGTAACAAAAATAAGACCCTTTGCCTACGCCTATTGCGACGGGTAGAATTCTGATTAGCAAATACCGTCGCTATAATATTAAAATTTCGTAATGTTAAAATGTGAAAGCAAAGCCATTAGAAGGGATAGGGGGTTTTGTATATTTTAAAATACAAGTAAATTACATTGAAAGGAGAGAAAACCTCAAAATACTCCTACAATCACCATCGACATTCGAGAAGACGCAGCTTGTCAAGAGGGAAAGGAGCTGCCTTGTACCGAAATTCGCGAAAACGCCGGATAGAAAAGTTAAACCCAAATTAAAGAAACAGACAATATTTTGATCATTTTTGAGTGAGCTTGCTTTGTGTGAGAAACCGGAAGCCCAGCGGGGGAAAAGGTCGCATGATGTCGTGACGTAGATTTTAGAAGCCACCGCATTGGTTGACAAAACATGGTACGATACGTCTCGTGGGAACGAGAAAGCCCAGCGGGGGTTAAAAGAACAGCGTTATTCGGGACTTCAAAGAGGGAGGACGTAGGTTCGGTCGTTCCAGGTCACAAGCTTTAGTTTCAATTTGTGATCTGTAAATGACGACGAGGAAAATGACGTGCTAAGCGCGAGACTGGTCGTCGCGTGTGGTTTGGAACCCTTTTGGAGGAGGTAACTTCTCCAAAAGTGGTCTTTAAGGTTTAACATCTATGTGGCGGCGTTCTTAAGAAGTTTGTGTGTGTTAGAGGTGAACAATATAAAAAATTATTAGAGTCAGTAAAGTAATTTATAAAAAACAGTGCTTCAAATTTTATATAAAACCGTGAACAGTGAAGAAATCCAAATTTAATTAAATGTCAATTTTTAAATCAATCTTTTATATATGAACAGTGAAAAATAAATAATTAAATAAATAATTGAACAATAAGAACTAAAGAACTGAAAGGTGGAGAGCAAAATTTTATAAATTTTAAAATCGGGATATAAAATTCTACTACGTCAACGCAAAAGGGACGTACTGGAAGGGTAGACAATGGAATTCGCAGCAGGGACGCCACGGTCAAGATCGGGGACACTCGCAAACCTAGATGGCCAAACCCAGAAACAAACGATCTCGAGGGAGAAGAAAGAAAAACCTGCCAGGATTTAGGAGTGACCCTGCGATTAAGGTCAGGTTAATTTCTCTCGTTTTCATTTAATTAAATTAAAAATTCTATATTGAACAATTTTGGGGGAAAGTTAACGTTTTAAATAATTCAATTTCAAATAAAATTTTTTTTTAAAAAGTTAAAGATGTAAAGAATTTCAAACAATGGCTTTATATAATTCATGAACTAGAGGGGGTAGTGGTTAGTGGGGGAAATCCCCACCACAAAATGAAAGAGTCCTCCAAACAAGTTTATAAATATGAAATAGAATTAAATTGTTAGTAAATTGGAAATTTTTTTTTAAGTAGAGAACGTTAAAAATTGTTTTGGAAATAAATTAATTAAGTAAATGTTAGAAATTAAAGGCTTTTTCAAATATAAAAAATTAGCGATAAATGAATAAAATGTAAACAGGTGTTAAGAAATTAATTTATAAGTTTTTTGCAAAAGAAGTCAAATAAGACAAAGGATTTAACAGAAAAGTTTTTTTTAGTATTTTAGACCAACGTTAAATATGTAAAATTATTTAATGACAATCAAGTAAAATTATTAAATGAGAGAGGGTTAAAATTAATGAATGAGAATTAATTAAAATTAATAAATAATAAGCAATTAAAATAAATTAATGAGAAAGGGTTAAAATTAATAATGGGAATAAATTAAAATTAATTAATGAAAAATTAATTAACATTTATAAATCAGATTTAATTAAAATATAAAAGGATTTAAGGGTTTACAAAATTATTTGGAATTAAAATAAAAGGGTTGTGAAAAAAAGGGGACAAAGCTAAAATGTGAAACAATTTCTTTGATTTAAAGTAGACAATAAAAATAAAAAGTAAATATTCAGCAAAGATTACATGGGTCTAGTAAATCAATTTTTAGGCTACGAATTTCAAGTTAAGATGTAATATGTTGGTTTAATTAGTTATAGAAGTATAAAAAATTGTTGGTTGGTATAACTCATGTTTTTTTAAAATATTAATTGTTTTAAAGGGATAAGATTGTTAAGTGATAAAACTTATGTTTTTCAAAAAGTTTAATGGTTTTTAAAATGGGATAAAATTGTTTATTGATATAACTTATGTTATCCAAAGGATCAGTTTTTTAAAATTAAAAGGGTTAAAGTTATTTGTTGATGAAGTCAAGTCTTAAAAGTTCCATTGTCTAATTTTATGTACTAGAGTTTAAAATCAAACGTTCAAGATTTGCAAAATCACATAAAAGGATTGTTTATTTCAAAGGGTTTGAAAAAGGTATTGTCAAAGATAAAGACAGTTTTATTTTAAAAAAAAAATGAAACAAATTTGATTTTGAATATTGAAGGATTAAGTGAACGTAATTAAATTACACTTTTCAGTTAATATAGCGAAAAATTGTTTTTCTTATAACTTTTGGTGTTAGTATAAATTCAGTAAGAAGTTTACTCAAATTTTGTATAGAAGGGTAAAAGAAAGGGTCAACTGAGTAAAGAGTTACCATTGACATTGAAATGTGTATATTTTAGAATATAAAGGAAGAGATAAGTTAATACGAAACAGAAATGAATTGTTAATATTTTAAAGAGCTAGTTAAAATAAGAAAATTACATAATGTGCTGTAATTTCATAATTAAGGGTAAAATAAAAATGTAATTTTTACTAACTTGCCAACAAAACAATAGTGTTTTTATTTAAAACAGATTTCTTACACACTCCTAAAACCAAAGGGTCATTTCGCCAAAAAGATGCCTTCAACGAACTCATTCCCCGGGAAATACGTACCCAAAGGGCTAAATTTCAGCAAGTTAGGTTTTTTATAATAAAGTCCAGTGACTTGTTCTCTGGCAGATTTTGGCGGGTCATTGCACAGTAACCTAGTTTGGCTAGGATAGGCCCTGTCAGAATTCTGAGCTTGCTGTGGGGTGAAGGGTGGAGGCGGCTGCGACGGTGCGCGCTACGCTGCACTATGTTGCATAATCACTCAATATAGTGATAAAATAATATAGTTATTTAGTGACATAAATAATAAAAACCAAAAACATTGTAAAATACAAGATATATAAATTATCAATGATTGGCTTGCTTTAAAAAATAAGTTTTTTTTCTATATCTATCCATTATTAAAAACGATAGAAATTGATTTTACACACACACATATTATATATATATATATATATATATATATATATATATATATATATATATATATATATATATATATATATAACCAAATATGGGTTATCAAATCATTTGATGTAGGACCTAAAAAACTAAAAACATAAAAATCTAAATTATTATAAAATACAAGAAAAACAAATTATCGATAAATGGCTGGTTTCAAAACAACAGTTATTGTTTGAATTATTAAAAAGGGTAGAAATTGATTTTAAATTAATATATAAAACTAAGTAGGGGATATCAAACCATTTGAAAAAAGGACCAGGTCATCACATGTCCAGAACATATGAAGAAAGTTAAATATATTTGAGTATTATAAAGAGTTATAATTACACTTCCTTCTAAGAACAAGGTAAAGGAAGAGGAATTAGGAAGGACTAGGTGAAGAACATAATCCTCTCTTGGTACGGGGAATGTAGGAAAGATTATATCATAGCGTGAACAGGTCGCTGACCTGAAGGAGCCCGACCTTATATTGATGTCTTCCTGTTACCGATAAAACGGGTATGAGGAAGTACAGATAGGATTAGAAAGGGATAAGGATAAGCCATAATGATCCCCTCGAAAAGGGTACTCGGAGTATGGGAAGCATGTAACATAGCAAGGGCTGCTTCGCTTACCTGTTCCCATACGTATAAATAGTAGGATATACCCGCTGACAGGGAGGTTTTCAGAAAAACAACTTTTATTTGCTATATTGTGTTGAACATTTCTACTGCCTTAAAGGAGGCGTAGGTAATTTTCGTTAACACTTCCTAGCAATTCCAAAAGGTTAACCCTGAAACAGATTTCATCTTGTTAGTTTCTTGTTTGATTGGTGAAGTCCTGGTATGTTTTAAATTGTGTTGTCTCTGTTTTCGAACATTTCCATCTATTTCAGTTGCAGACATTTTGATTTTCTTGCATATAGTTTGAAGTTTTCGTTTTCGATTGAATTTGTTGGGAGTTAATATTAAGAAGCTCTTTTTACCTCTCAAGGGATATTGAAGATCCTCTTAAATGTTCCGAGAATTAGAGGACGTTCTATATTACATGCCGCTGAGATGGTACCAGGTCCGTCAATATGGCTGGATAAATGTAACTTCTAGGAGCTTCCAGCTTTGTCTGTGAGAGTTATAGTGTTCTTGATGATGAAATCCTAAAGTTTGTTAATATTGAGTCAACGTGCAACGATAAGGTTTTTAACGAACTCAGCATAGCTTAATATGTTCTTAGGTGTTTTGTTATGTCCTCTCTTGATACGTAACGGGGTTAGTACTAGGTAATGAAAGGACTAGATAGAATGTGTCCCGATATTATGTAACTGGTGAATTTCTAAGATTGTGAAAGTACTACTTACTAGAATTCACGAGAAGTAGGTATAAATGATCTGACGAGTCGCGTGAATGATTTTGAAAACATTTTTACTACCGATTTAATGTGTCCCGATATGATGTAACTCTGGTGAATTTCTAAGATTGTAAAAGTACTACTTACTAGAATTCACGAGATGTAGGTATAAATGATCTGACGAGTCACGTGAATGATTTTGAAAACATTTTTACTACCGATTTAATGTGTCCCGATATGATTGAACTGGTGAATTTCTAAGATTGTGAAAGTACTACTTACTAGAATTCACGAGAGGTAGGTATAAATGATCTGACGAGTCACGTGAATCATTTTGAAAACATTTTTACTACCGATTTAATGTGTCCCGATATGATGTAACTCTGGTGAATTTCTAAGATTGTAAAAGTACTACTTACTAGAATTCACGAGAGGTAGGTATAAATGCTCTGACGAGTCACGTGAATGATTTTGAAAACATTTTTACTACCGATTTAATGTGTCCCGATATGATGTAACTGGTGAATTTCTAAGATTGTGAAAGTACTACTTACTAGAATTCACGAGAGGTAGGTATAAATGATCTGACGAGTCACGTGAATGATTTTGAAAACATTTTTACTACGGATTGAATGTGTCCCGATATGATGTAACTGGTGAATTTCTAAGATTGTGAAAGTACTACTTACTAGAATTCACGAGAGGTAGGTATAAATGATCTGACGAGTCACGTGAATGATTTTGAAAACATTTTTACTACCGATTTAATGTGTCCCGATATGATGTAACTCTGGTGAATTTCTAAGATTGTGAAAGTACTACTTACTAGAATTCACGAGAGGTAGGTATAAATGATCTGACGAGTCACGTGAATGATTTTGAAAACATTTTTACTACCGATTTAATGTGTCCCGATAAGATGTAACTGGTGAATTTCTAAGATTGTGAAAGTACTACTTACTAGAATTCACGAGAGGTAGGTATAAATGATCTGACGAGTCACGTGAATGATTTTGAAAACATTTTTACTACCGATTTAATGTGTCCCGATATGATGTAACTGGTGAATTTCTAAGATTGTGAAAGT